>CM072823.1:23975736-24575736 GCA_036937905.1 Salvia rosmarinus
CACACGCCGCGGGCTTGTATGTGGATTCCTCGGGCGATTGAGGTTTCAATTAATATTGTTTTATCAAAAGGTTACAATATTATTGTTACGAATTATGTGCGATCGTATGCTTATGTGTTTTTCATTATCTTTTCGTATATGTCTCTTACAATCGATTATCAATATGCTCGCACAAAATCCCTTATCCGTCCAAATTTTATCGAGTGGAAACGAAACATGGAGTATGTTCTTATCGTCAAGAACACATGTTTGTTCTCACTACTCCTAAACCCGATGCCCTTATCGACGATCGACTAATGAGCAATGAGAGTCAAGGTACTTTGAATAAGTCAAACAATACGGCTAAATGCTATATGATGACTACTATGTCCAAAGGCTTGCACCGCAAAGATCACGATGGTAGACGCGATCGATATTTGGTCAAGTCTCGAGAGTAAGTTTGGGCAATCGGATCGACAACCGCTCCACACAATGAGAGAAATCTCGCGTAAGATGGAAGAAGAAAGTTCGTCCATGAACATGTCTCCCATACGACTCATCTCATGGATAGTCTTGATCACTGGGAGGAGGTATTGACGGCGGCCAAGGTCGATATCATCCTCAATACACCGCCCAAGTCTTTTGAGAACTACGTGAATGCGATCATGAGCAAGACCGAGTTTACACTTAGTCGCTGCTTAATGATCTCGTGTCATGAAGGAGTTATGGAAAAGGAGCACATGCTCGCTACCACATCTAAGGGCCCAAAATTTTCGCTGCAAAATGGAAAAGAAAAGGGTACCAAAGGTGGAAGAGGCAAGGCAAATAGTGGAGTAATGGGAACAAGAACGTGGTCACACCGGAGGCTCAAGAAGCCAAAGGAGAAGGCAAGTGCTTCAAGCGGTAAGACCGGGCATCAGGCCAAGTGCCCTATGCTCATGCTCAAGGTACGCCGCTTGCTTTAGTAACGGAAACATGTTTAGCGACTTGTTCTACCCATTCTCGGGTAGTAGATACGGGCGCAACCGATCATGTTTGTTACACCTGCGTGGGTTCCTCGCGACAAGGGAGCTAGCTGATGGCGAGATAACGATCTCCATGGGCAACGCGCGAAAGTCGAGGCACTTGCGCTGAGATGTTTTTTATGTTTTGGAACAACAGCTTTAGTTTTGAAAGACGCTTTATATGTGCCGGATTTTCATGAACCTTGTTTCGCTTTCAAATTATTTTCTCATGGATATTCTCGTTATTTTTGATAGTGGTGTTTCTATCATAAGAAATGACGGTTATCCGTGTTGCACTTTATATAATTCGCTTTATACTATTTCTCGCAAAACATAATACCTATAACTATGTCAGATCTTCATCAAACCCTAAAAGAGAAAGTTTTCTTCGAAGATGACACTACTTTTCTCTCGGCATCTTAGATTAGGTCACATCAATCTAAATAGGATCCAAAGACCGCTAAGAATGGAGCGTTGGTAATCTCACTACTATCTGCTCCCACCGCGAATCCGTGATAAGGTAAGATGTCGACTGCACCCTTCAAAGCGAAGGGTTATAGAGCCAAAGAAATGTTAGAGCTAGTCCATTTCGACCGTGGACCAATGTCCACACAAGCTCGTGGAGGGTACGAGTATTTTGTCACTTTCATCGACGACACTAAGGTACGGATACATATACCGCTTCACCGCAAGTCCGAATGCTTTGAGAAATTCAAAGAGTTTAAGGCGGAAGTGAGACGAAGCTTGGTAAGAGTATCAAGTCATCAAGGTCGATCGCTGTGGCAAATACCTCAAGAACGAGTTTATGGACTATCTAGTGAAGT
This sequence comes from Salvia rosmarinus, assembly GCA_036937905.1. Classification (NCBI taxonomy): domain Eukaryota; kingdom Viridiplantae; phylum Streptophyta; class Magnoliopsida; order Lamiales; family Lamiaceae; genus Salvia; species Salvia rosmarinus. Next base: position 23,977,544 of record CM072823.1, read on the forward strand.
GTGGATTACATCCCAACAAGATTTCAACGGGCACACCACAAAGAAATGGTGTGTCGAGCCAAGAAATAGGACTCTTTGGAAATGGTTAGATCAATGACGAGTTATGCAACATTGCCTATTTCGCTCGGGGTATGCCTTAGAAACAATGCATACTTGCTAAATCTAGTACCATCCAAGTCACCGAAAAGACCCCTTCGAGTTGTGGTTTGGGCGAAGCCCAGTTTAAGCCACATAAGATATGGGCAGCCCAAAGACATGCCGAACAAGAAGGTCGACAAGTTGGAGGCTAGATCCGACGCAAGGTCGTTTATCGCTATCCTAGAGGAACGAAGGTGGTTTATTCTATAGTCCCAAGGATCGGGGTCATTATTAAGACTAATGCTCGATTCTTAGAAGAGGACTACATGAAAATCATAAATCCAAAGTTGAAATCATTCTTCAAGAATTAGAAGATGATCGATTCCACCACCGACAGGCCAAAGGCACGAGATGTCGAGTCTAGTGGAGGATCGACACCGATACTTCAAGAAATTGAAGTGGGTCGAGTTCCACCGAGATACCGACCGCATGTGGTACCTACCAAAGAAGTTGTGCAAGATAGAGAACCACAAGTTTCGCACCCACCGCTGCCATAGTGCCTCAGAGAACCTCGTCAGAGTGGGAGGGTTGTTCGTCAACCCGAGCGATTTATGTTCGTGGACAATCTTCTGATATAGTCCCGTGAAACGAACAGCAATAATCGACCCATGGACATACAAGGAGGCGATACAAGACATTGATGCAAGATCATGGCACACCGCTATGGACTTAGAAATGGAGTCCATAACGCTATGGATGATATGAAAAGACACCTCTACCGATGGCAAGGAAGTTCGAGGTAGTAAGTGGATATACAAAAGCAAGAGAGATTCGATGGAGAGGTTTCGCTTTTAAGCCGTGCTTGTGGCGAAGGGTACACTCGATTGAGGGCATCGATTTCACGAGACCTTTTCACCAGTAGCAATGCTCAAGTCCATCGTAATTCTTCCGCCATAGCAGCCCACTGAACCTTGAGGTTTGGCAATGGATGTTAAACCGCTTAAACGGTTACCTCGAGGAAGGCAGAGACATCTATATGCAAAGAACCCAAGGTTATGTGGTAAAGGGTGAAGAGCATCTAGTATGGAAGCTTAAGAAGTCCATTTATGGACTTAAGCAGCCTCCCGATCATGGAACTTACGTTGACGAGGTGGTAAAGTCCTATGGATTTACCCAGCTGCCTAGCGAGAGTTGTGTGTATCGTTAGATGTTAACGGTGATGTGGTATTTCTCGCACTTTATGTAGATGACATTCTTCTAGTCGGGCAACAACGTGAAGTCATATCGACGAAAGAGTTGGTTATCCGATCGCCTCAAATGAAAGACTTAGGAGATGCAGCAGATATTCTCGGGATCAAGCGTTTACCGAGATCGCAAGAAGAAAATGTCGAGCTTATCTCAGCGCCTTACATTGATACCGTGATTACTGCTTTAGTATGCACCGCCAAGAAAGGATTGCTACCTTCGCATACATGGCGCCTTTATTCAAGACGCAATACCCATGACCGCAGCGAGATAGAGGAATGAGACAAGTTCCTCACGCTCGCCGTAGGAAGTCTCATGTACGCAATGCTATGCACGAGGCCCGATATCTCGCTATGCGGTAGGCATAGTAGCTAGATATCGCCTAACCCCGACAAGCTCATTGATCGCAAGAAGCATATACTCAAGCACCGAAAAGGACTCGAGATTATAGGCTAGTTTACCATGCGATAGTCTAATGCCTGGGTTATACTGCACTGGATTTCCAAGTCGACCGTGATGAGAAAAGTCAACCCTGGCTATGTGTTTACCTTGGGAGGTGGAGTCAGATCCTCGCAGAGTGCAAAGCAAATGATGCATTGCGGACTCTACCATGGAAGCCGAATATGTAGCCGCTCGAGGCTTCTAAAGAGGTCAGATGGTTCAAGAACTACCTCACGGATCTAGATGTGGTACCGGTTTGCCCAAGAGTATCATAGTTTATCGTGATAACTCGTGCAGTGGCAAACTCAAGGAACCACGGACCCACAAGGCGCACCAAACACATAGAGAGAAAGTACCATGTCATACGAGAAATCATTAGACGAGGTGACGTGACGTGTCGATTGAGAAGATTGATACGACGGATAACCTAGCGGATCCATTCACGAAGAGCTCGCCGCAAAAGTCTACGACGGACACGTTAGAGGACTTCGATTGCGCTGATGGCACCCACTTAGAAAGGAAACTTTGTATAAGTTGGAGAAGTAAAGTGATGGTTTTGTTTGTAATAGCTAGTAGAGAGACACATCAGTATACTAAAAGTTTGCTTTAGTATAAGTGGAGATTGTCGATTTGATACCGAAAGCGCTTTGGTTGAGCTTGTATACAATGTTTCCTCGTTACCACTATTACAATCTCCTATCTCGAATTGAATACTTGATTGCATATATCCGTGTCCCCTTATCTCATATATGTTAGATCATACAAAGGTGTAGAAGATCACGTAAGTCCGTATGATTGGTCAAGGTTAATGAGATATAAAAGTTTCACACCGAGACAACTTGAGGACGAGTTGTCAGATAGCCGCAGATAGATAAGAAGTGACTGACTTAGTTGCTTGTCTATGCCGGTACGCCTCCTCGACGTATCAAGGATCACAAAGAGATGTGTTCTTCTATCCGACCGTAGTGAAGAACCAAGATCTCGGTGACTTACGATGATCTAAACCTCGATAAGGTATTAGGTGAGTATGAGTTGTCGACCATCACTTGACTTGTTACAAGTGAGGGTTATATGTTCTAACCCAATATTCTCCGTGATCTGGGTGGTGGCAAGGTTCAGATGTCATGCTAGTTATCTCAGACGAGTCACCGATCCGCTTAGGATGATGACGCCCTTAAGGAGCTCAAAGGTTTATTGTACTAAACCCCGCAGTTGAGTTAGCTCAAGTACAATAATAAGGTCGAGTGGTACTACTTATGAATTAAAGATATTAATTATTTTAAGCAATGAATGCTATAAATAATTAATGGACGCTCGATATCTTAAATACGGGATTCAGAATGTCTAAGTGCAAGCCCGACTCAACTTCGTAATAAAGGGTAAGTCAAGATTTATTCTCTAGTGGCATGAATAAATGTTTATAAATTAATTTATGTTCGGGTCAACATAAGATAATTAATTTATTTGAGGCCCATCTTTATTCCTCGCATTTGATCCTGGTCGGCCCATCCAGCCCGTAAGCTCAAGAAAATCGCGCCCATATGCTCACAAGGCAAGATTTTATTCTCTTTATCCTATAAGGATATTATTATATTTATGGATATGCATAAATCCTTTCCTTATGGGATTATGGTAATGCATTATAAATATAAGGTAAGAGATAAAGTCTAGGTTAATGCTCATTATTACACAAGAAATTTTCGCCCATCACATAGTTCTTGTGAGGTTTTCAAAATTGTGCCAAGAGCATTGGGTGATTTTCCAAGCATTCTCCATAGATCGCCCTCACCGACGCTGGAGATTGGGCAACCGGATACAACCCGTAAGGTCAAAGCACGAGTCCGATCCGCTCATCCCGCTCGACCCCGACAGATCCAAAGGTAAACACGAGAAACCCCTCCGTGTTGTAATTAATTATTTAGACGCATGCTAGGTTTATAATCAATGTATGGTGAATTAAATATCCAAGATAGATCCTCTGGCGAGGGCTTAACATATGTTTTCCCTACAACAGTCGGCCGATGTACTCTTCGGCCCTTCTTGTTGAGCTCAACTGCGAGCTCAAGATCAGAATCTTTCCAGACGTGACTGCACTGGTAGTCACAATACTTTCCCCGCTGACTTCTTTCGATCCTCCTTTCATGAGGAGGCTTGGAAAGAGCTCAGCGAAGCCTCAAATATTTCTCGCCTGGATTGGAAGCAGAGGCGCCGCTATCGCTGTGGCTCGCCGAGGTCCCACCGATTCTAGTGGCCCTCGATTCTTTTCGAACGACTGCTCAAAGACCTCGGCCTCGATCCTCCGGCTTCCTTCTTTTCGCCATCCTGCATCTCTCTTCTTCCGTCCGACTGTCCCTATCGACAAAGTTGTCAACCAAGGTCCAAAGACGACTAGTCAGGTTCGCCACGTGATCTCTTTATTCGCAGCACCGGCCTAATCCTCGCTCAACGCGCTGATGATGTAGTAGATCGCTACTCATCTATTTTGGTGATTCCATGATTAATCTTGAGGCGAAATTGACATCGTCTCGTCCGTCGTATGCGGATTGTGGCGGAATCGGATGAAGGTTGTTGGCGGCATCTTTTGGTAAGCGCCATTGAGGCGATCCATGAGGTCTTTGAAGCAATGGATCTTTGATACGGCGAGCGAGTGAACCAACGTCGGCGTTGGAGATCGGCACCTCGGGAAGACCTTACACATGTAAATCTTCCATCCTGGTTTTCCATGTTAGTGGTATGGCAAATGAAGGAAGTCGGGAAGGATCTCCAAGGCCATCGTGTGCAGCGATATTTGGAGCAGCGGTATCATTGTGGCGGGGTGTATCGAGAATCTCCCTTGAGAAAGGAGATAATCCGTCCGTGTCGATCGAATCGGGAGCTGGTTGCCATCTCTCGGAGGTGGGAGATCGATAGCGGCGTCTCTGTCTCTCTGGGGAGTTCGACTTAGCATTGCTCTCTCTTCCGCCCGAATCATATGGGCATTACGCCCGAGTGGAGAGCGGCTCATGCGGATGGTATGAGGCGAATGAACTCGGGTATTAGGGCGGTCGTTGTGCCGGGTGAGCGTTGATTGTTTGAAGAGGTGAGCGACCTCGGTTGCTGTAATCATCAATTCGGGCACTCTTGAGGGCCCATTCGATTGTCATCCTGGGTTGAGAAAACTGCGGAATTGATTGAGGTTGGCGTTGAGGAATTCGGACCTTTGCCGTTAGGGGACCTCGTGGGGCGGTGAACCTCGCATTCACCGATGCGAGTCGGCATCTTCACTCCTCGTTGGGCGGCCATCACGAGTGTGTGGGCATTCTCCATGTAGCCCTCCGGTGTATGACCATTGGTGGCATCCGATCCGCTTCCTCGGCGTTGTGTGACCACGATCGTCCTCTGCACGGTTGTTACCAACATCGCCTGATGGTACTTGCGTTTGCGTGTCCTTGCCATTAAATTGTAGAAAACACGACTTTTGTTCGAAAAGAAAAAGAGTTTTCCAGACGGCGCCAATGATAAATCGTATGCGTTAGTATGAAAGATTTAGAGAAAGCGATAAAGAACACGGGGAGTTTTACGTGGTTCGATCAAGAAAGCGGATCTACGTCCACTCGAGGTGATGATCCTCAAGATGTTCACTATAATTGTATTCTGATGAGTATCTCAAAGAGCTCCAAGATTCGATGAATTTCTAACCCTTTTACCTTCAATCTAACTCCTGTTTATACGTAAGCGTAGACCTATGAACTAATCCCTCGAATAGGCATGGGCTCACGATCCTTCGTCAGAATCACACTCCATGATCTTAACCATAATCGTCTACGATTTCCACCGATACTGCATCGTCTTCGCCTCGACTCGCCTTTAATTGGGTTTGGAGGCATGTGTTTGGGCAGAACCAACAGGGACGACGTTAGGTCGGTAGCCAATTCGCTTAGGCCGCTAGTGTTGAGAGAGGTTGGTATATCCTATCATTGTGAGATATCCATTTCACTCTTATTAAATTGATATGAGATGCACGTAACAACAAATTCGAAAACACAAAAGGAATCTGATATATGGTGTAGCTTTCATAGGATTGGAAGAAAAAGAAAAATCACTCTTTGACTAATGTGGCGTGTGGGGACAAAAAATATTCATATATGTTGAATTAAGCTAATATATATATATATATATGGATATACCAAATGCCTTCGGATCATCACTCAATAAATCATTCAGAATATACAAAAGGAAAAGTGATGAATTTTAAATGCATATAAAGTTCAATATATTACTGAAAAATGAAGTGCGTCTTTTTCTGAAACTGATTCACGAGCGCCAAAATAGAACAATTTTACATATGTGATAGTCGAAACGAGTTCACTTTAATTTCACGCATTGGGTGGGACCTGAGACTATTGCGGTTAGGGAATAAAAAGAGAGGCCAACAATCGAGCTATTATTGCAAATTGGTCGTCCACCTTTATTTGTCAAATCATGAGGAACATCAATATCAACATTACAACATATCACATGCTTTTTATGATTCTTTTAGATAGAGAGTTTCTCTAAAGGCATCTTCAATAACTTGTCTTTTCAATACCCTCGAAACATCTCTCTCTCTCGTAGTTGAAAAATAAACTATTAGGAACAAACAATTTTTTTAGAGTTAATCATGTCCCAATTTTTAACGTTTTTTTCCGAAAATATCATCAACTTATATTCTCTCCAAAAAAGCCTCAACTTTAAAAAAAATGATTTATGTCTTTCCTTATAGAATTCGACGATGGAATGATGAGTTATCCCGTCAGATTTTTAGGTGGATTAGTTTTAATTCAGGTTTGATGAAAAAATTAAAGAGGATGAGCATAATCTATCAAGGTAACTCATTATTCCACGGCCAAATTTTATAAGAGGGAAATTAAACAAGCTTTTTTTAAAATTGAGGGTTTTAAAATGAACGTAGGAGTTGTGGCATTTTATAGAAAATACTAAAAATTTGGGACACAAAATATGATTATTTGATGGTCCCCGTAAGGGTCGTACTGATGTATGGGGGAAAGAAATAAACCAGTTAAGGCAAATAATTTTTTTCTTAAAACAAGATTTGACCTTCTATTGATGTCAGTAGATGTTGGGTGATACGATCCTCGCTGGTATGAAGGATCTAATAACATGCGAACGGAAGATTTCTCTTAAAACGATGGAATATCCCAAAATCTCTTAATCTAACCCAAGAAGTGATATAAGTCAGTATGTCGCCTATACCCTAACATGAAGTTGACGCAGCAACTCGGGGACGATGAATGACACACAAACGAGGGATGAATGTCTCGTTGATACATCGATAAATGAATTACTTGGCAAATCTCAAGAAATTCGAAGAGCTAATGAAGAGAGAATAAAACTCACATATATTGGAAATCAAAAGTTGAATATTTCGTCCCCCCTTACAAACCTATATATAGGCTGAAAATTAAACTCTAATCCTTATTAAAGAATGACCCTAATCAAAGTAGGAAACTAATTAAAAGAAGAGACCTAAATAAACTAGGAAACTAGATAATCTAACATCTAAATATGCTGCGAAAATACATAAAAACGTGGCCCATATATGCCACAAACTAAGATAGTAAAAGTCTTCCAAAATCAAGCTCATTCGTCATAATTAAATTGATTACTCTTGGGCTGCTCGGTCTAATCTCTCCAATGGGCTTCTTGGATAGCGCTTGCTCCCACACTTCTTGGATTAAACTCATCAAACTCTCCTTGAACTTCTTAGCTCGTGCTCTTGTAACCGGTCCAACAGGAACACGCACCGAGTCTGGAATCAACGAACCTTGGGTTGCACGGGCTGCGTCATTGGGTTACTTATGATCAGTCCAGATAGGGAGAGTCTTATACTGAGTAAAATCAGTTAGTAATTCAACTGATTGCTTCAGTAGCTGGTTAGTTGGACTGATAACTAATATGTGTTCGGAAGTGGTGATTAAAGATTTTGCCTTTACTGAAACTGATACTGAAAATAAATTAGTCGAATAATGACTTAGACAGTATTAGTTTTTTTTCAACATCAAAGTGCTACTAATGGAGGTTTCAAAGGATATTTTGTGTTGCGTGTACTAAGTGATGGCAATTCAGGTTCATGTAATTTAGAGTCTTGAATATAAAGGAGCACACTTATTTTTTTACGTTATTTAGAAAGATCGGCTCTTACGTCCACAGACTGATAAATTAGTCAATCCACTACTTGGGATTGGTCTTTCTCACAAGTGCAAGAGAAACCTAGATACAGAAGGTCACTTTATCTATCTCTCGACTTACTTGTCATATCTTCCTTCGTTTACTGGTGTAAGGAAACATTTGTTTGCTTACGGGTGCAAGAAAATCTAGCTTTCAGCAACTAACACTTTGTTGCTTACTTTCCAACTTCTACTTGTAACTCATATTACAAGTGTTTGGTAGAGGGTTTTTGATTTTTCCAACTTATGGTTTAAATTGTTACAGGCAACAACTTCAACCAAATCTAGGCATAGAATATTACAAAATAATACCTAGATTCTAAGGGAATGTATGTTGAAATCTTGAGGAAATAATTATATTTGTACTCTTAGGATTTTCTAATAATACTTGAAATTCTCTTTCTCGAAAATACATCGTTCGTATGTTTAAAGATATGAATTTGAATGTTTGTATATTTTTATGCTCATCGTTTTTCGGTGTTCTTCAAAGGTTGGATCTCACGGGTTTTATAGGAGGAACGATGAATATTATCTTTTGGGTGGAACACCAATCACATCCGTTCCATTTGTCATTTGAATTCTTCATGTTTGAATCCTAGTTGATGGTCCATTAGGGATCATACTAGTGTATGAGATGGGGGAATAAACCAATTAAGACAAATAATTTTATCTTTCTTAAACAAGACTTGTCGTCTTACTGAAGTCAGTAGGTGTCGATTACTGATGTTATTCACTACTGATGTCAGTACTACTGATCAGTTCAAGTTGGAGGAGTCTTGTATTGAGTAGATCAGTTAGCAATCCTACTAACTGTTATAGTCGTTGATCAGTTGGACTGATAACTAATATGTGTGCGGAATGAGGTGGTTAAGTTTTGTCTTTACTGAAACTAATACTGAAAGATTACTTAGTCAAATATTCGCTTAGTTAATATTATTTTTCTCATCAGTAGCAAAGTGCTACCTAGAGGTTCTAAAATAGTATGATTTGTTGCGTGTGCCGAGTGATGTTCAGTTCAATAGCATGTAAAGTAAATAGTGTTGAAGGTATTTCACTTAGTTTTTACGTGGTTCGGAGAGATGAGCTCCTACGTTCACAGACTGATAAATTAGTCAATCCACTATTTGGGATTAGTCTTGCTTATGAGTGCAAGAAAAATGTAAATTCACCTATTTGTATCCTGACTTACTTTCATCTCTTCCTTTGCTTACCGATGCAAGGAAACCACTAATTGCTACAATTACAATCGACCTAAGTTTCTTGTTTACAGGTACAAGAAAATCAAGCTTTCAACAACTAGCACTTCGTTGCTTATTTCCCAAACTTTTTCTTCTAACTTTTACAAGTATTTGGTAGATGGTGTTTTTCCAACTTAGGATTGAGTTTTTACAAGTAACAACTCAATATGTTCAAGTGAAAGATATTACAAGATTGAAGCATAGACTAGGGAATGAATGTTGAAATCCTGAGTAAATAAATATGTGAATGCTCTTAGGATTTATTAATTACACTTAGAATTCCCTTCTTTGAAATTACGTTATTCGAATGCTTTGGAGATATGAACTTTGAACTCTTGAATACTTTAATGCTCAATGTTTTTCGGTCTTGTAACCTTCAAATTTTATCTCGTTGGTATTTATAGGAGGGATGATGAATAGTGTCATTGGAGATAGCACCAATAACATCCATTCCATTTGTCGTTTGAATTATTTCCGTTTTGAATCCTCGTATGTTGCTTTTCATGTCTGCAACATCATACAATAGAGCTTTGCACGTCTGAAATGTATCTATGATTTGTCAGGATTTTCTGCAGATTCGCTCTGACACATTGAAAGCTTTAAATAATTTTGTGTTTCTTTAGCAGGGTTGATTCCGTGTTTCTTCAGTAGAGTCTACTCCGCATTCTTTTAGTAGAGTGGACTCCATCTTTTTTTAGTATGGTGACTTCGAGTCTGCAGTAGAAACTTCAATTTAGCGTAGATCTTCAGCAACTTCTTTTTCTTTTATGCTGAAATGACACTTAGTCATATTTCTGACTTCTTCGTCTTCAATAGTTCTAAGTCTTTAGTCTTCAGACTTCACTCTTCCGTAGCATTGTACTTCAGTTTCGTTGTGCTTTAGTCTTCAGTAGTACTGCATCCTTCAGCAGTGCTTCTCATCAGTAGCGCTAGTACTGAAACTTCTATTAGTACGACTAGCTTCAGTACTACTTCTTGAACTTCTTTAGGATGAACGACCATATTGATGGTTATTATGCTGAAATCTATAAATATGAAAAGTTCATTCCCTAATAAGTGAGCAGCACTATGTTACATCCGTTTTATTTCATGTAATTGATGCACATATGTCACCTGGTAGTTATGCGAGTAGGAACATTTTCTTCTTCTCATTCTTGGCCAATGTAATACCTCATTCTTAGGTACTACATGGACGAGGCTCACCCACTAATTGTCAGCTACTAGGTATATAACACCTTCGACTAGGAGTTTGAGAATCTTCTTCTTGACTACCTCCATGAGATTTGGGTTCAAACAACGTTATCCATCCTGCACCAGTTTTGCCCTCTCCTTGAGAGTTATCTGGTGCATACAAGTGGAAGGGTATTCCCTTGGTATCGGCTAAACTCCATATGATAACCTTTTTGTTCTTCTTCAAGACTTCAACCAACTCATCCTCTTCTTCTTGAGCAAGCTTGGCGAACATAATGATAGGTGATAGGATACGGCCCAACTCCCAGGCCCAAGCATCAGGCCCAACATAAATAGGCCTGATATGAAGCTCGGCCCATACGAGTCCCGCCCAAGAAAGCTCGGGAACCCGTGAGAACGCATGAAAAATCGGTCATATCTCGAGAATCCTAATTAGAGAGAGATAGATTGAAATCTTATCTTAGAATAGATCTCGGATTCGAGATCTAGTTATCATAATCGTGTATAAATAGAGGATAGATTAGGCGGAAAAGATCATCTACACTTCTTGTAATCACTCTCATATTTTCAATACACGACTACTATCTCTCCCCGTGGGCGTAGATCTTATTCACGATCGAACCACGTAAATCTCACAGTGTTCTTGCGTGCATTTATTTCCTTACGAAATTAAGATCGATCATGGCGCCGTGCGTGGGAACAAAAATTTTGTGTTTTCGATCAACTTTCATTTACAGGGAATCAATCACAACGATGTATACCAGAAGTCACGCATCCCGAGTCGCCGCCGGCAACAACAGCAACAACGGTGGTCGGACACGCCGAGCTCAACTTGGAAAAAGCCCGGTCCTGGAATCGATCCCCGAAGGGCATATCCAAAGCCTCGATGCCCAAGGGAATCCCATCCTCCATGAAGAAGCAGGATACCAAAGCGAAGGAGATCGCAGCAGCAACCAAGGAGAACCTCCAGCTCCTCAGATAAACCTTGACGACGCCGTTAAGGGTTTCTTGAGAAAACAAGAGCTTCCTCCAATACCTCGGCCAAGCACAAGGTCGGCCGCGTCCCGAAGAAAGGCGTGCCAAAGCCTCGTCTAAACACGAGGCACCGCGACGGTGGATCCCCAAAGATCCAAATCATGGGCGCTCACACCTCCGCACAAGTCGGGGCCCAAACCCACCGCGGGAGGGACGAACAACGCACGGAAAGGATGTCGCGACCGCCGCGAGGCCAGCCTCACTACCAAAATGAGTTCGATCGGCGAACTCGCCTCACTCTCGGAGGCGGTTTCGGCGGCACGGGAGGATAGTCACCCGTTCTCAAGCGAAATACTCGACACCCGCCTCCCGGACAAATATCGGTGCCGAGCATCACCCCCATGACGGACTAAGGGACCCGATAACTTTCTCTCACGCCCAAATACAATATGATCAATCAACGCCGGCACAATTCGTATGTACAAGCTCTTCCCAATTGCTAGTAGACAACGCCGCGGTGGTTCGACGATCTACCTCACAGGAGCATTGGTTCCTACCACGATCGATGAAGGCCTTCCATCGAAGGTTCTTCCGAAGGCAGTCAAAAATGACTTCGACATCTCCTCACCTGAGGCAAGACAAAGCGAGTCCATCGGCGACTTTATGACCGTGTTCAATAAAGAAAGCACGAAGGTCGCAGACGTGAACGACCTCCTCATCATCTCGACCTTCCGAGCGGCATCGGCCGGGCTTTATATAAAGAGATCGTCAATCGAACCCCGTCTTGCCACGGAACTATGGCGCATAGTGATCGGTTCGCCAAAGGCGGACGAGGCTGATAGAATGAGCGCGAGGCGTAAAAAAGCGGATCCTCCGAAAAGGAAGAAAGAAGGACGAGGAGGCCGTAGCGAGCGCCGACGAAGCGCCTTGGAAAGAATACGTCGCCCATAGAGTCCAGGCTCTGACCGCGAAACACCTCGAGCGACCTCAATACACTCCTTTGACGAGCCAAGGGCGTAAATCTACTGAACTCCACATGGGTAAGTTCGAGAAACCTCGACCAATGACGGTGGGTCAAAACGCCGAACAAAGGACAATCTTGCTCCTTCCATGAAGATTACGGACGCGACACGGAGGAGTGCGAGACCTCATGGAGGATATCAAGGTGTTAGTATGGGCGAGGTCACGAGAAAATACAAAGGTCATGACCGGCGAGCCTGGGCGAAAGACGAGGCCCTCATCGAAGCCGAAAAGGAGGAAGCGAGCGAAGGGGTGTGCCCTTAACAAGAAGACAAAGCGGGCGAAGATGAAGAAGGCGACGAACCACAATATGACGGAGTCATCTCCACTATTACGGCTACCCGCGAGTCAGTCCTCCTTGAAAGTCGAAGCCCGAGGTCCACATGTCGTGAACCGGCCAACAAAAGGTTCGAAGGGACGAGGCGATCACCTTCTCGAAGATGACCACAGCACTGCGGTAGTACCCCCGAGGATCTTGCCGGTAATCCGCGATGGTCGCAAACAAGTTGGTGAAAGCGTATACATCGGCGGTGGCGGCGTCGGTAAGCATCATTTTCAAGGAATGCTTTGATAAATTAGGAGTAGAGGCGCGCCTCGCATAGCCACCGCCACTCAAGCTTCGTTCGGGAGAACGCCGGAAGGGATAATCGAGCTACATCACGGTGGGAAAGCTCAACAAGCTCCACCAAGGTGGTACACTTCTTCAGTAGTGAAGGCCTACTCGCCGTATAACATCATCTTGGGCGAGATTGGTGAGCACGTAAGGCGGTATGCTCAACATACCACTGACGATGAAGATCCCCACAAAGGGGTGTAGCCGTGATCCGAGGGATCGAGGCGGGCCAGGAATGCTTACAAGTCGCCTACGAGTGCAGGGGGCTCAACCCAAAGACCCACAGGCATAGAACTAAAGAAACCCGAGGAGTTGGAAGTAAAGAGACAACGCCTATCTCTGGTAGCCGGTGGAAGAGGTCACGCTATACAAAGGCGAGCCACTCAAGGTCGTCAAGATTGGCTTTACCGAGGCATCTCGAATTGAGAGAACAGGTTATCCAACTCCTGAGGGAATTCCGAGACGTGTTTGCTTGGTCGCCCCTCGACATGACCGGGGTCTCCCCGGGTATCATCACCCATAAGCTTAACATCGACCCGAGCACAAAACCGCCTTCGGTAAGCAACGAATTTTTGCAAATTAGCGGAACCAAGTCATCCATGACGAGGTAAATCAATTGTTAAAAGCTCGCATATTGTTTGAAGTCGAATATCCGACATGGATAGCCAACCCGGTGATGGTGAAGAAAGGAGGAGGGGGATGGCGAATGTGCATTGACTACTCTGACCTCAATAAACATTGCCCAAAGGATTGCTATCCCCTTCCCAACATCGATAAGAAGGTCGACGCATTGGTCGGGTTCGAAGTCTTCAGTTTCTTAGACTTGTATAAAGGGTATCACCAAGTCTTGATGGATGACGAAGACGCGCCAAGACAGACTTTCATTCTGAGACTTGGTCTTCGTGATACGGAAGATGCCATTCGGACTTAAGAATGCGGGAGCTACTTATCAAAGAATGGTAGACAAAATATTTCAGTCCTATATAGCCGGAATGTAGAGGTGAGCGTCGGCGACATCGTAGTAAAAGCATGGAGGAAGCCGCGTGTGTCGCCGACCTCGGATCATCCTCGGCTTACTTGAAAAGTCAACCTCAAACCGAACCCCGTAGTGCACGCTTTGCGGTTCGGTCCGAGGAAAATTCTTAGGATGCTTGGGTTTCACAAGAAGGGTCAAAAGCCAACCCATCCAATGTTCAAACCATTCTAGAAATGAAGATGTCAAGACCATTCACGACGCGTGCACAAATCGACCGGTGCGATAGCCGCGTTAAGCCGCTTTCTTTCAAAGGCCATGGACAAGCGAGCCTACCCTTCTTCAAGGTACTCAAAAGGCTCGGGTTCTCACGGAATGATACACATAAGTCCGCTTTTGAAGATCTCAAAACTACCTCGCCAAACTTCCTACTGCTCGTTCAGAAAGAAGGAGGTCCTTTCCCTATACCTCGCGCTTGGACGAAACAATAAGTGCATCTTGACGAGAGGAAGGACGTCGACTCCGGATACTTCATCACCGAGCATTAAAAGGCCCAGAAACAAGGTATCAACCTTTGGAGAAGCTCGCCCTAGCATTAGTAAATGCTGCAAGAAGACTACGTCCATACTTCCATGCACATCCCATACAAGTCCTCACTGACCATCCACTTCGGCAAGTGTTGACGAAGCCAGAAGCTTCGGGGAGAATTGCGAAGTGGGCAATTGAACTGGACGAACATGATATATCTTTCAGCCCCCGTCAAGCCATCAAAGGTCAAGCCTTGGCGGACTTTCTTCCGAGGCTCACTTGAGAAATCGAAGCCCCCGAGTGTCAGACGTAAGCGAAGCCGAACCAGCGGAGAAAACACCGGAGGATTGCTGGCAAGTCTACGTTGACGGGGCTTCGGGAAAAACGGGTAGCGGAGCTGGCATCTTGCTCCTTGGACCGGATGGCCAAGAGATCACATACGCACTTCGGTTCTCATTCAAAAATACGAACAACGAAGTAGAATATGAGGCCTTGATCGCAGGACTTCGCCTGGCTCAAAGTCTTGAGATCTGACGAGCAAGAAAGTTCATAGTGACTCTCAAGTCGTCGTAAGCCACATGTTGGGGAAGACGAGGCAAAAGGCGAGTGGGATAAAGAAATACCTCGAGAAAGCCAAAGCCTACAACAAACTTTCTCCCACTTTCAAATAATTCGCATCCCAGGAGCAAAACGGGCGGTGACATCTTAAGCAAATTGGCCTCGTCGTCAACAAGCCCGCCAAGAGGAAGTTCAAAACCAAGCATAGATGATGCTAATGAAGGGCGAAGTCAGCGTAGTCTCGCACGAAGAACCTAATGGATGACTCCTATTCAAGAATACCGGAGAAAGCGAACTTCCCATGATAAGCTCGAGGCCGGGAGCATCCCGAACAAATCTTTGCGATATATCTTGGGCGGAGAGTTCTCTGAATCATACCTCCGGCCTCTCCTAAGATGCTTGGGTCCGAACCGAGCTGATTACGTACTACGGGAAGTGAACAAAGGATCATGCGGAAGTCACATCGGACCCCGAGCCTTGTCAAAGAAGGTCATGCGATGGGGATACTATTGGCCGACAATGTTCGAAGACTCACTCAACCTTGTGAAAAGGTGTCCGAAGTGTCAAATTCACGGGAACGTGCCAAGGCTACCGAAGACCGACCTCGCCTCCGTACAAAGCCCTTGGCCATTTATGCAATGGGGGATCGACATCGTAGGCCCTTTCTGCAAAGCACCAGGGCAACTCCAATTCCTGATTATCGCGATTGACTACTTCACGAAGTGGGTAGAAGTTGAACCCTTGGCAAAGATCACAAGCAAAAACGCCCTCAACTTCGTCTGGAAAAATATAGTATGTCGATTCGGCATCCCTCATATCCTTCTTTCGGATAATGGGACACAATTCACTGATAAGATATTCAAAGATTGGTGTCAAGAGCTTCGAATCCAACAAAAGTTTACCTCGGTCGCCCATCCTCAAGCAAATGGTCGATGAAGTCACCAATGGACGATTGTGAAGGGTCTCAAAACCCGTCTTGACCGAGCTAAGGGTCTTTGGGTGGAAAATTTACCACAAGTCTTATGGTCATACCGAACAACATCTCGGACGGCGAACGGAGAAACGCCCTACGATCAAGGCGTATGGAACGAGCGATGATCCTGCGAAATCGGAATACCGAGCCCCACTTCTCCGAAGCAAATGGGAAAATCTACGAACCGATCTAGATCTGCTCGAAGAAAAGAGACCTCGCCTACATCGAAGGCTCGGTATAAACAACAAGTAGCTCGGTATTACAACCAGCGTGTCAAGTCCCGATAGTTCCGAGTGGCGACCTCGTACTCGAAATAATGAAGTCGATAAAAGCCGCAAAGCTCGTCAAACCGGAAGCCACATGGGAAGGACCTTACCGGTCGAAGAAGTCCTCGGAAAAGGAGCTTATAAGCTCGCCCATTTGCCGGTGAGCAAATACCCAACACATGGCACATCATTCATTTGAGGAGATATTTTGCAAAAGTGTCGAAAGTTGAGTCTTGTTCGTCTTTGAGTCCTGTTGGGTCGAGTCCGAGTCTTGTCGTCTTGTTCCATTATCTCTTATCAATAAAAATCTTTTCTTTTCTCTATCTTTTTTTTGTCTTGCATGTTTTCATTTGTCACTTATGCATATAACTCTTATAAAAATACTATACCCTCTTCGGAGGATGAACTATACCCTCGACGGAGGACAGACTACCTTCGTTTAATACGAAGACGAACTACAAACGCGCGTAAGGGGACCACCCCTCCCGATAAAACTTGGCAAAACAGGAACCCATACCTTCGTACGAGGACGGATACCTTCGTTTATTTCGAGGACGGATACCTTCATCTGAGACGAACTACCTCGTTTATTTCGAGGAAGCTTAAATTTAGGATGGATACCTTCATTTATTTCGAGGACGGATACCTTCATACGAGGACGAACTACCCTCGTTTATTTTGAGGAAGCTTTGTACGAGGACGGATACCTTCGTTTATTTCGAGGACGGATACCTTCGTATGAAGAAAAACTACCTTTGTTTACGGCAAGGACGAGCTATCTTCGCCTAAACAAGGACGACCTACCTTCTTATTGGTTACGGTAATTAAAGACAAGTGTTCTCAAGAGTCAACACAAAGCAAAATAATTCTTTTTCAACATATACAGTTTGTACATCACGAGGGCGAAGAGGTCCGGAGGTTGGGAAAAGTCGAGCCAATCCCTAGCAAAATCGGATTCAACAGAGCATCTATACTAATCCTACCTCACCTCGTCCTCGATCTCGATTTGAGCCCCGCCACTTGACCTCGGCCACTCGACGGCGTAGCCTCGCTAGATCGACCTCGGCCGCCGATGATGCGACTTGACTCGCCCTTGAGGATCCACGTCTCTCTTGGGCCATAGCGCGTCTCTCTTGAGCTCGCCATCCGGATCTTCAAAATTCGAAGCAAATTGTAGTCTGGCGGCGAGAGAAGCCCTGGTGAAGAAGAGGCCTCAGATCCGGTTGAAGCAGTTCTTGAGCTATGGTTCATCGAGCAATAACGATCTTGTATATGCCTCCCAGTCTTTTCAATTCGCGAACCGCTCCGTGAATCGCCGATTTCTTGCCGTACTCACGCTGTACCTCGCCGCAGTGACGGCGGCCTCAATAACCTTAGCTTCGACCTCGGGAATGGTCATCCCACCACTTGGTGGATGACTTCCTCGTACTCAGTGCTCTTGACAATCTGTTCTAGCCTCCTCCTAACAATCTCGGACTTCTCCTCCAACTCCAAGAGGCGAAGCTCGTCACACACTCTCTGGGCGACCCTAAGCCAGATCGCCCTCTGCTGCACATGGTCTAGCTGCTCCCTCAAGCGGAGGAGTTCGACCTCTTTTGATTCAAGAACCCGTCAAAGCTTGATGTGATTTAACCAAGGGAAGCATCGGGCATTTCGGAGAAGAGGCGGACAAAGAGAAAAAAAAAGCAAGTCTCTTCGTGGCGAATTTTATTAAGGCCTCGAGGCGAGAATATCGTGCTCGAATACACAAAAAAAAAAAATTACAAGGATCAAGCGGCCCCGCCATCGGCTCCGGCTGCATCTCCCGGTGCCAACCTCTGCCTCGGCCTCGGCGATCGCTACCTCGACCTCGCCTCGAACTTCGGCCGACACCTCGGCCTCCTTATAAGCTTCAACGGGCGCCACCGACCTCCGGCTCCTTAGTCGGCTCGGCCATGATAGCCGGAGAGGATCTCGATCCATCGAGCAACACAGATGGACTCGGCGGTCGGCAGAGTCGGGGCGAGGCGGACTACGAACGGCGGCAAGCTCTTGAGACCGCCAAAGAAGGAGACCAACATAAGACCGCACTGGCGTCGAGTCTCCACCACCTCGTATCCATACTTATATTTGTCTAAGTCGGGATAGTCATCGGCGACGTCGTCCGTAGTATCGGACACCGCCTCTTATTATTGACTCGGCCGTCTTGTTCGCCACCGAAAACTTCCGAGACAAAAGTCTCGGTGTAAGCATGGAGAGCTCCCTGGGCCGCCTCGGCTTCCCTCGACAGCCGCCTCACTTGACCCTCAATCCGCCTTTGATGCCTCGGCCGAAGCCGATTCGACTTTCAAAAATGTTATCTCGGCCGACGCCTCGCCTGCAGCCTCAATCCACCTCGACCTTCTCACCACGGCCAAGGCCGTGGCCTCCTTCGGCAAGAACCGAGCCTTCTCCTCCGCCTCGATCGCCTCCGCCACAGAAGGGTCTTCTCCCCTCCGGCTCGTGGGTGTGGCGAGCCAAGTGCTCGAAATGAGCCACGGCATCATTCAAATGCCCAACAACAAGCTCGGGGCCGCTATCAATTGGACCTTCACGTCCTCGGTCCTGTTATAAAGCACTACAACGTCGAGCAAAGCCTCAATACGGCGAAAAAAGTACAACCTGTGCATTACAGGGAAAAGGCGACGTGCGACACAGGTACCAAGGATCGTGCAATCGTCGTCGCCGTCGGCGGAGGATGATGCTTCTCTTTTCGGGCGGCGGAAGGTGCGGAGGCGGCAGATGCCGCTGGCGGCGAAGTCTTCGGTGAGGCGACGAGCGCTTGGTGAGGCGAGTCGCGTCTTTTCAACCTCTTCGGGGTGACCTCGGGCCGATCTTCGCGCCTTCTTGGATTGCTCGGCCTCGGACTCCGACCCTTTCTCTTCCTTGAGGAGGCGAATTCCACTACGTAAATAACATATATCAGTCGATATAGAGCAACAAAATACATTATGACACTAAAGCTAAGTGCGGGCCTCACCCTCGCCTACTCATCCTGTAGCGGCGGTCATAGGGGCTCGACCCCTGGCCGCTAGTTCGGCCTCGGAGAAGACTTCTTCGACCAGGCCAACCCCGTCCCGTGATAGGTCTCCACATCGCGAAGCAATCTCCAACGGCTACATCGGCCGATCTATCACGCCCAAGCGAATTTATAAAAGTTATCAAGCCGCGGAAGAAGTACTTCTTCCGCCGTTTGATATCTTCGACTTCGTCTTTATCTTAATTTACTGACGGGCGCTAAGTAATACCACCCGCACTATATTTAAAGCGAAAAATCTAAGGATGATCCCTAGACTCAATGGGCGGTTATGCCTATCGCATATACACCGAGGCCGTCGGTGTGACGAAAGAGTTCGGTGTTAATTGGGCGAAGGGATAGCAAAAAGTGTTGTAACTCAACAAACACGGAAGGATAAGGAAGGCGAAGAACGCACTTAAGGCGTCGCCCTCGATATCTTGTTACAAATCCGTGCGGAGGGAGGCTAGCCCTATCCCCCGGACGAGGGGCAATTAACCCAACGGATTTCGGAACAAAAAATTTAGAGGCAAGCTCTAATATCACAGGGGTTGTCAGAATAGAAGGAAACAAAGAAACTTTACCTAAATCATAGAAAGGCGGAAAATCTAATCTACACAAGGTAGGTTGGGGGGAACCAAGATGATAAATTTCAAAATCCACCGGAGAATCCGGTGGTGACACAGACACAATACGGCGCTCAGGGCCGTGAGAATCAGACGAAGGTGACGAAGATGAGGAAGCCATAACTTACTGGTTTGAAGATTCGAGGAAGATAACACTGATACTCGCGAGGGCGATAATGGCGACAGAGAAACTTTTGGAACACAAAAAGTTTTAGAATTTTTTTGAATATTAAAATGTACAAGTGATAGGCGAAGAGGCGTATCACGGAAGTTATTCTCCCAATATGCGCTTTATTGGGAATCCAACCGCTGCTACATTAAATGCACATTAAATGCTATGAGGCATCCCGCGTTCAGTCTCGGCTTCACGCCTCGTAAAGGCGAAGCCGACCCAAACACCTCGGAAAAATGCCTCGTCAGGCGAAGTCAACCCAAACACCTCGGTAAAATGCCTCGTCAGGCGAAGCCAGTCAAAGACCTCGGCATAACACCTCGTCAGGCGAAGCCAGTCAAACACCTCGGCATAACGCCTCGTCAGGCGAAGCCAGTCAGAGACCTCGGCATAACGCCTCGTCAGGCGAAGTCAATCAAAAACCTCGGCATAAAGCCTCGTCAAGTGAAACCCATCCAACGACATCAGCGAAAAGACTAATCAAGTCAAGCCGACAAAATACGAAGTCAAGATACAAGGATAACTACTAGATCGACCATGCTCCACTCCGTCACGGACGCATCTCTGGCAAATATCCCCCAAACCCATCACGACCTCGCTTCTGCGTCTTTTGGGGGATATGATAGGATACGGCCCAACTCCCAGGCCCAAGCATCGGGCCCAACATAAATAGGCCTGATATGAAGCTCGGCCCATACGAGTCCGGCCCAAGAAAGCTCCGGAACCAGTAGGAACGCAGAAGATTCGGTCATATCTACGAGAATCCTAATTAGAGAGGAGATAGGATTCAAATCCTATCTTAGAATAGATCTCGGATTTGAGATCTAGGTTATCATAATCGTGTATAAATAGAGGATAGATTAGACGGAAAAGATCATCTACACTTCTTGTAATCACTCCTCATATTTTTAATACACGACTACTATCTCTCCCCATGGACGTAGATCTTATTCACAGATCGAACCACGTAAATCTCTGGTGTTCTTGCATGCATTTATTTTCCTTACGAAATTAAGATCGATCAATAGGCTTTCACTCACCTTCTTCCAAATACACGTACTTAAGCTCTTAGGAAGTTCCTTAAGTTCAAGTTTGATCGGAGTTAAGTCTTTGTCTTTATAAGGGTCTAATATCTCTATTATACCTTTGTTTCCACCTAAGGGTGGATCTTTCTTATCGTCATTTATATATTTAAATAATTTTCAGAGCTAAAATCCTGCAAGAAAACAATCTCGGCCAAGGCATCAACAGTATCAACATCAGAGAAATCTTCTATAAGAGATGAAGATGGTATCACATTATGGTCTCGGACCAAAAAGATACAGCTTCTCCCAACACTGTCATTTTCAAGGTTCCATTTTTCACGTCGATCAAAGTGTTGGTAGTAGCTATAAACGACCTCCCTACGAGAAGTGTATGCTCTTTTCCATTCTATCTCACATGTCCATATCAAGAACAACAAAATCGATATCAATAATTAACCCACCCACTTTAACTAAGATTTTCTCGATTACCCCTTTGGGATAACGAATAGACCTATAAGCTAATTGTAAGCACATTCGAGTAGGTTTCAATTCTCCTAATTCTTGTTGCTCAAAAATTGAATAAGGCATTAAATGGATACATGCACCAAGGTCGAGCATACCAGAGGCCTTTTTTCCATCCCCCAAAGCAATTTTGATAAGAAAGCTTCTTGAATCGCGTTATTTGGATGCTAGATGGTGCTGGAGAATCGCATTTGCTACTTCTAATAGAATAATCTTCTCATTATTTGTGAACTTTCTCTTATTTGACGCTAGCTCCTTGAAGAAGTTGATATATGCCGGTACGTTTCTTATCACATCGAGAATAGGTAGATTCACGTTGACTTTAGAGATGAGTTTATAAAACTCATTGAATTATTGATCCTTATTCTCATCCCTCAATCGGCTAGGGAAAGGAACATGGGGTTGATAGGGACTTTCGATCTTGTGAAGCATATGTTCTTTCTTCTCATGCTTTTTTGCCTCTCCTTAGATACTTCTCCCTCTTCCTTAGCCAATTTGAATTCTTCCACTAGAGGTTGTTCTACCTAATTGTCAATCCTTCGTCCATTCCTTAGGATAGTGATCGCTTGGGTGTGAGATAGTTAACTAGGTAGTTTTCCTTTAGTGTTTTGCTACACTAATTCCCCCACAGTTCCGGCAAGTTGGCCAACTTGGATCTC
This sequence comes from Salvia rosmarinus, assembly GCA_036937905.1. Lineage (NCBI taxonomy): Eukaryota > Viridiplantae > Streptophyta > Magnoliopsida > Lamiales > Lamiaceae > Salvia > Salvia rosmarinus. The sequence continues at coordinate 23,999,887 of CM072823.1, forward strand.
AATTCTCTTCATGGAAGCCTCCATGGACTCAAATTGGAGGACTCAAACTTTTGATGACTAGCTTATATAAAATTATGAAGTGAGTCATGCAAAGATGGATTCTTAAGAGGCGTTTGGGGTTGCTGAGATTATTCAAGTGGTGGCTGCTTCTGGAAACATTGTTGTTACGGTGGTTGCTGCTATCTGAATTGAGCTCATTGGTTGAGACCTTCCTAATTCTGATTCAGACTCCTTGAAAAATTAGGGTGATCTCTCTACCTAGGATTGTACGTATTGGAATATGGATCATACTTAGGTCTCAGTTGGTAACCTTGTTGATAGCCTCGCTGGAAGCCTTGCATACATTAACTTGCTCCTATTCATACTCCAATTCGCTTATCTATTGAAAAGTGTTGGCTCCATGCCTAGATTCCCCATAAATATCGCATATCTCCAATGTCATTAACTGTTGCGGCTGAGTTTAAGAATGAGACTGAGCTTGGGACTCACATGTTCGTGGTAAGTGCACCTGCCTAGTGATAAACCTCATTTTTACATGATTTATAAGGCTATATTCGTTTCATTTCTAATTGATAAGTAATCTTTTGAGCTGTCTTTCGATATATTTATGTTTACCTTGGAAGATATTATGACGTGTGTATTTCATGTCATTTTAGCACAGGTTTTGATATCAAAAAGGTGGATCACGATAAAGAGGAATCACTAGCCCAGTCGCGAGCTCGTGCGAAGAAGAACTGTTTGAAAACGACGATAAATATGATGAAATGGATTTCACAAGGATGGATGTGAAAAGTTTATAATGTTAAATAGCATCTCGATAGGAGTCCATAGGCGCAAACGGATCGCAATTCGGAGTCCGTACGAGAGAGAACGGAGCGAAACAGCGAAGTCGCTCGCACAGCTGAGAAAAGACGATTCGCGAGTTTTGCTCGCGACCTAAGGTCGCAAGGCAAAACTCGCTAGAAAACATGATTTTTCAGCACATTTGATAACCTCTCAACCTATCCTCATGAGAAGCTCTCTCTAGCAAAGCTAGAGAGGAGCAATTGAACTTAAACACCATTGAGACTTCGCGGGAGTAACTAGCGAGAGTAGCTAGCGAGAGAAGCTTGCGAAGAGCAATTGAATTACACTTTAATAGCTTCGCTATGTATTATCGCGACTTGCGCTCGCGAGGTAGCAATGATGGGCGACAGTTTACATTTCTTCGCGACCCGCTATCGCGACCTGACATCGCGACCATTACTCGCGAGCCAAAACAGACGCGCGCACGGAGATTCTTTCGTGAGCTATCTTCGCGACCATTGCTCGCGATAGCGTCCCGCGAGCAAAGAGATAGAGTTCGCGTATATTTTTGAATCAGAATCATAAAAGGATTGGAATTTACGAGAAGTAGAGCGGAGTTTCTATTATAAAAAGGGAGAGAGAGCAGTAGCTTAGAGACCATTCCAAAGCAGAACACGAATTCTTCTTTATTTTCTTTTGCAAGTTCTTTTCCCATTTAATTTAGTTTAGCTTTTTCTTTAAGTATTTTCATTCCAAGTTCGTAGTTTAATTTTTATTCAGAGTTTAGAATTTTTTCCGGATTCAAGTCACTACAATTGTTCTTCGTGGATTCCTACGGTTTTATTTATTTAATTCAGTTCATGTTATTTTTATTTATTTATTGCTTTAGTATTTTAATTATGCCTAGCTAAATTTCTTATTGATCCTAGGGTTTGTATGTCTAACTAGATTTATATAATTAATCTGTTGATATTGTTTTGTCGTCCCATTCATGATTTATAATTCTTGGCTTTAATTCTCATATGTTGGTGTCTGATCAATATTAATGCATGTTAGTTATGTGATTGATGTCCTGGCGAAATTAATTGCATAATCGATATCGGGAATTTATAATACAGTTTTTGCCTTGAGACCTGGCGGAGATAGGTGAACTGTAGGAGGTTAGATCTTTGTGTGCTTTTGGTAATTAGCTTACTTATCTTGAGACCTGACAAAGATAGAGTTTAGGCTAACCTACTACTATAGGCTGTCCTGGAGGAAACTATAGTTATATTAGTGATCCTTCATATGAATGCGGATTAAATTGGTAAACAGATTAATAGGTTAATTGTTGAATCTGGTTAGGTTAAGTTCATCCATAGGATCAGTCTTTTATATCTGATTTTATTCCTATCTTTATTTTTCGAGTCTAGTTTTATTATATTCTCTCTTGATATTTTGTTGCCTGGATAATAATAAAGATTCTGTGTTAATTACTTGCTGTGTTCTCGAGTCGCAGTCCCTGTGGATACGATATATATACTTGCTGTTTTACTATCATTTATTTGGTAGGAATATTAGCGATCAAATTTTGGCGCCGTTGCCGGGGTCTGTTTAGATTGCATAGTGATAATTTTCTGAATTGTAGTTATTAATTCGAAAAATAAAAAAAATATAGAAGAAAAATTTATTATTATTTCTGTGTTGCTTCTTGGATTTGACTTGGTATTTACCTCTCTACGCAGTGCATGATTACAAGATCTCAAAGGAAAGAAATTATTCCATTGGATCTCGAGATTGACAGATCATATAAGAAAGAGAGTAGAGAAAGAAGACAACAAGAAATGGCAGATAGACGACCCCAAGTCCCAGATCGGATGGCGAGATGGAGGCAATGGCGAAGAATGCAACGCCAATCGGCGTTGAATAATCGAATGGGCCTGTTTGGTGAACGAACACAGCCCATATCGCCAACCACATGTACGAGGCCACCGCGGATCGGTTCCAGGTGGAGGATGAAATCGAACGTCAATGCTAATAATTTTGGTGAAACCTACCCTCATCAAGATGATCAAGCGAGCGGTTTGGGGAGGGTGATCAAGACCCCAATGCACATTTGGGCGTTCTAGATATACGTGATACTATCAAGCGAGCAGTGCCGGTGATGCCATCCGGATCGCGGATGTTCGTGTTTTCACTAAAGCGGGCTAAAGAATGGTTCAAGGGATTAGACAGATCAGGAATTAGTACATGGGAGCAGCTCTATGAGAAGTTTCTGTCTAAATACTTTCCACCTGCCAAGGCTCAGAAGATCATTGCCGAGATCTCCCAATTTTCACAATTGGGAGATGAATAATTATTTGAAGCCTGGGAGCGATTCATAAACCTGCTCCGCAAGTGTCCACGGCATGGGTTTTCACCTAAGCAACAAGTGACACAATTTTATAGTGGACTCAATGCTAACACCCGTAGCATTGTTGATGCGTCAGCCGGAGGATGCCATCTAAATCGAGGAATCGATGAACCGTTGAGAATAATTGAAGAGATGGCATCCAACAGTTATCAGTAGCCGATGGAGAGACAGCCGATCAGAAGAGTGGCTGCTGCAGAGTTAGATGATAAGTATGATGACTTGTTAGAAGTTCACAACTCGCGGAAGAAGTAGGCCCGAGAAAAAGGGCGGATGATTGTGGCCATGGCGCGAGAATATCGAGGAGGTTCAATTTGTGAACCAAAGGAACAACTTTCAAGGGAATCAAAGTGGGAACCCGCCTTATCATCCCAACATTAGGAATCATCCCAATTTTCCTATGCCAATGCAGAATGCTCGGCAACCACCACCGGTTTCTTTGTTAATAATGGAATGATTGTGGAGCCCAAGAAGCCGAGCCTCGAGAGATGATGCAACAAGTGTTGGCGAGCAATCAGCAGATAGCAACGAGTCACCAACAAATTTTAGCTCAACAAAATATTCAGATCCAGCAGCTTGGGAATAGGATGAACACTCTAGAGAGTACAGTCAACACCATCAACAATACGGTGATAGCCATGGGAAAACAATTAAAGATGCTAGAAAATCAAGTAGGCGGATGGCCAATGAGAGAGGCAGGGGTGCAGAGCAAGGTCGATTCCCAAGCAACAGAGCAAAATCAGAAGAATCATACTCATCCAAATCGATGCAATGCAATATATTTGAGGAGAGGAGCTTCATATGAAAATCATCCGGAGTATGAAGGCTCGAGAGCAATTGACGCGAAGAGTGATGGAGAGGGAATCGCGACCAAGGTTCGCGATGATCCCTCACGAGTGAAATATACGAAGACCGGTGGAGAAGGTGTCTCGCGAGATATAGACAGAGAGGAAGAATCGCGAATGAAAAACGCGAAAGATCATCCGATGCTTCCAAAGCCTACAGCTCCATTTCCTCAACGCATCTGGAAGACGAAATATGATGAGGAGTTCGCCCGATTCAAAGAGATGTTTCAGAAAATTAACATCACCATACCTCTCTTTGAAGCGCTCAGAAATATGCCCGGATATATTAAATTTTTCAAAGATGCAGTGGCAAGCAAGAAGAAGTTGGGTAAATTTGATAAAATCAACCTTTCTGAGGAATGCAGTGCTATCTTGCAGAGAAAGTTGCCACTGAAACAAAAAGATCCGGGAAGTTTCATGTTGGAGTGCGAGATTGCCGAGCATACATTTCCCAACGTGTTGTGTGATTTGGGAGCAAGCATAAACTTGATGCCCTTATCTGTGTTCAACCGCTTGGAGCTGGGCAAAATGAAGAAAACCTCGATTTCATTAATGATGGCTGACAGGTCAGTTGTATACCCTAAGGAAATAGTTGAGGATGTGTTGGTAAAAATTCGGGATTTTGTCTTTCCAGCTGATTTCGTTATTTTAGACATTCCTGAATTTAAAAATCAATCACTAATCTTGGGTCGGCCGTTTCTAGCAACTGGTCGTGCTTTAATTGATGTGCAGGAAGGTGATCTGACTTTTCGTGTCAGGATGAGGAGCTAAAAATTTCAATATATGACGCCATCCCGCGACACGATAGTTCAGAGCATGAAGAGTGTCATTCAATCACCACTGTTGCTGCTAGTCAAATCTCGAGCTTGGATGTCAACCGACCAGTTGACAAGGGTGCTACAAAGAAGAGATGGACTCGGCATGGAACTCTGAGTGACTTGTTCAAGTTTGGGGGAGACCACTTCCACACTCAGTGGTGGTCTAAGGTGAATGCAAAATATGGAGGCAAGCACATATTTGAGAAGAAGTCTGCTGCCAAAACGCCAGATTGATCGAGGTTAGTATTGATCTAGCTAAAGACATTTAAATTTAGCACTGGTTGGGAGGTAACCCAATGTGTTCCTTTGTTTTGTTTGTTTTTCCTTTTTTTTTGTTTTCTTTTTGTTTATGTTTCGTTTGTTTTTCATGTTTGGGTTTTGTGTCTATTTTGGGTTGAGTTGAATGACGAGCAGCCAATGATGAGAATTGTTTTTATTAGACAATTTATTGCAACTGATTTTGTGAGACAAAGCATGTTATGATTATTGTGAGTATTGAGCCTTTGAGAACTTGATCACACTTTTGAAACACCGAGATACTTGAGCTTTTGGTATCGTATCTTTTCGGTCTTGTTTCTTTCTCGTGTGAATAGTTTGAAATAACATGTGTTCTCTAGAACTTGCTCTTGTTCTTTTTCGAGGTTGCATTGATTTGCTTAAGAATTATGGGATGATATTAGGCATTCTTTTCTTAGCCTATACACTATCCAAACACTAACCTGTTATTTTATTATCCTTTGATGAGCCCGTTTGAGCCTACCTTATTTTTTCATATAGCCGTGGGTTGGGTTATATAGTTAGTAATATTTGGCTGCTTGAATTGAGGGTTGAGAAAAAGAAAGGAAAGAAAGGAAATAAATGAGGAAAGTGGTTATTAAAAATAGTTGCTTACCCATATAAGTTCAATTTAAAAAAAGAAAAAATAAATAAATTTTTTTTTTTGACACAAGTGTGTGAAAAGAACATAAATGGGTAACTAACTAGTGCATTGAGATGATTATATCACTTATATGAAAATTGTGGAATTAATAGAAAAATGACTTCTTGGTATGTAAAATTGAAATACATTGTGAAAGTTTGGGAATTGTGTCTTATGATACTTATGGTGTTTTCATTATGGGATTATGAGTCACTTAGCCTAAATATATCCTACCTTACCAAAGAGCCTACATTATAACCTTTTATAAGACCTTTTTGATCTTAGTTCTTGAGCACATATTTGAGCAATGGAGAATTAGACGATTTGCAAGCTTATGGTAGATTCCATGTGTTTTTAAACTTTGAGAGTATACACACCCTCCTTGATACACTTGAGTGTTTGAGATTTCTTATATATATATATATATATATATATATATCCATGTTGTGAGGATTCAAGTTTGAGAAGGCTTGTTCTTACGATTATTATGATGTGTGAATTTTAACGAAAGATGTTGTGATTTGATTCATTTGATTGAATCTTTTATTGTTCATTGCTCTGAGGCTTATTGCTTTTGTCGTTCAACTCTTTGCTTGTCTTTGGTCGTCTCTCTCTTGTTCTGATTTTTTTGAGGACAAACAATAGGTTAAGTTTGGGGAAGTTGATAAGCCTCATTTTTACATGATTTATAAGGCTATATTCGTTTCATTTCTAATTGATAAGTGATCTTTTGAGCTGTCTTTCGATATATTTATGTTTACCTTGGAAGATATTATGCCGTGTGTATTTCGTGTCATTTTAGCACAAGTTTTGATATCAAAAAGGTGGATCACGATAAAGAGGAATCACTAGCCCAGTCGCGAGCTCGTGTGAAGAAGAACTATTTGAAAACAACTATAAATATGATGAAATGTATTTCACAAGGATGGATGTGCAAAGTTTATAATGTTAAATAGCATCTCGATAGGAGTCCATAGGCGCAAACGGATCGCAATTCGGTCGGGCGAGAGAGAGCGGAGCGAACAATGTCGCGCAAGAGAGAAAAAGACGATTCGCGAGTTTTGCTCGCGACCTAAGGTCGCAAGGCAAAACTCGCGAGAAAACATGATTTTTCAGCACATTTGATAACCTCTCAACCTATCCTCACGAGAAGCTCTCTCTAGCAAAGCTAGAGAGGAGCAATTGAACTTAAACACCACTGAGACTTCGCGAGAGTAACTAGCGAGAGTAGCTAGCGAGAGAAGCTTGCGAAGAGCAATTGAATTACACTTTAAAAGCTTCGCTATGTATTATCGCAACTTGCGCTCGCGAGGTAGCAATGATGGGCGACAGTTTACATTTCTTCGCAACCCGATATCGCGACCTGCCATCGCGACCATTACTTGTGAGCCAAAACAGACGCGCGCACGGAGATTCTTTCGCGAGCTATCTTCGTGACCATTTCTCGCGATAGCGTCCCACGAGCAAAGAGATAGAGTTCGCGTATATTTCTGAATCAGAGTCATAAAAGGATTGGAATTCACGAGAATCGGAGCGGAGGTTTTATTATAAAAATGGAGAGAGAGCAGTAGCTTAGAGACCATTCCAAAGCAGAACACGAATTCTTCTTTATTTTCTTTTTCAAGTTCTTTTCCCGTTTAATTTAGTTTAGCTTTTTCTTTAAGTATTTTCATTCCATGTTCGTAGTTTAGTTTTTATTCAGAGTTCATAATTTCTTCCGGATTCAAGTCACTACAATTGTTCTTCGTGGATTCCTACGGTTTTATTTATTTAATTCAGTTCATGTTATTTTTATTTATTTATTGCTTTAGTATTTTAATTATGCGTAGCTAAATTTCTTATTGATCCTAGGGTTTGTATGTCTAACTAGATTTATATAATTAATTTGTTGATACTGTTTTGCCGTCCATTCATGATTTATAATTCTTGGCTTTAATTCTCATGTGTTGGTGTCTGATCAATATTAATGCTTGTTAGTTATGTGATTGATGTCCTGGCGAAATTAATTGCATAATCGATATCGGGAATTTATAATACAGTTTTTGCCTTGAGACTTGGCGGAGATAAGTGAACTGTAGGAGGTTAAATCTTTGTGTGCTTTTGGTAATTAGCTTACTTCTCTTGAGACCCGACGGAGATAGAGTTTAGGCTAACCTACTACTATAGGCTGTCATGGCGGAAACTATAGTTATATTAGTGATCCTTCATATGAATGCGGATTAAATTGGTAAACAGATTAATAGGTTAATTGTGTGAATCTGGTTAGGTTAAGTACATCCATAGGATCAGTCTTTTATATCTGGTTTTATTCCTATCTTTATTTTTCGAGTCTAGTTTTATTATATTCTCTCTTGATATTTTGTTGCCTGGATAATAATAAAGATTCTGTGTTAATTACTTGCTGTGTTCTCGAGTCGCAGTCCATGTGGATACGATATATATACTTGCTGTTTTACTATCATTTATTTGGTAGGAATATTAGCGATCACCTAGAGAGCTCTACCGATTCTCGGGTCATATCATAGTTAGGAGTTGCCTCACTCATAGTAGCTTGCCTCCTTCCGGTACTCATTCTTTGAGAATTTTTCCTCAATGTCTCAATGATCTCACTCATATCATCGGCAGTGTGATTGTCAATATCTTTCCCGGCTGCATTATCTATCATGTACTGAAAATCCACTATCAAGCCATCATAGAAAAACTGATTGAGTAACTCAGTCGGGTAATGATGGTGTGGGCATGTGTAATATCTCAAACTTTTAATTAGTAATTAATCGACGATTAAGATTAAACAGGGCATTGCATCCTTAATAAGAAAGAAATTATACATGCTTAAGATCCAAATTATTTAATTTCGCTTAGCAAAATAAAATGTGATAGATAAACGGATTCTAAAATTTTGAGTAAAAGATTTTGTTTAGAAATTTAAAGTATTATGTAGATTGATTATTTGATCTTAATGATCAAATAAATGTTATAACAATAGAAAATTTAAATTATGTCTTATTATATATGCTACATTTTCATGTTATGCATTAAGTATAATTTTATGAATGTAAGATTATAAGTGTGATTATTTTTACTTTCTAAAGTAATGAAAACAAGAAAATAAGTAATATATAAAGTTATTATCATTAAATAAACTACATATGCATATCATATTATTAATATAAAAGGGATAAATATGAATTTAAAGAGCATTTAATGAGAATTCTCTAGAAAATGATGAATAAACATACATTAAATTAAAACTTGGTGAATAAGCATATATTAAACTAAATCAAAAATAAAATAGAATTTGATATATAAATATAAAACCTCCTTGAAGAAAAACTTTGATCAAGCCATTTAATTCCAAATTTTCATCCTTAAGCTTGATATTAAGTTGGAAACAAAGGTATGTTTCTATCTTTCCTTCAATTCTTAAGCTTAATTATTGTTGATAAATATATGATGATATTGATGGTATGAAGTTGAAGGATTAAGTGATAATTGATGATTATTGATGATATATAGTGATAATTGATGGATTAGTGGTGAAATAATTGAATATTTATGGTTTAATTGTAAGATTTAAGTTGGAACTAAAAACCTTAATCCACGATCTTTGAATTAAAATGATGATATGTTGATCTTATGTTGGAAATTAGTTTGTAATTATGTGATTAAGCATGTTTAGGTAATTAAATTGAAAGAAAATTTATAATATATATGTATATTTTTGAAAATTTCAAAAATTTGGAGAAGTGATATTTTGATTTTATTTTCTTCAATTAACTTGACATATGAGTTTAATATGATGATTTAAGCATTATGTGATTTAATTAGAATTTTCTAAGCTAATATGTTGAAAGTGGAAAATTTTAGTTTACATGTTTAGTTGACATGTTCATGCTAAAGTTGATATATGCTATTGTTATTGTTGTTTAAGGTTAATATATGATAATTAGATGAGAAATTGAAAGAAAAAGAAGAAAAATATGGTTTATACATAGGGTAGGATTTTCGAAAATTATGGAAGAAAAATGGGAAATTTAAAGATTAATGTTATTCTTTATAAATGATATGGATTATGAATTTATTATGTAAGTAAGGCCTAATGAAGCTTATTTGGGATTTATAAAGTTAAAAGGTGAAAATCTAAAGTTTATGTACATGTTCATATTGAAGTGAATTCATGTTTTAAATAAGTTATGTTATGTGATCTTAATTGATTAGAAATGATTTATAAACCTAAAATATGATAGTAGTAAAATGAATGCCATTAAAGTATGTTGATGACTTATTGTTTAATTGGTAATGAAAAAGTTTAAGTTAGGTGATTAATTGAAAAGTTATGCATAAATAACTTAAGAAAAGAAATAAAGTGTTTATGTAAAGAAAAGAATATGCATTTAGTTCACTAAAGTATAATTATAACATAATTATCAATCATTCCTTTGATACCAAAGTACACTCGTGATAGTCGAATAAGATAAATATGTGAAGAAAGATTAAAGAAAATAAGGATGCAATGACCCGAAAGATTTAAGATTCTTATAGGTAAAAGTTTAGACAAAAGTGTCTAAACAAAACATAAGAGAAGAAAAGGAATGAATAAGAGGAATTAATATGTATTTGATAGATGAGAAATGCCCTTTATGTGAGTACTGATATTATCGATTAATCTAAGGTACATCGAAAAAGGGCAAAGCGATTAAAGAGGAAGAAGAAGTAGAGAAAGGGAAGTTTATTAAACTTATCGAGTAAAGTCTACAGGTGGGCTTTCTAACGAAATATGGCACGTGCTAAATTTTATAATTTCATTATATGTTGCATGTCATTTGAAAAATGTTGACTTGTCGAATTTGTGAGCATGAGCATAATGCATTACCTATCCACGGAAAAGAAAAGAAAAGAAAAGAAAAGAAAGAAAGAAAGAAAGAAAGAAAGAAAGAAAGAAAGAAAGAAAGAAAGAAAGAAAGAAAGAAAAGAAAGAAAGAAAGAAAGAAAAGAAAGAAAGAATGAAAGAAAGTATGTACCGACGTCGGGTATGGACCTTCGGGTCAAGGCGTGTTTGAGAAGGAGGCCTACTTCTCAACACAAAGAAAGTACGTGGATATGGGAAGAGAAAGATGTATGCAGACAAAGATCATGCAAATGCATTTGTTTTAATGCTATGAAAATGAAAGCAAGTAAGTGTTTTATTACGAAAAGCATGCACATGTTTTTCACAAAACCCCTGTGTATTGCAAAGTTATGGCAATTCAATCTTATAGCTCTAAGAGCAAAGTTTTAAATGTTTTCGGCATGTGTCCACTGAGTGCTTATGTACTCACGCCCTGCATGTATTTCTAAACATGCGAGTTGGTGAGCCGATCTTGGAGATGGAATTGGAAAAGGAACACTGTGGTTACCGTGGTTTATGGTTTCTGTCATATATATTCGAAACATCTCTTGTTATTCCGTTTGTTTTATACGTTTGGTTGTGATCGTTGAGATTGAACTCCTTGATATCACTTGTTGTTGAAAACAACTTTGGTATTGGTTAGTAGTCATGGATTGGAGTTGAACTCCTTGATATCTTTTGTTACTCGAAGGAGACTTGGTTGGTTGTTTATTATAAGGCATGTTTGAGAATATTGGAGTCAAACTTGTCATGGCATTAGGTTGTTTAAATGCTTGTCTTGAACGAATATTGATATTCCCTTCAATTTGTTATTACTTGAAAATGTCATACGAGTCGTTGTATTTTGCTGCCCAGAGTTATATGTCATCATCCATATAACTCAACTACCCTTTCTGTTGCCACACTCTGACTTAAATGATCATTATGTGATTATTGTAATTTTGGACAAAAGTCGATTGCCGTTCATTATCCTATCTCCGTCATTCCTTTTAATCATTCGACTTTATGGAAACGAATTATGTTGTCCTGACTGAAATTAATACCTTATTTGATATCACTCATTATTTAGTCTCCATATATATTGTCGTTATATCCCTTATTGAATTCTTTGTATCGTCATTAATCCCAATAGTTCATGAAGAGTCATTAGTCACAACCTAATCTCTTGATTAAGAAGTTGGGCTGTGACAGCATGGTTGTTGTAGTGCCTTGAAGCAATCCCATGCTTCGTGTAGCGGTTCGCCAGCAGTCTGCCTGAAGGTGGCAATCTTTTCCCTTAACTCTTGCATCTTCTGATTGGAGTAGTATTTTCCCATGAACTTGTCATAAACAACAACCAAGCTTGTTATCGAACCGGGTTATAGGGACATGAGCCAGGTCTTAGCTCGACCTTTTAGGGTGTAGGAAAATATCTCATCCGCAGAGTGTCCTCAGGCAACCCATTCAATGGGAAAGTATGTACGACTCCATATAACTCCCTGATGAAATTCAAGGCATCCTCTGTGGGCATCCCATAAAATGTAGGTAGGAGATTGAAGTGAATAGGCTTGAACTCATAATTTCGAGCCGGGTTCCCGAGGACTATGCATGAAGTCTTCACCCCTATGATAGGTCGGGCGAAGTCACGTATCCTTGGGTTTTCCTCCTCATTAGCTTTTCCATTAGCCGTTATCTCTTCGTGTTTGGATTCTTCACTTGGAATCCGAGTTTCAGCTTCCTTATACATAGATGCGTATATGCTCGTCTCGTTATCAGATGAGCTTTCCTTTTCAAAAGACAAAGGATCAATATTCATCACCCTGTACAAAAGTTAGATCATACAGTGTGTAGAAGATCACATAAGTCTGTATGATCGGTTAAGCTTATTGAGATATAAAAAGGATCAAAACTGAGACAACTTGATGACGAGTTGTCGGTATAAGCTACAGTATAGATAAGAAGTGACTTGACTTGGTTGCTTGTTTATGCTGGTACATCTTGACGTATTGATGTATCACAGTGAGATGAGTTTTTCTATCTGATTGTTGTGAAAAATCTAGATCTCAGTGACTTTACGTTGATCTAAACCTCGATAAGGTTTTAGGTGAATATGAGTTACTAACCATCACTTTGACTTGTTATGGGTGAGGGTTACATGAGACAACCCAAGATTCTCCTCATCTTGGGTGGTGGCAGTCTTATATGTCATGCTAGTTACCTGTATCGAATCACCGCATCCGTTTAGGATGATGACGTCCCCTTAAGGAGCTCAAAAGATTTATTGTACTAAACCTTGCAGGTTGAGTTAGCTCAAGTACAATAAAGAGGTTGAGTGTTACTACTTAAGGAATTAAAGAGATTAATCATTTTAAGCAGTCAGAATGCTAAATAATTAATGGACGTGCAATATCTTAAATACAGGGATTCGTAAGTCTAAGTATAAGCCCGACTCAACTTCGGTAATAAAGGGGTAAGTCAGTATTTATTCTCTAGTGGAATGAATAAATGTTTATGAATTAATTTATATTCTGGGCTGAATATAAGATAATTAATTTATTTTAGGCCCATCTTTTTCCTTGCATTTGATCATTGGGCGGGCCCATCAATATGAGTCCCATTGAGACTATGTTCTGATTTATATATTATATTAATACATATCTAATATCTAGATAGATATTATCTGATATTATTAGATATCAAGAGATAATTATTCTAGATATGATTTATCTGCAAAGATATTATTGTATTTATTAGATATGCAAGGATCATATCTAAATAGGATTCTAGGAATGTATTATAAATACAAGGTGAGAGAAAATCAGAAATAATCCTATTTATTTGTTTGAGATTTTCGAAAATCTCATATATCAAAGTAGGAGGTTAAATTTTGCAGTGTTCTCCATTGATTGCTCTCACCCAGTATTGAAGAATAGGCATCAGGGATACAGTCCAGAAGATCAAAGCTGGAGTTTGTCATTGATCTCATATCCCAGAAATTCACAAGTAAACACGAGTAAATACATATGTGTTGTAATTAATTATATAGATGCATGCTAGGTATATAATCAATGTATGATGAATTAAACATTCAAGATAGATGGTGAATTCAAGCTGGAGCCTGCCATTGATCTCATATCCCAGAAATTCACAAGTAAACACGAGTAAACACCTATGTGTTGTAATTAATTATATAGATGCATGCTAGGTATATAATCAATGTATGGTGAATTAAACATTTAAGATAGATCCTCAGGAAGAGGGTAAAATCAGATTTTCCTACAAGTGATTCCATCTCAGGAGACTCGTCTTCTTCAGTCTCCTAAGCTCGTTCAGTACGAGTTTGCTTTTCAGGAAATCCGGGCTTCTTCCCCTTGCCAGCAAGCGATGGCCTCTGTTTATATTCTGTTGTACGTCTTCTATCATTGTGATGCATTTTCGCCTTCTTTGTTGTAGGGACCTTTGGTACCATCCACCAATGTTGCTTCGTCGATTAGCAGACAATCCTTGCTAGGTATGAAGGCACAATTGTTCCAATAATTTTTCTTGCCCTTCATCGTCTCGATTATGAGAGATAAAACTTTACCACCCAGCCTGATGTGGTTGTCTCTGATATAGTTCTTCTTATCAGTAAGAAGAAGAGTAATAAACATGTGCTCCCAATTAATCTCATTCTCTGAGGCTATGCTATCCATCATCTGCTGTTGGGCAGCACATACTTAGTCCAAAGATCCAAGTAGGTTGAAGAAGCATTTATGAAGAATAGTTAGCATCAATTTTTACTTTGATTGGAACTAAGTATGTTTTAGTATGGCACTGGACACGTCCTCTAAAAGCATCATTCTCATACCATTCTCCACGAATAAGCTTTCCTTTGTATGGAAGCCATAACAGATGACAGACGGTCGGGTACCACATCAATGTCGAATTTTTTATTCTTCTTTGTCGTCTCTACCTGCTCCTCAAGAGTGATGGTGGTCATCACCGAATTTCTCTCATTATGTTATTTCAGAGATGAGTAAAACTACACTTCCTGGTCATCAATGTAGAAAGCAGACCGATGGTTTAGAAAATGTTTTCATCCTTTCGCCCTGAACATCTCGATGATTTACAGAGCATCCTCTTTGGAAGTCTCTAAAAATGAGATTGTAAGATCATGGTGAACTTGGGGTTCATCAAATTGTGTCTTTTTCTTGGGAGCCATTTCTGTATTTTAATAAGCTTGGAGAGGATGTTAGTGAAAGGTTTGAAGATTTTACATGAGAAAAATTCAGAAATTGAATTTCAGATGAACAAGCATGAAACAATTCAAATGCAAAGTAATGATAGCTTCAATTTGAGAACATAGGAAATGATGATCATGGAGTGAAAGCCTATAAATAGGCTAGAATTGTCGTCTTTCACGTGCGTGTCATTTCAGAGAATAAACCTTTAAATGGTAAAACACGTTTTTCACTTGATCATTTTTTGATAGATTTCTCTGACATGACATTAAATGCGAGGATGATATCCTACGCGCAAAGAGGAACAAGGTAAATACTAGGAGAATAAATTTAAATCATTAAAAAAAATGAGCTAGAATAAATTCTAAGTGTTAAATGCATCAGTCATAATATTTATTTCAGTATAAAAAATATCAGTAAGACAAATCAATATGAAATATCAATAGAGTATATCAGTAGGCTTATTGTTCAGTTTAACATAGTAGTCAGCCGATACCTCGTCAGTAGTACTATGATTGTTGATGATAGTAATACCAATTGGTACTGATACTGATACAATTGATGATGATGTTGAAGATCGATCAATATCGTTGTTTAGTTGAAGTCCGTCAGTATGACCTGTCAGTAAAGATTCCTCCTTGAATTAGTATTACTAATAATTAGTCAGCTGATGTCTGTCGATAGGACTTTTCAACATTGATATCCCCTTGAATCAGTATGTAGTCCTCAATCAGTAGAGCATAATCAGCTTCCGTTTCTCACTCCTCATGGTTCAGTTGTCCTAGCTTTCCACACATCAGATTGAATCTTTCTTAAGCAAACAACTTTTTGAGAATGTTAGTTCTTTAAATATCAGTATGAATTTTCTAAACAATGTTGTCCTTCTTTTCGATGTGATCATGAATGAAGTGTTGTCGGACATCAACATGCTTGCATCGTATGTGTAGGACTGGGTTGAGAGTGATTTCTATGGCGCTGGAGCTATCGTAGTAGATGGATACTTCACTTGTTGTAAGTTCATAATCTCTCAATTGTTACTTTAGCCAGAGTATTTGAGAACAACAACTGCCAATGTCCATGTATTCAACTTCAGTAGTGGACATGACGACTGATGTCTGTTTCTTGGAGAACCAAGAAATCAATTTGCTTCTAAGGAATTGACACATCCCTGAAGTTGAATTCATGTCTATTTTACAACATGCAAAATCATAGTCAGAATAACCTAAAAGCTTAAAATTATCATCAACGGTATACCATAAATCGATGTTCGGCATGCCCTTAAGATATCTCAATATTCTCTTTGTTGTTTCCAAATGAGCTTCCTTTGGATCGACTTGATATATTTCACATGACCTACTGTGTATGATATGTCTGGTCTGTTTGCAGTAAGATAGAGCATCGATCCAATGATTACTCTATATTTGGTGTGATCTACTAGTTTTCCTTCAGTACCAGGTTCCACCTTCCAATTTTTATTCATAGAAATCTTTATAGGTTTGACTTGCTGAACTTCGAATTTGCTTATCAGCTACTTGGTATACTTGGATTAACTTTTGAAGATGCCATCAGTTGATTGCTTCACTTGTAAACCTAGGAAAAAAATTTATTTCTCCCATCATAGACATCTGGAACTTTTCTATTATTACATCATCAACATCTAACATAATTTCTCAAGCTTTGATCTGAATATGATATCATGAATATAGATCTAGACCATGAGAATGTTATCTCTATCCTTGAGAGTGAATAAGGACCTAGCTACTGAGCCTTTCTTGAACCTCTTTTTCTTACAGGTATAGTGACAAAGTGCCATACCAAGCTTTGGGAGCTTGTTTGAGTCCATAGAGGCTTTCTTCAGTTTGTAGACCTTATGAGGACCTTCAGTCTCAGGCGGTTCTTTTACATACACTTCATCATTCAGAATTCCTTTCAGGAATACACACTTTACATCCATTTGATAGACCTTGAATCCCTTATGTATTACGTAGGCTAGAAATAGAAAAATGACTTCTAATCTTGCAATTGGAGCAAAATGTTTGTTGTCCTGATAATAATTCCATTTTTATCTTTGTCATTTTTTAAAATCCATTTCACTCCAATCACCTTATGATTGTCTGGTCTTTCACTAACTCTCATACTGCATTCCTTAAGAACTCATGCAGTTCTTCTTGCATGGCGTTTGTCCAGATGACATTGTTGAACACCTCGAGAACATCCTTGGGTTCTACTTTAGAATAGAAACAACTTAATAGAGCTGATTCTATGCTGGTCAGGTGTTGTGAAATTTTGACTGAGTCAGAAACTGATCTTTCTAGTCTTGACTTTATCAGTAGGATCACCTAGGATATTTTTAGATGGGTGATCTTCAAATCATCTTTGATATTTTCGTATTGCCCGAGGTCGAACCGGATCAACGATGGGTTGATCGATGAGAGATGGATCGAGATGATTTTTGATCTTTGGTGTAGATTGTTGATGAGTTGGCTTGTCAGTTGTTGGTATTCCATCAACATTAGGATTTTCAACTTGTGTTGTTTCCCCTTGACTTATGACAGGTTCTGGATAGTGGGGAATTTCCAGTTGTGCTTATTCTTTCTCATGGACATGCTGATCATCATCAATTTTCTCTTATTCTCTTGGTCCCCATATAAGTACTTCATTTGAGATGTTGAGGGGGGTCGAGATTATCTGAGAAGCTGATATAGCTTTCATGTTAGCTTGATTCTTGTACTTAGCGGTAAATTCGTCAAAAATAAAGTGAAGTGCTACTCCCACAAAATAAGATTTCTTGTTAAAGACTCGATATGTTTTACTGAATTCTTTAGCAGAAGAATATCCAAAGAAGATTTTTTATTGAGGTTTATCAAATGTCTTTAACTGCACTTTATCATTGTTATGGATATAACACAAACAACCAAAAGTATAAAATGAGATATAGAAGGTTTCCTGATATTCCACATTTCGTATGGTGTTTTCTCATGTCTTTGAGCGAGGAATTATTTGTTTTGGGTGTAGCATGTTGTGCTGATTGCTTCAGCCTAGAATTTGGAGGTACATTTGAGCTAGCAAGCATTATCCTGGCAGCTTCTTTTAGTGTTTATTCCTTTGTTCATCTGCTTTATTTTTTTGAGGCGTTCAAACAGCATACATTTGATAACTAATTCCTTCCATTTCACAATACTTGGGGATCATAGTATTTAAAAATTCAACTCCTCGATCTGATCTGATTGTTATGATGTTAATCTACTTCTCTGTGCTGAGCCTCTTTAGCAGTGCAGACAGCTTCTCCAGTGTTTTAATTTTCTTATACAAAAATATAACACACGTAAATCTAGAATAATCATCAATAACAACGAGGGTATATTTTCTACCGTTATAGCTGACTGGAGTTACTGGTCTAAATAGATCAATGTGCAACAATTGTAATACTCGATCAGAAGAGGGTTCATTCTTGCTTTTAATGATGCTTTAGTCTGTTTATCCTTTTAGCATGTTTTGCACACTTGGCAGTCTTTCGACCAACGAGTGTTTTTTGCCAATTTATTAATGATCTTAAAGTTCAGGTGGCCCAACCCTCTCTGCCACGACTAGTTGATCTTAGTAGAGGTTTTTGATACAATACATGTTTCAGGAGGACATTCTTTCCATGATGCGACGTATAAATTCTCATCTCTCGTTCCTCTCAGCACAATCTTCTTTGAGTTGTTCTTTACTGTGAAAATATTCTTTTTGACTTTGACCATATAATCGTTATCACAGAATTGGCTAGTAGAAGAGATTATGCTTCAAGCCAAGAACATAATTAACATTATAAATTTTAGCATTTCCAATCGACATGATACCATATCATTTGGTGTACGTGATGAAGTTATCACCAAATACGACTTTTGCGCCTTCTTTATCATGTCTTCAAATTGATACTCCTTGTAGCTAGTCATGTGCCTGAACATCTATTGTCCAAGTATCATATGTGTTTTTGAGTTGGAAGGTTTTTCTTCTTCTTGTGGTTGGTCAACACTACCTGCAAAGATTAAACTTTAGGTACCTAGTAGGTATTGGATCCTTGCACATTAGTGGTTCCCTTAAGAATCCAAATATGTCTGATTATTCTGACGTTGTTGTCAGGATGGATTTTTCTTCCTTGGAAGTCGATATAAACTATCCTTGGCTGCTGAAACTGAGCTTTGCACATTTTCTATGCTGGTCTGGCAAGTAGGTTGAGATTTTGCTTGTGCTGATGTGCCTGTGTGTGTTTAGGTGAAGGTGTAAAAAAAGCTTTACTGTGTAGTGGATGTCTATAGTAGACTGGAGTATATGCTAAAGCATATTTCCTAGCAGGAGGTGCTTTCAGCATAGGCCTCCTCTACTGAGGATTCTTCTGTTAAGAGTGCCTCAGTTGAGAGACCTAAGGCTATCTGATAGGATCAACACCTCTGAGTAATTCATACTCAGTCTCTTTGGCTTTCTCAGCATCCTTTGTCCTTTTGTATAGAAACTGGAGTCTTTAACTTCTTAGTAGACTTTACAAACACATGTTTGATGTCACTGTGGATGTACTATTCACAACTGAACTCTTATTATACCTTAATCCAATTCTGATTAGTGGATATCTCTAGTTGAATTGACTCGAGTTTCTTTGATGCTCCATTCAAAGTGTTGATCTTAGCTTGGAATGAAGTTTCACTCTGTTGAAGTGTACTGAACTTCAGATTGACTTCAATAAATTCAGTCTTTAGTTGTATGATTTCCTTAGCTTGCTGGGATCGTTCAACTTTTAGTTCTTGTATCATGCTAACTTGATTAGCATGTTCTTCTTTTATCTTCTTAAAGTCAATAGTGAGCTTCAACTCAGCTTCAGTCGGAGCGACTAGCTGCTAACTTTTCTCAGCTTGCTGAAGTTTCTCATTCAGCTTATAGTTCTCAGTCATGGCTCATTCATATATTTCCATGACCAGTCTGTAGTAGATTATGATTTGCTCCATCTCATCCCATTTAATTGAGGTATCTTCATATTCTGGTACATGTTCAGATACTACTAGAGTTTGTGATATATTTCAGTAGAGATCCGGGATGAAACATCAGGTTCGTCGATGGCATTGTCAATTCCGACCATGGAGCTATCCATGTAGTTGCTAATCTCTCTAGCCATTAGACATTAACTCTTGTCATCATTACTGGAGGAGTTGCTGGAAGAGCTGCTTGATGAACTTAAAGAACTAACTTTCTCAGCAACCATGGGCTTACGCTCATTCATCTTTCTGTCGTATTTGGCTTTGAGTACTTTCTTTTGTTTATGGCTCAATTATGGGCACTCAAGCCTGAAATGCCCTTTCTTTCCACGCTTGAAGCACTCATCCTCCTTGTAATCTGATCGATTGGGCTTGTCGTCAGTCTAATCATTACTTGATCTTTCTCTACAGCTTCGATCATGGCCATTTCTCTCCTTTCGGTACTTGCTATACGTTTTCAATTGGGCTTCTATCTTCCCAAATCTTTCAGCATCAGTGTGTATTGAGTTAGAAAATTATCATTGTTGCACTCTCATTTGTCTTTAGCTATTTATTTTTTATTTTTTTGCTCTTGTCATCTTTGAGGGCGGCACCTTTGGACTTGCTGACTTGAGCTTCTTCTTCAGATGCTTCAGCCTTTAGTGACTCTTCGGTATGTCTGATGTCGTCATCAGCCTTCAGTGCTGGAAAGAGTTTGTCAGTAGACATTTTATTAAATATGGCTTCAAGAGAAACCTAGATACAAAAGATAACTTTATATGTACCCCAACTTACTTGTTGTATCTTCATTCGCTTACTAGTGCAAGAAAACATCTGCTTGCTTATGAGTGCAAAAGACCTAGTCTTCTTGCTTACGAATGCAAGAAAACCTAGCTTTCAGGAAGTAACACTTTGTTGCTTACTTGTCAACTTCTACTTCTAACTCCTATTATAGGTGTTTGGTAGAGAGTTTTGGGTTTTTCCAACTTATGATTTAAGTTGTTACATACAACAACTTCAACCAAATCTAGGCTTAGAATATTACAAAAGAATATCTGGTCTCCAAGGGAATGTGTGAAATCCTGAGTAAATAATTATATTTGTACTTTTAGGATTTTCTGATAACACTTGGAATTTTCTTCTTCGAAAATATGCTATTCGTATGTTTAAAGATTTGAACTTGAATGTTTGTAGATTTGTTTGCTCAGCATTTTTTTCGGTTTCCTTCAATGGTTGGATCTCTCAGATATTTATAGGAGAGATGATGAATATTGTCATTGGGAGAGGGAACACCAATCACATTCATTCCATTTATCGTTTGAATTCTTCCCGTTTGAATCCTAGTACGTCATTTTCTATATATGCAACATCGTACATAAAGTACTATGCAGGTCTAGTACTTAGCTCTAGTGTGATAGGATTTCTAAAGATTTGCTCTGATATGTTGAAATTCAAAGACCAATGTTTAAAAAAAACTTGTGTTTTTTTAGTACGGTTGGCTTCGGGTCTCTTCAGTAGAGTGAACTCTGTATTCCTTCAGCACGGTGACCAAGTCTTCAGTAGACACTTCAGCTAAAGTTGTTCTTTAGCAGCTTCTCGTTCTCTTCTATTGAAATGACACTATCATTTTCTTAATTTCTTTGTCTTCAGTAGTGCTTATTATCAGTAGCGTTGTACTGAGTCTTCTATTAGTACGATTGTCTTCAGTTATACTCTTAAACTCTTTCAATATTAGAACGACCATACTGATGGTTCTTCTGTTGAAACATATATACATAAAAGGCTCACCCCTTGACATACGAGCAGTACTATGTTACATCAGCAGAGCAAATATCAAAGAGATTTTAGAATCTAATAAAAAACATAAGTATTTATAGAATTTTTCCAACATTGATAGTGTTGTGAATTTGACAACAAATCAACCTAACGGACTTATTTACAAAATTCCAATAGTTCAAAGCCTTAATTATAAAATGAGGTATGAAGTTTATATATTCATGTTGTAACTGCTGCTTACTTTTGATTTAAGATTAAAAATTGAGAGAGAAGATAGTTGCAGACGTAGATAGTGAGAAAAAGAAACAAAGTGATATTATTTTGGAGTTTTTTCTTTTGATATTGTATCTCTAATCTTCTTCTACATAGTCAAAGCTCTACTTGTTGACCCTCCCGTGGGTCTAGGCATCTTGTCGAAGTCGAACCATGTACATCTTATGGCTTGGTTCTTTGCAATTTATATCAACAATTCAATTCGTTGTGACAGTTCCTTGAGAGTTATTTGTTCGATTCAAATTATCAAGAATTGAATTGTGTGTTTCACAAACACATTTTTTTTATTATATGTAAAGTCAAGATATATTACTGTGGCTTATAAGATTTTTTTTCTCTAAGACTGTTGTCTTGGAATAAGACATAATCATCAATAATTTTTTTGAGGTGAAATGAAACAGTTTTTTTGAGGTGAAATGAGACGGTTATTATTTTTTTTTTTTTTTTTATATCATGGGGAACCCGCAGTCGCTACCTTAGGTGCGCACTAGGTAAACCCCACGTTCCTGTGAAATAGCCTGCAAACCACACAGGACAGGTAAACCGCACTTGGAAAATCAGGTGTGACCGGCTCAAACCCATAGAGACATTTGGTGGGGTTCGAACCTGTAACCTCTCGACCACATGAACCCACCTTATAAAAACATGAAAAGAAGTTTGCATATGGAAATAAAGTTTGAATACATTTAAAATTACGAAAATTTATGGGCGGACCCCATTAATTTGTTAATTATTATTAAATAGTTAATCAAGTTTATATAAAGTTAATTAGAATTTAACGATATACAATTAAAATCTAATTAAATGCTTGTTATCAAATTATTAGGATAACAGCATGTACAAAAGTGGTTCTTTAAAATTGTGATTGATTGGAATTATAAGGAGAGCGTGTGAGGTTCAAATAAGAATCATTTTTAACATGAAAATTAAGAATTACGAAAATTATTTGTGAACAAAATGGATTCACTATGAAAGTTAATGCATCCATTGGGAAAGTTACTGAATCCAAAAATTTAGAAATTTCACTCAGGGTTCGAATCCCATGAAGAGCAAAAATTTCATTTTTTTTATTCATTCAATAACTTTTCCAGCAGATTCGTCAACTTTCACACCGAATTTATTATTTTTTGTTTTTACATTCTCACGATAAAAATGGTTCTCACAATCCCCTATATAGTGAAGAGTTTACAGTTGTTATTTGCGATGTCCACTGGATAATCTCTGATGTGCAATAGCTTGCAAATAAAATATATATGATGTAAATTTCACTTGAAAAATTAGATGTAATACATTTCTTCTGTGCTACCTGAGATACGCATTGAGTATATTATGTGAACTAACTTGCAAATTAGACAAGAGAGACGAATCACACTTGAAAAGTTAAGTGTGACAAACTCACCTTTTATGTTATCCGAGATGCGCACTAGATAAATCTTGCTTTCATGTAATAATATCCAAACCATACATAAAAGATAAATTATATTAAAATATCAGATATGATAAACTGGCTTTTATATAGATTCTGCTCATGTATAATAATCTACAAATTATAGTGAAGAAGTAAATTACACTTCAAAAATCAAGTATAATCGTGACAAACCCGACTCTGAAAGTGATGGTGGAATTTATATGTAAAGACCTTTAAGATAAAAAATACTCTTTGTATAATTAATTCGCCCATTAAAAAACTTGATGCTATTTTTCCATGCAACGCTGATCATACCAGTAATGGCCCATGACGTGACTTGTTGGTAAATTTGATGAGGAGCTCAATTACCCATATAATAGCTGCATCGCACTTGTGATCAATCATTAGTTAACATTTTTTTTGTATGTGACCCTATTTGTGAATATCATACAATACAATACATAAAATCCAATGGAATATAAGTACATTCTCTACTAAAAGTGCAAAATAAAATATAATATCATGTCTTATTTGGTCGGCCAAACCAATGTAATTGGTCTGGATTATGAACAATTAATTTTAAATTTAGAAAGGAGAAATGGATATCTATCCTGACTGCACCCACCGCGATTGCAATGATTAAATGTTTCTTAATGACTATTTCTTACTTCATATATTACGTCAGCAATCAGTAATTATAATTTCTTTGTTACTGTACGTGTCCATAGACTATATAGTAAATAATAATATATTTAAACCTATAGTGCATAAATAATGAGGGTGTGATGATCCGACTTCCCAAGGAAGTACGGATCGTCACTGGTATGATAATACAGTGGATATACACATAACTAATCAATGCAATTAACAAATGAACTACTCATCAACGCATGAATTAAAAAGGGATAAGCTATTCAATACCAACTCAAGTCACAGAAGGACTTGCCAAAAAGTTCAAGGTTCAAATATAACCCAATCAGGACGCAATTCAAGGAACGAGGTATGACCTCAAGTTCAATACGGTATGGAAGCAGTTATAATCAAGACATCAAAATAATATCAGAATTAGGCAGCAATAAACGTGTGGACATGTATATGACGATACATGCCCAAGGTTCTAGAAATCCTTTCAAATAAGCAACAAAATAACTGACACTCTGCACCACCTCGCACCCATCATCAATCCTTGCTCAACCTGCACATCAAAAACGAGATGTAGGGCTAAGTACAAAAGTACTCAGTGGACTCATTGCCGAAAAATATTTTCTTTGTCAAAAGTTATTTAACTGTCCACAATAGCGCATGAGGATTTTAGTTAAAAGACTCATGTCTATCAAACATTTTATCATTTTCCAAAAGTGTCAGACATGACTATTTCATCCACGTTGTTCCATATCTGATCATTCATTCGCGCACTATGGAGGTGGCTACCTACACATAGTTGCTGTGATCGATCGATGTAGCTAACCTTAACACACAGTCACACGTGTACACAATCCTAGTCCTTAACTAAGTCGGATCTGATCGTTACCCTTTTTTAACGTTGGTGGACCAACACATTCACATACCACATTGGATATACCAATCTCAGATATGATACAACAAAACATAAACATTTGGTAGTCAATAACAGTTCATGTGATAATTATAACAGCCTTCTAATCCTAAGTACTAATTAGCAGGGACTGTTATTTGAAACGGGATTAAAAAACACAATTGTAATATAAAGTACTAAGTTGTGAGACATATATCAGGGATATTCCTAGAACTTCAAGCGTTCAAGGTTCGACTAAACATATTATACATATGAATTTATAATTTGGCAGTGGAAAACATGTGATATGTACATATGACGATGTACAATCAAGGTATACTATCAGCGACAACATTCCTATTGCTCAACACTGCTCCATCGCATCACCAGCTCAATCTGCACATTTAAAAACAAATATGCAGGGCTGAGTACAAGAATGCACTCAGTGGGCTCATGCCAAAACATTTATCAATTTAAATCACAATGCACATCACAGTAACACACGAGGTTTTAATTGAAATACTCGTGCTTACTAAACATTTTCTATCATTTTCCATAAACGTCGCTTGGCCAAGCATTTTTCCTTGTATGTATGATCCATATCCATTTCCTTTCCTTTCTCATATCTTATCTCATAAATCATCTCATAAATCAATCCGCGCCGGAGAGGAGGCCTCCTCCCACGGACGTCGTGATCGGTCGAGCACCCTTTCAGCACACAGTCACAAAAATAGTGCACAAAATCCTTGCCACACCGGCACAGGATACGAATTCTCAATCATCCTTGTGGGTACTTACAAGGATACGAATTTAACATTTCATAAGTGGGAGCTACCCAACAATATGCATTATTCGATCATGGATATGATACATACATAAAACATAAACATTTTTGGGCAGGTAATTAAATAATCATTTCTCATCATTTCTTGCGAATAAAGCATCGTAAATAAATCATTTGATAAGCAATTTATCATTTTGAGTATAGTAAAATCCACATGGACTGTAGATCGTCTTAATCAATTTCTTGCCTTGTCAACTCGTCACGTCCGCGTCCAACATTTACGTAAAGATTACTTTAGTACGTTGGTCACGTTTTTCGAGATTCTCAAAGTTTAAATAAACTTTGATAACTTTCTAATATAATGCTTCGCATTCCTTAACTAAATTAATACGTCTTTTCATCGCGTATCTTAATTAAATATTTTTCGTACTTTGATAGAGACGTAATATAATCCACGGTCTCATTTCAACCCTTTTGGTTAAACGTTGAACGTATTCTAACACTTTTCGATAAACATGATTTCAATTATGAAATCAACTCTCACAATGAGGTATTCTTATAAAATTAATACGTTTTATACGTATTATTATATTTACTCAACGAATTTAATACGTTCAATCTTAACTCAACGTTTTGACTTTCTTAACATATTTTATAACCAATTTCAATATAAATCGATTTTCAGTCGATTTCTTTTCATAAAATCATAATTCTCGATTTTTCACGCTAATCGATAAACTTTATTAATATTTTACTTTAATATGAATTAACTTATTCATTATTCATTATTTTTCATTTCTACGTTATTTAATATAACGTTTCGTCGTAAACATAGTATACTATGTTTATAAAATTCCATAAATTTCTAATATGTCTAAAATAATTTCTAGACATATAATGTATTATTTTTCTTGATAAAATGATTTAAAACCCTTAATAACCATCCCAAATCCCATGGGTTTTGAGCTTAACATTTTTAAACCTATCCAAAAATTTCTCTAAATTCATATAGTATACTATATTATCATCGGATCATTAATATATATTAATATTAACTATAGAAAATTTTTGGACATCATACCCTATACCTAAAGCTCTCGATTTTTTTCTTAAAATTACATTCTAATTAAATTCCACAAGACCTAAACATCATCCTAGATCATTAATCTAGCATAATATCCAACAATTACAATTTCTACATCAAGGTATCAATACTCTATGGTTCACGGTTTTAGCAAACATAAACCAATCATTTTTATAAAATTTCTACAAAATTACACTATGCTTAAACATTATAATATAACAATATAACATCATAATATTTATCAACATCAACTTACAAATCAACATGCTAATACATTAGCATTCTCGAAAATTTCCAACTCATGATCAAACATTTGCTAAAAATTCTAGTAAATTCACATGGTACATAATTAAGGTCCTAGATCAATAATATGCTAAGATATCACTTAAACAAAATTTGTACATTAACTTAGGAATTTCATTAAATTTTCGGTATTTATCAAACATATAGCATATAATTTCTAAAAATTCCCAAATAATCACAATGAGTTCCTTTGCTAATATATAACATTAATCCATCATCAAAACAATTCCTAGAATTTTCGGTCATCACAACATAATTTATAACATGCTTTAGCTTTCATTTAAATCACCAATATGAAGCATATAAATCATGCTCAACATACTTAATGAATAACCAAAACATGCTAGCATAATATTCTATTTTTCTCATTAAAACACATGCTTATAATTTAAAATCGAACCATTAGAAATTGAAATTTTTAATGTATAAACGAAGCTAGTTCGATTCCTAACCTCTTTACCGGCTTTGATTTTTTTGATGCAAGGATTTTATCTCATGGTTTGGTGAAGATTAAGGATGAACACTCTTTCTTTTCCTCTCAACAACACTCACGGCAGTATGGGTTTTGGAAAGAGGATGATATCTTGATTTTATCATTACTTATCACCTTATTACACTTAATGGAATAAAACAACAATACACTAACTCTTTGACCATTCCTCTCGGTCTCACACACATAACATGCAAAACAAATATTTTAGTGACTCACACAACTTTAATGCATCACTCTTACACAAAGTAAATGCATGGAATCAAAATCCTTTTTGCTTTTGATTCAATAGCCGTTGGTCACTTGAATTCCCAAGGAATGAGCTTTTAAATTTTCTTGTCTTATTCATGATATAAAATATCTACACTCTTACAAATGCAAGTATGTCATCAAAAGGAGTTTTAAAAATCCTTCTCACCTTAATTTGGAAGCAAATACACGGTCATGACACAACACAATGCATTCCACTTGATCACTAATTATTTTACTTGGTTATTGTGCTAAATATATCATACTACCACCTTTTATTAATGCTACATAGAATGATCAAAAGATACACGGCACTTTCACACTATCACACGACATTTTCATGTATAAATGCTAAGCATTTTATTTTCCTTGCAATTTATAGATATATAACATAATATATGTCTTAGATGATGAATTAAATCATAGGAAAAATAATTAGAAAGATTTATAGGTGAAAAACCCTAATTTTCGAAATTAGGGTTTTCGAAAATTATACCTTGTTCAATAATTATTCCTTAATTCTCTAGCATTATTTTAATGCTAAATAATACTATAATTACATAAAATAATCATAGGAATTTAAATATTATAATTCCTTGATCATTAAACTCATTTTTTTCTAATCGTCTCAAAACGTTCATAATCGACCCATCTCATAATGGTCGTAATAAAGTCGTAATGACTTTATTATTTCATTTCATTAATAATGAAATTTAATTCTAAGCTTCATTACTTAGAAAAATCACGTGATATTAACTTTCGATATTCAATCGATGTTAAAATATTACTGCCGAAAGAATTTTATAAATTGATTCACTAATCATTAGTGAATATGATATAATAATTCATTGTATCATAAATAATCGAAATCATTATTCGATGATTTACTAATTCAATTATTTCGACGAAACCCTAACTTACGAAATTAAATTATTGCAATTAGGCTTTAAATCTTCGGGATATTACATCAACTCAAGTCACAGAAGGACTTGCAAATGTAGGGATGACATATGTCTAGCCCTCGCCCCGAGGATCTGTCTTGGATATTTAATTCACCATACATTGATTATATTCCTAGCATGCGTCTATATAATTAATTGCAACACGTAGGAGTTTTCTCGTGTTTACCTTTGGATCTGTCGAGGTGGATCGGGATGAACGAATCGAACGGATCAGACGGGTCGAGACTCGTGCTTTGACCTTCTGGACTGTATCCCGGTTGCCCAATCTCCAACGTCGAGTGAGGACGATCTATGGAGAATGCCCCGGAAAATCACCCAATGTACTCACTAAACTCTCGAAAATCCTCACAAGAATTCTTGTGATTCTCGAAAATATGATGATCAATTATGAGCATTAACCTAGACTTTATCTCATACCTTATATTCATAATGCACTACCTTAATCCCATATAGAAATTACCATAATCCTATATGGAAATTACCATAATCCCATATGGAAATTACCATAATACTTTATGGAAATTACCATACTCCCAGGATTATTACCATACTCCCAGGATTATTACCATAATCTTATATGGAAAGGATCTATGCATATACCATAAATATAATAATATCCTTGTAGGATAAAGAGAATAAAATCTTGCCATAGTGAGTGTTGTTGGGGGCGCCGATTTTCCATAGGGCTACGGGCCTGGATGGGCCAGCCCAGGGATCAAATGCAAGGAATAAAGATGGGCCTCAAATAAATTAATTATCTTATGTTCAGCCCAGAACATAAATTAATTTATAAACATTTATTCATGCCACTAGAGAATAAATGCTGACTTACCCCTTTATTACCGAAGTTGAGTCGGGCTTGCACTTAGACATTCTGAATCCCGTATTTAAGATATCGAGCGTCCATTAATTATTTATAGCAATCATTGCTTAAAATAATTAATATCTTCATTTCTTAAGTAGTACCACTCAACCTTATTATTGTACTTGAGCTAACTCAACTGCGGGGTTTAGTACAATAAACCTTTGAGCTCCTTAAGGGGACGTCTGAAGGAAAACATATGTTAACCCTCGCCCGAGGATCCATCTTGGGTGTTTAATTCACCATACATTGATTATAAACCTAGCATACGTCTATATAAAAATCGCAACACGTAGGGGTTTTCACGTGTTTACCTTTGGATCCAAGAGGTCGATGGAGCGAGATGAAAGGATCGAGCGGATCGGACTCGTGCTTTGACCTTCGGACTGTATCCGGTTGCCCAATCTCCAGCGTCGAGTGAGGACGATCTATGGAGAATGCTTCGGAAAATCACCCAATGCTCTCTCACCAAAAACCCACGAAAATTCTCTCTCAAAATACTATGAGATGTCCGAAAATAATGTGTGTATTATGTGAGCATTAACCTAGACTTTATCTCATACCTTATATTTATAATGCACTACCTTAATCCCATATGGAAATTACCATAATCCTATATGGAAATTACCATAATCCTATATGGAAAAATACCATAATCTTAGGATTATTTCCATACTCTCAGGATTATTACCATAATCTTATATGGAAAGGATCTATGCATATACCATAAATATAATAATATCCTTGTGGGATAAAGAGAATAAAATCTTGCCATAGGAGCAATAAGGGGCGCCGATTTTCCTCTTGCTACGGGCCTGGATGGGCCAGCCCAGGGATCAAATGCAAGGAATAAAGATGGGCCTCAAATAAATTAATTATCTTATGTTCACCCGAACATAAATTAATTTATAAACATTTATTCATGCCACTAGAGAATAAATGCTTGACTTACCCTTTATTACCGAAGTTGAGTCGGGCTTGCACTTAGACATTCGAATCCTCAGATTTAAGATATCGAGCGTCCATTAATCATTTATAGCAATCATTGCTTAAAACAATTAATAACTTTATTTCCTTAAGTAGTACCACTCAACCTTATTATTGTACTTGAGTTAACTCAACTGCGGGGTTTAGTACAATAAACCTTCGAGCTCCTTAAGGGGCGTCATCATCCTAGCGGATACGGTGACTCGTCTGAGATAACTAGGGTGACATACAAGATTTTTTCTTAAAATTACCAAACAAATTCCTAAAATTCTAATTAAATTCCACAAGACCTAAACATCATCCTAGATCATTAATCTAGCATAATATCCAACAATTACAATTTCTACATCAAGATATCAATACTCTATGGTTCACGGTTTTAGCAAACATAAACCAATCATTTTTATAAAATTTCTACAAAATTACACTATGCTTAAACATTATAATATAACAATATAACATCATAATATTTATCAATATCAACTTACAAATCAACATGCTAATACATTAGCATTCTCAAAAATTTCCCACTCATGATCAAACATTTGCTAAAAATTCTATTAAATTCACATGGTACATAATTAAGGTCCTAGATCAATAATATGCTAAGATATCACTTAAACAAAATTTGTACATTAACTTAGGAATTTCATTAAATTTTCGGTATTTATCAAACATATAGCATATAATTTTAAAAATTCCCAAATAATCACAATGAGTTCCTTTGCTAATATATAACATTAATCCATCATCAAAACAATTCCTAGAATTTTCAAATATCACAACATAATTTATAACATGCTTTAGCTTTCATTTAAATCACCAATATGAAGCATATAAATCATGCTCAACATACTTAATGAATAACCAAAACATGCTAGCATAATATTCTATTTTTCTCATTAAAACACATGCTTATAATTTAAAATCGAACCATTAGAAATTGAAATTTTTAACGTATAAACGAAGCTAGTTTGATTCCTAACCTCTTTACCGGCTTTGATTTTTTTGATGCAAGGATTTTATCTCATGGTTTGGTGAAGATTAAGGATGAACACTCTTCTTTTCCTCTCAACAACACTCACTAAAGATGGGTTTTGGAAAGAGGATGATATCTTGATTTTATCATTACTTATCACCTTATTACACTTAATGGAATAAAACAACAATACACTAACTCTTTGACCATTCCTCTGGTCTCACACACATAACATGCAAAACAAATATTTTAGTGACTCAGCATTCCACTACCCAAGATGCGGAGAATCTTGGGTTAGAACATATAACCTCACTCATAACAAGTCAAAGTGATGGTCAACAACTCATACTCACCTAATACCTTATCGAGGTTTAGATCATCGTAAGTCACCGAGATCTTGGTTCTTCACGGTCGGTCGAAGAAGAACACATCTCACATGATCCTTGATACGTCGAGAGCGTACCGGCATAGACAAGCAACTAAGTCAAGTCACTTCTTATCTATCTGCGGCCTAAACCGACAACTCGTCCTTAAGTTGTCTCGGTGTGAAACTTTTATATCTCATTAAGCTTGACCAATCATACGGACTTACGTGATCTTCTACACATTATGATCTAACTTATATATGAGATAAGGGGACTCGGATATATGCAATCAAGTATTCATTCGGATAGGAGATTCTAATAGTGGTAGCAGAAACATTGTATCAAGCTCAACCAAACGCTTTGGTTATCAAATCGAACAACGTCATCATCCTAAACGGATACGGTGACTCGTCTGAGATAACTAGCGTGACATACAAGATTGCCACCACCCAAGATCACGGAGAATCTTGGGTTAGAACATTAACCCTCACCCATAACAAGTCAAAGTGATGGTCGACCTCATACTCACCTAATACCTTATCGAGGTTTAGATCATCGTAAGTCACCGAGATCTTGGTTCTTCACGACGGTCGGATAGAAGAACACATCTCACTGTGATCTTTCAATACGTCGAGGCGTACCGGCATAGACAAGTAACCAATTCAAGTCACTTCTTATCTATCTGCACTTATACTGACAACTCGTCCTCAAGTTGTCTCAATGTGAAACTTTTATATCTCATTAAGCTTGACCAATCATACGAGACTTACGTGATCTTCTACACATTTATGATCTAACTTATATATGAGATAAGGGACACAAATATATGCAATCAAGTATTGATTCGAGATAGGAGATTGTAATAGTGGTAACGAAACATTGTATACAAGCTCAACCAAACGCTTTCGATATCAAATCCAACACAAAAGGTTCAAGGTTCAAATATAACCCAATCGGGGCGCAATTCGAGGAACAGTGCGACCTCAAGTTCAATACGGTATGAAAGCAGTTATAATCAAGACATCAAAATAATATCATAATTAGGCAGCAATAAACGTGTGGACATGTATATGACGATACATGCCCAAGGTTCTAGAAATCCTTTCTAATAAGCAACAAAATAACTGACACTCTGCACCACCTCGCACCCATCATCAATCCTTGCTCCCAACCTGCACATCAAAAACGAAATGCAGGGCTATGTACAAAAGTATTCAGTGGACTCATTGCCGAAAAATATTTTCTTTGTCAAAAGTTATTTAACTGTCCACAATAGCTCATAAGGATTTTAGTTAAAAGACTCATGCCTATCAAACATTTTATCATTTTCCAAAAGTGTTAGACATGACTATTTCATCCACGTTGTTCCATATCTGATCATTCATTCGCGCACTATGGAGGTGGCTACCTACACATAGTTGCCGTGACCGGTCGATGTAGCTAACCTTAACACACAGTCACACGTGTACACAATCCTATTCCTTAACTAAGTCGGATCCGATCGTTACCCTTTTTTAACGTTGGTGGACCAACACATTCACATACCACATTGGATATACCAATCTCAGATAGGATACAACAAAACATAAACATTTGGCAGTCAATAACAGTTCATGTGATAATAATTCATAAAGCTTTTGTAAATCATGCTTTGAGATAGATATGCATATCATTTTTGTTTCAAAGGAGCCCACCTGCTAATCCAAAGCTAGTGGTTCTAAGTGAGCAGGTGTGATTGTCCTTCCTTGCCGACTATGTACGATCAAACCCTTCATAAGAAAATAGCATTTCTTAGATTCTTTCTATCGATCGAAGGTCGTTTATAAATTACGATTTAAAGTTCCCAATTAGAGTTTCTTTATGATTTCATGTGATTATTTTAAGATAATTTCTATTATCTTACATTCTCAATTCCCAAACTATATTACTTCATCATTCATAGGTGAACATCTTATGAATCACATACTCCGAGTCTATCATCGACTCTAACCTTAGTGTTCTTCTAACGTTGTTACGTTATAGATTGTTGGTGCTCAAGTTATGATTGGTAATTTAGGATATTCTCAAGCCACTAACTAGGTTTAACAATTATAGTTACGTCCTAGTAGGTTATGCTTGACGATTTGTCGTATTAACACGACAAATAAAAGGGGAGTCTTGACTTATGATTCAAGTGATCACATACCATTATGTAGGTAAGTACTTAGGAATAGATGAAGTTCTTCGGGAATCTTAACTCAACCTTTGAGACATAAGGATCGACATCTTATGTTCGAATCTTTGCTTACACTTTACGACATTGTTTGTTTTTCTTAACTCGTCGGAGATTATATAAGTTGTATAATTGCTATTCGTTGTCGAGTTGTCTTAACGCTCAATCTAACGTCGTATTATGTTGTTGTTGTTGAATATTAACGTTGTAGCTCGGTTTTTGGTTTTTCTAACTTAGGAACTCACGTTTGAGTATCCTTTTATTAATAGAATTAAAACCCTAATTTGTGTCTAACTTCGATTCACATTAATTCCTTCTTAAGTTATCGAAATTGGTCGATTTCTCTTGGATTCTCGTACATAAGGTATTATGTTGTTTACGTTTGGGGTTTTGTTTGTCGGTATACATGAACATAACCATTCAACACCATACAAAACCATACACAACATAAACTATACTAAAGCGTTAGAAAACCCTAATTTCTAACATAATGCAAAACCATTGTGTATGTGTGCATAAGTGTTCCATTTATTCATCACAATCATAACCATCCATTCAAGCTTATAGATTAATTATCATAGCATCATTCATCATTGAAATTAAACGCATGCTTAACCATTTTGCTATGCTTTCAATAATTAGCATATGTATCAAATAAATTCCAATAAAATCATGTTATCCTCCTATCATACTATAGAATTTAATTACCAACTCAATAGCATCAAATAAAATTTTAAACCATGAGTTAATATAAGCTATTATTTTCGGTATTTATGATTTATTGAACATTGATCTTCAATAAATTCCACAAAAATCAGATCATGCTTATATCATATACTAAACATGAAATATCATTTCATATTATACATTAAAATTAAAACTCATGCTTTTTACCACTTATGAACTTTCGGTAACTTCAACATACATATATATATATATTCAATAAATTTTATTTACTTCACAATATATTTATATTATGCAATAAACATGTAATATTAACATTAAACATCAACTAATATTTATAATATAACCAAATGCTTGAAATTCTTTTTGTCATCACACATATTTTACATATGTGTTCAATAAATTCCCAACAATGCATATTAGGTTCATATTATTTCTAAACATCATATATCATATTATTTTCAACAAATAAAAATCAAATAAATCCTAATATATATATATATATATATATATATATATATATACTTTCGGTCCATATGAATAAATAGGAGTAGTGTCTCAAAAATTTCAAGATTAATATATGATGTTCATATCATATATTAAACACTATACCTCAACTATTTTTCAACAGATAAAATCAAAATAAATCTCAAAATCTACATATAACTTTCGGTTATTTTGAGAAAATAGGAGATGTGTCTCAATAATTTCAAGATTAATATATGATGTTCATATCATATATTAAACACTATACCTCAACTATTTTCAACAAATAAAAATCAAACATTGGATTAAAAATATATACATAAATTCGGCCCTTTTGAGAAAAATAGGAGATGTGTTTCAAAAATTTCAAGATTAATCTATGATGTTCATATCATATATTAAACACTATATCTTAACTATTTTCAACAACAAAAAATTAAAACAATGGCCTAAAATTCTTATATAGCTCACAGCTTTTTAAAAAAATCAAGAAAATTCTGAAAATTCCCAAATTTATACTACATGCTCCTAATACATCAACAAGCAACAATATCCAATAATATTCACAAAATCATGCTTTATATTCTATAAAAAGAATTATTACATAAATCAAAAAATATAAAACATGCTTCAAAAATTACCAAACTTTAAACACAACCTTAGAACACATTTCTAAGCATATTTCATTCATGTCTTGAGAGCATTTGGTGGCTCCAAAGTCATGAAGAAAAATGAAAAACAAAACCAGGATTCTTCATGAAATAAATTCAAAAAAAAATCAAACAAAAATTCTACTCTATTATAAATGAAGAGAATGATGAATACTACCTTAGTATAGTCTTAGAATATTTATTTGAGGGTTGAAATGGTTGGGAAAGAAGGATTAAAGCTTGAAAAGCTTGAAGAACAAAAGGGAGAATTTTCAAATTAGAGAGAGAAAGAGAGGTCACGGTTTGGCTGAACAATTCTGCTCAAATGGGCTGTTCTCAGCCTATATGGAGTTCCCATTGTAGTGCTTGGGAGAAGACTAGTCAAATTACCCGATTTGGCATGTTAATACCGACTCTTTAAGTTTTATCGCTTTTCGATTGATTTCTCGAAACCTTAAGGTTTTATTTTCTTAAATAGCCTTAAAAAGACTTATTTCATATTTTATAATAATTTCATGAAGTTCGGATGACGTCCGATAAGTCAATTCCGAGTTATCGTGGAAAAACAGCATCCGACGATTAAATTATGTTCATTCGAAATTCTATTGAATTCTTGAGCTTTCATAATTAATTTGAGTCTTATAAATCATTTATTATTGATTTAGACCCTTGGTTCGAGTTTCGGGTCGTTTGGAACAGTTTAGGATTTTTCCGGTATATTTTCCCGACGTTCGGTTAAGTTATTCAGAAATTTCGTTCAGAAATTGATTCTTATGAATTATAAATTCATAATAATATATTCCTTCATGATTTTGATTGTTATCATTAATTTTCATGATTAGCACGGACTGGAAGTTGATCCGGCTCATGAATAGTGCTTTTAAGACTGATCGGGCAAGCATGCTCGAAAATTCTCATTCTTTTGTTTCTCACATGTTTTCGTGAGAGGATTCTAGAAATGAAATCATTTTGTTGAGATTCATTCTCGATCTTTCATTCTATGTTCAGGCTATTCAGAAAATCCTAATCCGGTAGGACTAGTCACTAATTTTTTATTTCTCTAGTTTTCGATCTCCGAATCGATTCTAATTCGTTTCGTTGGTTACCTTAAATATAATTAAGGTCTAAGCACCACAAATAATTGGTTTGAGCATCACTAATAAAAGTTTTAAATTTTTCGTGTTATTATAGAGGGAGAAATAATAACTTAATAAATAGCCGACGTGTCACCAAAATAAATTTGGATAGAGTCTTAGTCCAGGTCGTCCGAAAGCAAACCATTGTCATCAATTTAATTTAAGAAAATTATAAAGTTGACTTTAAGAAAACGTAGTGAAGAAAAAAATGGATGGTTTTGAATTTTGATGGTTTGTTGGTAAACATTTCTTAAGCTTCATGTATTATTAATTATTCATTTGCGAAATATTATTCACGTGACAACGATGCATGGATAAGAAAATGAATCTCAATTCCGTAGTCCTAGTTAATGTTTGCGGCTGCTCTTTAAGTACAACTAGTTAGATCTTATTTAAGATTTTAATTAAAATTTAGTAATCTATAATTAGAACTTATTAATTACTACATCAAAATGTTACTAATGACACAATTTTTGAACAACTGTAACCAAAAAATATCATTAAATAAAATTATGACATGTAATGGATAACTAATATGCATATTACTAAATAAAAGCATGTCAAAAAATTTAGTGACATTTGAGGATGTATCAATTTTTATAAGTAACAAAGTTTGCTTACATTTATATCTAACAAAAGTATATAGATAATATGTTGATGTAATTAATTCTTTTAGACAAAAGATGTAGCAAAATTTTGTGACACGTTCCTTGGTGTAATTAAAATTATGTCACTACTAAACAATTTTACTATAGTTAATTTATAACTGATATTTAATCATCAATAATTAAATTTTAAATGAGATTTAATTAAATCTTAATAGTTAAATAAATAAGGTGGCCGCTAGATTTGGCCATTATTATTATTATTATTATTATTATTATTATTATTATTATTATTATTATTATTATTATTATTATTAATTAAAAAGTGATGTTCGTGTAAGATCAATATACTATTTTTAGGTGATGATTGATATGCATGAATAAAATTAGATGAGAATTGAATGGAGATAGGAATGGAATATTTAATTAATTTATTTCTCTTCCACACCATCAATATTCCATCAAACCCAACCACATCTATTTTTTATGATTTATCAATAACAACTCAACCGTTCAACAATGATATTATTTATAATTATTTATGTTATTTTTAATTTAAATATAATTGATTGTATTAAAAATAAATTCGTATTATAGCAAAATACGTAGAAACTCAAAATTCACAAATTAATAACTATAGAAAATATGACAAACCAAGAACATAAATTACAACCATTGAAATAAGCAACCGATACTTCAAACAAATGACAAATAAAAATATGACAATATTGGTATTTATTTATAAAAAATAAAAAAAAACTTTAATTATTTTTTTAAATTATAATATAAAAAATATATAATGATTTTATCTTAACATTAAAAAACAATCAAGGACCAATAGTTGCGTGACATTTGTCATGCAACTGGCAAGAGATTGGAGATTGGGGTCGGTGGCCTCACCACTATGGGCGGTCTGCCCCATTGATTTTTTTTTAATTTTTTTTTATTTTGGGTTGTGTTCGACCATTTCTATCAAATAGGCGTCGATAAATGAGTCTTATGGTTGATATGTATCGTAAATAATAATAAAATAGAATAAAATAAAACAATCATTATTCTTATAATTTATATAATAATAATAATAATAATAATAATAATAATAATAATAATAATAATAATAATTGTTAATTTTGTTATTATAATAATAATTATTATTATTGTTAGATTTATTATTGTTGTCGTTTTCTTGCATTGTCACTATCGTTATTAATAGAATAAAATAAAACAATCATTATTCTTATAATTTATATAATAATAATAATAATAATAATAATAATAATAATAATAATAATAATAATAATAATTGTTAATTTTGTTATTATAATAATAATTATTATTATTGTTAGATTTATTATTGTTGTCGTTTTCTTGCATTGTCACTATCGTTATTAATATTATTATTTTATACTTATTATTGTTATGATGTTATCTATTATTTTATTATTATTATTATCATTATTAATTATATTATTAATTACTATTATTTTCTTATAATTATTTAATTATTATTATTATTATTATTATTGTAAATAATACTCCTTGATCCACAATAAGTGTATCACTTGTAGGCACATGAATTTTAATAAAATTATCGATGGTGTTGTTTTAGTAAAAATGTCCCACCATGTGTTAGGTTGTGAGTGGTAGGAGCGATATTTGGTAAATAATAAGTAGTTGTGAGGTTGAATAATAAAAGTAGTATCATAAAGAGGAAAGTGATACACTTTTTTGTGGATATCAAGTATTATTATTTATCAAATTAAAAATAAGTTTAATTAATAATAATAATAATAATAATAATAATAATAATTATTATTATTATTATTATTATTATTATTATTATTATTAGTTTAATTAGCCAAATAGGTAAATAAATAAATTTAATTTGGATAATTTTGGTTATCCAATAACTAAATCGACTAACCGATCGATTTCGATATCGGTTATTGAATTTGGGGGATTTCGATTTCGGTTAATCGAAACCGATCCAATAAACAATCCTACCTTTTGTAATCATGACTCTGCTGTAAAAATATTACCGGTCATTGGATTGAGAATGAATCATCATTTCATTCTCATTCCATTTTTGCATACCAACGATCGTCTTATGTATTTAATAATTGATAATATAATACTAAAAAAATAAAGAATGGAAAATTATTTGATACTTCTTTTGCTTTATATCCCCTTTCCAAATCATTACTTTTGTCGTAATCGTTTCAGTTAAGTAGAATTACGACCAATCTATGATTTCAAATAAAATATCTTCTTTTCCGTAGACATGTTATTTTGTATGACTCAGCAATGTTAGTTATTACACTAAACATCTATTTTCGTAACGAAAATAGTAGTTCAATTTTTATTTTTATTTTAAAAAAACTAGCCTAACAATCTTCATCTTTTGAAAATTTATCACTGTAAATGGATAACTTTAAAGGTTTGCAAATTTGCCAAAAAGTGGCATAAAGTTGGGTTATGTATTGTTGGCCACCACGTCATAATCAAGATTATAGTTAATATGGAGACTTGAGTTTCATAAAAATGAGACACTATTGCATGAAAAATTGGTCATTTAGTTTAATCTCATTTTTCTCTCTATATCCCAAAAATTAGTTAAAATATATAAACAATTTTATTGATAGTTCTTCCCTTACATGCTCCAAATTCTAGTTTGTCAGATAATTTTACGAATTAATTTTTTACTATAAATAAATTATGTTTCAAGCTCTATACCATTGAAAAGCCACTTAAATCAAGTTTCTAACAAAAAAATTAAGCTAAATACAATGTCGTCGCAAGAAATTTATAATTCTTTTACTAAACTGAATCATAATAGTACTTATAAGCCAGTGTGCTTTAGAGGCTTCATTTTTTTTTCCAAAAATGGAGGATGTGAATAGAGTACTATTTAATGCAACGGATGAAATAAGCTGCGCTTTAAAAACGTTGAATGCACCCCATTTTTCTAGCCCAACTCTACGAGGCCCAAGTATGTGGGTTGGGATACACCTTTTTGTAGATATTATTTTAAATTTCAAATTATATCCATTTTATTAAAAATATTTCAAATTATCATAAATATTTATTTAAACTA
The DNA here is from genome assembly GCA_036937905.1 of Salvia rosmarinus. Classification (NCBI taxonomy): domain Eukaryota; kingdom Viridiplantae; phylum Streptophyta; class Magnoliopsida; order Lamiales; family Lamiaceae; genus Salvia; species Salvia rosmarinus. Next base: position 24,040,642 of record CM072823.1, read on the forward strand.
ATAATTAGCAGTATTGTATCAAAAATGTTCTTCGTCCATTTTCGATCCACGAAATCTTGACGTGACTCGTCGGATATAATACAGAAAAGATAAAAAACAAAATAACTTATATACCACACGTAATTATGTGGCATTTTCATGTGCATTGGATAAGCCACATCAAGATTCTAAGAGTTGGAAAATAGAGGTAGAATATTTTTTATACAAAGCTAGTGGTTTAAATAAATATTTCTGATAGTTCGAGATATTTTTGATAAAGTGAGTATAATTTAGATGTAAAATGATATTTTTCTTTTTCTTTTTTAATATATTATTTTTCTTTAGGGGATAAATAACTTAATATGCAGATAATTGTACGGCCCAGAGGTAAAGTTGGTTCACGTAGCCAAAAGATCACATATTCAAATCCCACTAACGTCTCTATGGGTATGAGTCTGTCACACCTGATTTACGAAGTGTGGTTTACCTGTCCTGTGTAGTTTGTAGCCTATTACACAGGAATGTGGGGTTTACCCAATGCGCATCGAAAATAACGGCTACGGGTTTCCCATTAATTCAAAAAAAAATGTGTATAATGTTTAGCGATCAAGAAGGAAACTCCAACTTCCGAACTATTAAATTACTTTTTTATAATAGATCATTCATCGCGACGGTCTCAGTTAATTTTTTTCTGAAGTAGTAGATAATACTATTACTCTCTACAAAAGAATTTTTCTTTTATTTTAGGGAAAAACCGTTAATTAACTAAATTTATGACATACATGTCTTATTTAACTAATCTCATAAAACTGTGCAAAAAATAACCAAATGAGTATATTACCCTTTGAATTTGTCAAAATAGCTATGGACACTCTTGTTTTGCTATAGACAATCCATTTTCTTATGCTTTGTTATAGTATAATTATATGCTCTTAAAATCTCATGGATATAATCCGTTATACATCGGATGGAAACCTCTCGTGCCAATGTTAGCATTGTTAATAGGTCTGAGAGGTGTAATAACGTCACGTACAAGAAAATTATCCTAAGATTTTTAATTATTGATCCTACGCTTCTAAAATGGTATCAGAGCCTAAGTTTTATTGAAGAATTATTTAATATTTAGCATATAATGTGTTATCATAATGGAGGAGACTCCAAGAAAAATTATGGATCCAGACGCTTGTCAGAGATGCAATGCATACATGTATGCTTTCCAAGATTTGGAAAGCACACAAGGAGATCTAAGTAGAAGACTTATGTTTTTTAAGAAATTTTGAACAAAGCGTTCGAAACCATCTATTACCAGAAGTCAATCAAGCATTCCATGAGTATATGTTGATGACAGAAGAAATGTTTATCATCAACGCCAGCTTCAGGAGGTGTTGAGGATTATCCAGATGAGTACCCATCCACCACAAAGTTGATGGAAACGAGAAATAAATGAGCAACATCCGCTCCTAGTTACAAAGAAATTTTACCGGATTCCTCAAATTCAGCGCAATTAAGAAAGATCCATAAGATGGTGTAATATTACTACAACTGTCTATATGGAGTACCACAAGAGCTAAGCAGGATATCCATGCAGCAGTAGGAGATTCTTACCTTATTGTGGAGTATCCAGAAGAAGATCGACGACCTTGAACTAGAGGCAGGCCCAAAATTGGTCAAGAAATCTACGGGTACACTCAAGTTCGCACCCATAAGGACGATCGATGACAAAGCTCGATCTGAAAGAATAATCCGACTCTTGAAAAATGAATAATCTTGAAAGAGTAGGATTAAACGAGTGCAGGAGTTAGCAGAATCATTTGATAACCTCAATATGATGGATCTGAAGATAACCAGGACATCCCAAAGGAGGAGTCACGGATCCCACCACAAGGAATACCACCTATTGATCCTATGAGATCTAGAGGTCAATATGAATCTGGCCAAAGACCTGATGTAGAGTTTGCAACAGAACAAGCCAAAATCAGAACACAAGATAGAAGAATGAGGCAAAGAATACAGAAGACCCATGTCGGAAAAGCCACATTGGAGCCTATCCATCCCTATGGATTGACACTCGATCTCGATGAAGTCAACTTCAAAGATCGAGAAAACATCATAGATGAATGAGCCATATCAATGGCTGTTGCAACCGCAACATTAGAACTTGATAAACTCAATTTTGTCAAGGTTCTCGAAGCCAGTTTAGCAGGAGTTGTTAAACAGTATTAGGAACATTGCCCAATTGAAAGAAAACAGGAGATAATGATGTTTGACTTTGTGGAGGACGCAGTAAAAGGCATGGCCGATGTAATATCCTGTTTTTCTAGAAATAGATTTTAGAAGAATTCTTGAATTTAGAATTTAAGTTGATTCGCTCCGAAAAAAAAAATGGATTTTAATTCCAACATCGAATTTATGAAAGTTTTAAAGCCAAATAGGATTTGAAATGATTTACCAAATGTAATTATATGACTATGTGAATTTATTTCGAATTCGTATAAATGTTTTAAAGAAAGACGAAGTCGATTTATTGATCTTGAAGTTTTAAAAATGAAACTTGGTGATATTTGAGTTATAGTCATTTATAAAAATGAATTGGGTTAATGATTCAACTGGGCTTTATTTATTTTTTATTTTTTTAATTTAAGTATTGGGCCAAATGTTTTTATTGATCAAGCCCTTTGAACTTTTGGGCTGAAATATTTGGATTAAATAAATCTTTAAATATTGCAGATATTTTACTAATGAGGTTTAAAAATTAAAATAAAGCTTAGTCTATATGGCTTATCCTACTTCCACGTCTCCAGTTTTCCAAATAAAAATCCACTCTTGAGCTCACAACTCTTGCACCAAGTCGAAAACTTTCACTCTCAAATTTCTCTCTCTCATCTCCATTTTTTTTCGATCAATCTCAACAGCAAGAGTTTGCTCCTGATCACCATATACACTTCTGAAATTTCTCAAGCAAAAATCCCTTCTTAAAGGTTCATTCTTTAACCCCTATCAAACCTGCAATTTGGTATTCAAGCTCAACGACATAGAACAAGCATAACATTCCCATAATGTGTTTTCATCGCAGATAGCTAGCATTGATAAATTGAAGTTCTTTATTCTGCACACCAAACCAACAAAATAGTAATCTGTGAAAACTTGGCTACCAAGATCAACTCATGTCATACTGATTTTAAGGCACAAATGCAGACATGTATACATACAATACCAATTGCATAAACTTACAAATGCTATGAGAATCTGGAGTTTATACAAGTACTTGAAGACAAACAGAGTTAATAAGAACATGTTTATATATGTGATAAATATATGAATTACTGGCATGTTTTTTTCTCTGTTGTGCTTGAATTTTGCTGCTGTTTTGTTGAGTGGGACGAGCCGGATTTCGGCAATTGGAGAGGGAGCCGAGATGGTGGCGAGCGTCGGTGATGGGATGACGATGGCATGGCTGCTATCGGTCGTCCGGCGAGAAGAGGGGGAGCAAGGTGCGGCAGCGCTACTGCTGTGATGACTGTGGCAGCGACTGTCGGAGTTTGAGAGGAGATGTGGTTCACGGCGAACGGCGGCGGCGGTGGCTCTTCGCCGTTGCTTTCGAGAGAGAAGATGGAGACGGCAGAAGCCGTTGGATCTGGAAAGTGAGGGAAGAACAACACAGCCCTGTGGGTTGCTGTTGTTCGGATATTATTAGAGAGAGAGAGAGAGAGAGAGAGACGAGCGGCCGGCCGCCGTTGTCACTGGCGGCAGACGGCGGCGGTGCGCGAAGAAAGATGGAGGAGGGGGGTTCTGTTCGGACATTTTAAGAGAAGAGAGAGATAGTTTGAGGGAGATGGAGGTAGACAAGAGAGGAGATATGCGAAGGGGGAGGTGGCTGGCGGCGCGACGTCGCCGGAGCCCGACGCTGCATCGGTGGCATGAGAATCGAGAGGGGAAGTGGTGTTTCTATTTTTGCAGAGGAGGGAAGGGGGTTCGAGCGAGAGAGGGGGGAGGAGGAAGATCTAGAGCGAGAAGGGAGAGGGGGCGAGACGGTGGCCACCGTCGCTGCCAACGGCAGCAGGCGGCGGCGGTGGCGAGGAAGAAGAAATGGATGGAGAGAGATTCTAGAGAGGAAAACCGAAGGAAGTGAGGGAGAGAGAGAGAAACATGCGAGAGAGAGAGAGGGTGGCTGCGAGGTCACCGAATTCCGGCGTCAGACGGCGGTGGTGGCGAGAGAGGGTCGGCGGCGGTAGAAACAAGGGAGGTGGGAGAAGAGGAGAAAGAAATAAAAATAAAAATGAGGGAAATGTGTTCTGGGGGAGGGGGCGACCGAAGAGGGAAGAGAGAGCGTCACAGCCCAACTTCTTAATCAAGAGATTAGGCTGTGACTTAAGGACTCGTCATAAAAGATTAGGACTAATGAGGATGTAAAGAATTCAATTAAGTTGGGATGACCATAACTATGGAGATCAATTAAGGAATATTATCAATTGGTTTAAATAGGTTCCATAGAATCAAATGAACACAAGAACTAACGAAATATATGTAATATCCCGCAGTTTTAATGCTTAATTATGATAATTAAAATCGTAATTTAGAGATTAATCCCGATTATTAAAATCCTAATTAGTCAATGATCGATTTTGATTAAGCATAATTTGATTATTCCTGTGTAATAATCACTGATTCTTAGTGAATTAAGGAATGCAGCTTATGCTATTCCTTCGAGCGTATATTTCTAACGTCGATAAAATTCGACAGTTAAGCTTTACGATATTTCCTAAGCATTAAGGCTTAGAATTCGAATTCCCTACCATTATAAAAGTGAATAAAGAGTTCCTAATTTATTTATGAACATTTTAAAGGTGAATCAACTATTAACGTTTTGAGACGTTTTAAACGTCTACGTTTAGAGACGAATCGATAACTTGGCCAAATGATCATGGAATTATAAAATTCAAATTCCTATGATTATTTTATGATATAAGAGAATTATTTATCATCAAAATAATGCTAGAAAATTTAGGAATAGAATGTACCAAATGCTATGGGTTTCGAAAACCCTAATTTTTAAAACTAGGGTTTTGTGATCTAAAATTTGTCTAAATATTTTTCTATAATTAAATTCATCATCTATGATTATAATATGTCACATAACTATGTGTTAGCTATTTATTACAAGAAAATAAAATGTTTAGTACATAGAACCCTAATTTTCGAAAATTGTGTGACTATAGTGTTAATTAATTTTAATTGTTATCCAATTGAGGTCATATGATAATTATTATATTAAAATAATATTATTAAGGATATTATGAATTGTATAACAAGTTGCACAAGTTGGATGACACCAACATGATAAGTGGCGAAAATGATGTGCATTAGGTGACAAAATTTGATTAATATCTATGCTACAATTAATGAGAGGTTATGAGTGGGATCTTATCATATATTAGGTGTAAAGTAGTAGTAGTTGACAAGTTGAACAAGTAATCTAAGGGTACATTAATGAGGGGGCCGAAAATCTTTAAAAATTAGGTTTGAAAAATTTGATTTCACACTTTATAATAGTACCACTTGTTATAGTTGAAATATTTGACTTTTCAAATTCTACTTTATAACATAATAATAATATAAGATAAGATAAGAAAAAAAAATTAAAATTTAATTCTAAGACTTAGATATAGGCGACACACACACATATACACTACTATGTGATAATTTCATGTGACAACTAAGATCCAATGTATTTAATTAAGGGATAAGATACAAGTTGAGGTGTACATGATAAGATTAAAATTTTGTCTCTTACCATATGGAGGTGGCCGAAAACTTTGAATAAGTGTAGCAAGTGTATTAAGTTATTATTTCATGTAATTATTACACTACAAGTTGCATATGCCTATAAATATAACTTAAGCTCTTCATTCATCCATTTTGCACCCTTGCGATCGAAAATTGAGTGAGGATATTCTAAGAGTGTTCATCAATGTTTGATCCCAATCCTATAGAAAATAAACTTTGCCAATCAAATTCGATACTGATTAAAAGGTTAGAGTTCTTACGAGCTTCGTATACATGCTAGAATTTTCGATTTTCATCCGTTAGAATTCATGTTATAAGCTTAGTTTGTATGTGTGATTTTCGAAAATTATGGAACTTATGCTAAGATGTTTAGATATTGTATTTATATGATGTTATTAAGCATGTATTATAATTATATCACAAAATTAAGCATGTTATTAAATTTTGTATGTGGACCGAAAACATGTGACCATGAGATGTTGATGATTATGATTTTTAAATGTTGATTTGAGCATGAAATCATGATCTAGGGGATTAAATATGCTTGTATGATTTTATGTAAAATTTTTGGAAAACTATAGTACATAAGTTTATGATTTTCGAAAATATTAGAACATGATAACATGTTGTGATATAATCCATGTTTAAGTGTTATCATAGCATATTGATAGTGTAGATTCATAATATAGTGTTGTATGAATTTATTGGATTTGTTAAAAATTATTTTGACCTAAGTCAAAATTTTCGAAACATGACTTAGGAAAAGTTTATTAAATAGTTCATAATAAATAAAAATTATGTTATAGAAAGGATGCTCATAGATGATTATGTGTTATGTGAATTTATTGGAATTTTTGAAAAATGTTTGCTTAGTTAAATTAAGATTTTCGAAAACCATATAATATAATACTAAGGTATATAATTTTTTTTGACCTAAGTAATTACATATTATTGATCCTCTAATAAAATAGTGTGACATGTGAATTTATAAGAATTTTTGCACATGTCTAGGTTAATTATTTCTTAATGATCGAAAACTATAGGTTATGTGTATTAATGTTATAAGTTTGTTTTATAAGATATAATTGCATAATATGTTCTAAAATAATGTTTAAAACATAGTATGATTTTATGTGAATTTTTAGAGCTAGAATTGTGCATAATTTCGAAAAAAATACATATATAGTATTAAAAAGTCAAATGTTGACTTTAGTGTTGACTAAATTGTTGACCAAAGTCAAAATGTTGACTAAATGTTGACCAAGTCAAAATCGTTGACCAAAAACGTTGACCAAGGTCAAATTATACGAAATTCGATAATATGTGATCTATGTGATGTAGTACGTTTAGTAACAATGTAACTTACGTTACGTAAATACATTAAAACGTACGTTATGTGCTGAAGAGATAGAATATCTCTTATATGATAAGTAATTTCATGATCGACATCATTTTGATTAGGAAACGTCAAAATAAGTCCGACATTAGCCTTATTTGATTCATAGTACGTTAGACGATGTTCGTCTCTATCGAAACGTGACCAATGTACTAAAATAATTCTTACGTTAAGGTGGGACGTGAGTTTGAGCGGAGACATAGAAAGAAAAGACCGTAGAAGCATACGTATACAAGGTGGGCTTTACTCGAAAACCCTTTTATTTACGATGCTTTCTTCGAAAAGTATTTATTTACAAAGCTTTTAGTTGAGAAATGATTATGAACTGTTATTTAATTACATGCCCAAAGTATTTATGTTTTACGTATGTATCCTATCATGTGGTTGGGCGAGCCGACTATGAAAGTGAATCAGTTGTTGAGTAGCTCCCAACTTTATCAGAAAATCGATATCGGATCCTAGTCAGATGCAGAATTCCTGGCTAGGGTTAACGTGTACACCAGTGGGTGACTGTGAGCCGTTAGCAACATCTTCGAGCCGATCACGGATCCTATCGATCTGCAATTCACGGCTATGCGATCGTGAGCCGTTAGCAACATCTTCGGCGGTCACGGCGTCAGAGAAGAGGCCTACTTCTACGGCGTGAGATCGATTATGAACAGTTATGTGAAATGATACGGATCATACATACGAAAAAATGCCTGGCCAAGCGATATTTTGAGAAATGATAAAGTGTTTTGGTATTCACGAGTTATTTCTACTAAAATCCTCGTGTTATACTATGGGGCAGTGTAATTTAAAGAAATTATTTTGGCATGAGTCCACTAAGTGCATTCTTGTATTTAGCCCTGCATGTTTGTTTTTAAATGTGCAGGTTGAGCTGACGATGGATGGCAAAGTATTGAGCAGTCGGAGTTTTTGTCACTGATATAGTATAACCTTGAATGCACATCGCCATATGTGTATTCACATGCTTTCCGCTGTTTGAAACACTTAGTTATGTTTTGATTATTGATGCATATCACCTTCAGATCAGTCGAACCCTTTTGTCAAGGATCTGTTGGTCTAGTTTGTATGTAATACGTTGTGTGTTTACCTCTAATCCTTTGAAGTTTTATGAGATTGATCGTCGTTTCCTTTACCGTTTCATGTTCATTTATCATTATGTCCTTTAATCCCGTATCACAGTAACAGTCCCGGCTAATCCGTACTTTAGATTGGCGGGCTATTACAATATAATGATCAACAACAATCAATCTTTTCATGGAAGGGTTTTCTTTTCACAAAGACAACAATTACATAACCATATCTCAAGTCAGAGTATGGCAACAGAAAGGGTAGTTGAGTTACATGTGTGAAGACATATAACTCCGGGCAACAAAGTATAACAATTTACATAAGGTTCCTATTTATCAGCAAGGCAACAAAATAGATAACGATTTTTCCAAGACAACTTTCAACAACGTAGTACTACGCAATTTCAACTTCAACAATTTTCCAAGAATCATGCCTACAATCCAATCAAACAGACCTCAATAACCAAGAATATAACGAGTTCGATATCAACTTTATCCACAGATCAAAATGACCATTCAAACCAACAACATTTTCAACCATAATATAATAAGGAGTTCAACTCTATCATCACCAACTTTAACATAAAGTGATTCGATCATAAAATAATCACAACATAACAACATTTATGAACAAAACCACGTTGTTCCTTTCCAATTCCATCTCCAAATCGAGCTCAAGTCGCGTGTTTAGAAATACATGCGGGCGTGAGTACATAAGCACTCAAAGGGACACATGCCAAAATACTTAAAATTTGCTCTTAGAGCTATAAAATTGAATTGCCATCGTTTTGCAATACACAGGGGTTTTAGTGAAAAACCTGTGCATGCTTTTTCAAATAAACACTTACTTGCTTTCATTTTCATAATTTTAAAACAAATGCATATGCATGATCTTTGTCTACAGACATCTTTCTCTTTCCATATCCACGGATTCTGTCTATGTGTTGTGAAGTAGGCCTCCTTCTCAAACACGCTATGATCCAAAGGTCGCTATCCGACGTCGGTAAATTCTTTTATTCTTTCTTTCTTTCTTTTTCTTTCTTTCTCTTTCCATGGACAGACAATGTATCATGCTCATGCTCAAACATTTGGCAAGTCAATGAATTTAAAAGTCATGCAATATACATAATGAAACAATATAAATTAGCACGTGCTATTATTTAGTTCGAAAGCCCACCCGTCGTTCTTAGTCGGTAAGCTTTATTAGCCCTCCTTTTTCTTCTTCCCCTTCTTCCTTAACCGCCTTCCCTTTTCTCGATGTACCTTTAATTATTCGATAACATTAGCATACATATACAATATTTCTTATTTATCTAACCATAATTTCTCTTTATTTTCTTTTTCATTTCTTAGGTTTTTGTTTAGACGATTTTGTCTAAACTTTTTACTATAAGAATTTTAAGTCTTTTCGGGTCATTGCATCCTTTATTCTTTTCTTAAGTTGTTCAAGCATAATATTTTCAATTAATCGCCTACGTTAAACTTTTCACATAACTAGGTCGTAAGCAATTGTCTTTATTAAATTTTAATATTTTTCTTACTGTTAGTATACTTTTAGGTATATCAACTAATTTTTTTTTATCACTTAACAACATATAATTTATTCTCTTTGTCATTAAGTTTTCATTTCAACCTAATATGTTTATAAAATTCAACTTTTCATATTTTTAGTTCTAACATCCTCCATTAAGCTTCATTGGTCCTTATTTACATACTATGTTAACAATTCATAAGTTCCATAAAGAATAACATTAGAAATAATTTTCCCCTTTTTCCTAAAGTTTTCAAAATTTTACTATTAAATGCATAAATTATAATTTCTCTTAATTTCTTCCCAATTTCTCAATTTAGTATCATATGTAAGCTTAATCATCAATATTAACATCATATATTAACTCTAACTTATATATATAGCACTTAAGCACCTAAACTAAAATTTTTCAATTTCAACATATAAACCTAGAAAATTCTAATAAATTCATATAATACTCAAAGCATCATATTAAACTCATATATTAAGTTAAATGAAGAAAATAAAATTAATACCTCACCCTACAATATTTTCAAAATTTTCGAACATATACACATATATTCTAAATTTATTTTTGCTATCTTTTCTTTCAATTTATTAACCCAAGCATGCTTTAAACATATTATCACAACTTAGCATATAAAATAGGGTTTTTCAAGTTCAACATAATTCCTACAACTAAATCACCATCAATTCATCAATTCTACACTAATTCATCAATTCTTAACTATAATATCAATATCCATTTATAACTATCACAAAATCCATTAAAATTCTACAACTAACATGCTCAAGAATTTCATAATTATATAACAAAAAATTCATGCTTAAAGATTGAGGAGAAATTAAAATCATACCTTGTTTATTCTTGGAATCAAGCTTAGAAGTGAGAATTTGGAGGATTTAACTTGTTGAAAAAAAAATTCTCCCAAGTGTGTGTTGTGTGTGTGTCGTGAGTTTTAGTGTGTAGGATTGAGAATTTTTGGAATTTTTTTTAAGAGTGGGGTGATAGTGTATTTATATACCCAATTTTATTTATTTTTCATTTAATTATATAAATGATTATTCACCATTCTTATTAATTGCTTATACTTGCTCACCAAGCAAATTAAATGCAAGTGCTTAGTCACTTGTTTTCTAGAATGTACACACATATATATATATATATATATATATAATATATATATGTAAAATTAATAATGTAATATGTATATTTACTTTCTATTTTATGTCATTAATTACACATATATAACTTATATTCTTAATTCCCTACTTTAGGACATTTTATAATTACACATTCATATAATTATATTTACTATATAACATGAAGATATAATACTCAAAATAGCAAGAATTTAAAATTTCCTATAATTATAGAATTTATTTGATCATTAAGATCAAATAATCAATCATAACATTATTTTAAATTCTTAAACAAAATCTTTCATTCGTAAGTTTATAATTAAGTTGTTAATCATATTTTATTTTATTAAGAATCATTATGTATTTTAGATCATAAACATCTCTATTTTCTTTTTGATTAAGGATGCAATGCCCTATTTAATCTTTAATTGTTAATTAATTACTAATTAAAAATTTGGGGTATTACAGAGAGAGAGATTTTTGTGTTGTGTTTCTTTTTTTTATTATTATTATTTATTGTTTTCCTTTTTTCCTTTATCTTTCTTTTTCCTTTGGGCTTTTGTTTTTCTTTTGCACATGGATTTATGATTTACTTGAGATAACAACTTGGGCCTTCACTTATAATGTTATACTTGGGCTTTAATTAATTGAACTAGATTATTTAAGTAATGAGTTTAGCTAATAAGATGGGTTTCTAAATTAAGTAATTTATTTTAGCCTTAAATTATATCATGTGATTTATTATCATAATAAGTTAATTATGCTAAGCAGATGTTTATAAATTGAGGATTCTTAATAAGTGATATCTTGATTATGAGTTTATTTAGTTATAAGAATAGCATAATTAATTTAGTTATGCATGTATATATATTTAAGAGAACTATCAAGTGATTATTTGATTTATGAATGTACATAAGTGATTTTAGACTTGTTGGGTTTATTATTGCTCGATGTGTTAATTTCATAATTTATGGATAAGTATATATAAAGTACTTATGTTGCTTGATTTTAAGTTTATTCTGAAAATAGTTTATTTGAAATAAACTAAAGTTTTGTGTACTTTTATAATAAAAGTATTTTTGATAATTTGATTTTTCAAAATCAAATTAAGCTTTCAAAGTCAAAGTCGAGTAAGGGTATTGTTGGTGCCCTTAGCCGAGAGATTAAATTTCAAGATTTAATTTGAAATTTTGAAAACCCGGGTGTAGCGAATCTAGTTAGGATCGTGATGACAATTATGATAGATGTTAAGATTGGTTTTTAGGACTATATTTTAAGTTGAGAACTTATCTTGTAGGCCCTACAGAAGAGGATACTTAGGATCCGATCAATCCTTTTCAGTTGCTCGATTTTGCCGCAATAAAGGTGGGTTTTTATTTTCCAAAGTATGTTCTGAGTTATTGAACTCTAAATGTTTTATGAAAAATGCAAATGAATATCCAATTTATAAATGTTTTAACTCTCTATTGTGTAAAGTGCTCCTGTTGTTTAATGATCGGATCTTGATCAGCGTAGCGATTGGATCGCCCTGGTCAGTGTTAGTGTACACACAAGGGGGTATAGTGGGCTGCTCCCACTTATCTCGCATCGGACGACTGGGTTCCTCCTATTTTTAAAACATGCATCGTAGTGGATCTCTGTGGGCTGCTCTCACATGTTCACATTGACAGGCGAAGCACCAATAGATGAGAGACTGAAAATGGATCCATAACTGTTTTTACGTATGCATAGAATGCTTTTAAATATTTCTATGTTATATTGTTCAAAGCATGGATTATTCTTTTTACAAATGGTTTTTGCAAATGTTTTCAAATGGCTAAACCCACTGAGTATATTAGTACTCAACCCTGTAATTGCTTTTCAAAACCCTTTGCAGATTGAGCGGCTGGTGGAGACGTGCGAGGCTGAGGAAGGGTTGTTGATGCTTCTCCAAAGAATGTATTGGCTTACTTCCGCTGTCTTATCTTCACATGGTGAAGACTGTCTTTTGACCATGTTAATATTCCTAAGCCGTTTAATCATGAATTCCTTTTGGCCAGCTTTTATATCAGTTGTTATTGACATATAATATATGCTTAGTATGAAATGTCATTTTGAGTCTCAGACCTTTGAACTTGATCCTGTCAGGGAGATAATATAAATATTATTTTGGTCATATTTGTTATGTACAATTATGACGTAACTTTTTGCCAAGGATGTGTTGCCCCACTTTAAGGGTACATTATTCATTTATTAAAGAAAAGCTAGTAGTATCGTCACATTGCCAATTTCTTCTTCTCCCGAGAAACTGGGGTGTGACAGCCGAAACTTTCAAAGTTCATTTCCTCGAATATGGATATTTTGATAGCTACAACGAGGAGAATAGAAAGAAATATTTGTTGGCACTATACAATCTAAGACTGGTGTTCTTAGAGTAAGGAGCACTCAACAAATTTCTCCAACTCTTTACTAAGTACCAACGTCTTAGTACAGTCAACGAAGATGTTGCACGAGAGTTGTTTTTCCTGAAGTTCCCCAGTCCATAGAGAGAGATGTTCATCAGGGATTACCAGCCAGGAGTTTATGTTGACAACATTTTCAGAAGGATGTTTTATGTCTACAAGAAGTTGTCGAGTGGTGTCAACTAGCAACCACTCAGAGGAATCTCAAGAAGTTGATAAAGATCAACAAGGCAGCCCCGTTGATTTGTGATATGATTGATCTTCTAACAGATATTGGAGGAGAATATTTATATCAATCCAGGAGGAAGAAAAACAGTTTCCAACCCTACAACTAGGGAATGAGAGAAAAGAGAAGTTCTTGGAGGCTAAGAACCATGTGGTCACGATAAAAGGCCATATATTATAAATCTGGACAAAGAAGTGGTCCGACAAGGAAACGGTATCAAGCTCGGGGATCCAGCTCTTGCGAGGAAACACTGATGAAGAAGACTTTCAGACGAGCTCACACCAGAGCTAATGAAAGTTTCAATGCTGGACATGCGGTGCAAAGGGGCATATTTCAACAAATTGCCCACAGAACGAGCAAAGGGCAATGCGGAGATTCGAGTTTACACCAAACATCGAGGATGTCGTATACTACCAGGAATTGATACAAGTATACCAGTTTGAAGATATACCTTCAGACAAGAGTATATATGAACAAGAAGAAATCTTCAGCGGAGAAGAAGAAACAAATGAATCATCAGAATCAAGATTCGACTAAAGGAGAAGCGCGCCATCGGGAGCGTCAAGATGAGCTAGGTCATACTAGCTTAACTATCATATCATAAAAAATGATGATCAGGATAATGAATAAAACCCTAAGTTTACAAAAGTATCAAGGGTTTTCAACAGAAGGAAAGATAGACCATGTTCTAAGGAACCTGAGTCTAGTTAAGAGGAGGCACAACGTTGTCTATGGAGTTACTAGGCGTGAGATGTCTCTTCCATCCCAGTTTAGTAGGAATCAAGTGGAGATATAGCTGAACCAATCAGTGATATTGATCTCTATAAATTCTACCAAAATAAATGATAGTAAAAACAGCAAGTATTATATCGTATCTACAGAGACTGATAATCGAAAACACAGTGAATAATTCACACAGAATCTTTGATTATTATTCAGGCAACAAAAACAAGAAGGATGATTATTAATCTAGACTCAAATTTAAATAAGAATGAACTCAGGTATGAAAGACTAATCCTAAGGATGTATTTAACCTAATCAGATTCACACAATTAACCTATTAATATGTTTATCAATTTAATCCAGTCAAAGATGAAAGATCACATAAGTACCCATAAATTTCAGTTACGACAACTATGGTTGTGGATTACTAATTTACCTATTACCGTTACGTCTCAAGGTGGAAATTAGTAACTCCAAATAGATCACAAAGAATATTCTTTCTACGGGTGTTCCTATCTCAGCTACGACTCAAGGCTTCCCCGTATTGTGCATTCAAGATCGATTGACAATTAAAACTATTAAGTATTCAATTGACAACTAGATATGCATTAAAGTTGACCAGAAATTAACACATAATATCGATCAATTGGAATAAAATGGGCGCTTTTGGTTAATCGATCGATGATTACACAAATAACAGTGTTTCCTCGTCTTGATTTGGGTAACCGGTCACAAAATCCATTGCTATGTGGTCCCATTTCCATTCCGGAACTTCTAGGGGCTGTAACTTTCCATACGGTCTTTGATGTAAAGCTTTTACTTGATGGCACGCTAAACATCGTTCAACGTAGGACGCAATGTCTTGTTTCATTCATGTCCACACGAATTTCTGTTTGAGATCTTGATACATCTTCGTGCTTCCAGGGTGCGCGGCATATGGAACAATATGAGCTTCACTCATAATTTCATTCTTCAACTTTTCGTCATTAGGCACATATATACGATTGCCGAACATAATCGCATTATCCTCTGCCTCGTGATATCCCGAGATATTCTCTGTTCTGATTCTCGCTCGCAATGATTCAAGTTGTTCATCTCATCGTTGCGCTTCAACTATTCGAGCTCTCAAGTCTGGAAGTACAACTAACGCCGCTATAATTTCCTGAATATTCCGAGGAGGCAATACTACTTCCAGTTTCATTCTTTCAAACTCTTTCAGTAATTCTTCGTGTTCTGTTAAAAGAATTCCTAATCTTTCCTGATTCTTCCTGCTCAAGGCATCAACGACGACATTAGCTTTTCCCATGTGATATTTTATCTTGCAATCATAGTCCTTAACTAATTCTAGCCATCTTCTTTGTCATAGATTTAAATCTTTCTGCTCGAAGAAGTATTTCAGACTTTTGTGATCCGTAAAAATTTCACATCTTGAACCATATAGATAATGTCTCCATATCTCTAACGCATAAACCACTGTTGCGAGCTCTAAATCATGAGTATGCTAATTGTGTTCATGGAGTTTCAATTGCCGTGAAGCATACGCGATGACTTTCCCTTCTTGCATTAAAACGCATCCTATCCCGTTTCTAGACGCATCAGTATAAATGGTGTATTCTTTTTCTGGATCAGGTATTGTCAAGATAGGAGCAGTGGTCAAATCTATCCTTAAGCTCTTGGAAACTGTCTTCGCATTCTTGAGTCCATTGAAATTTTACCTCTTTCTTCAACAATTGTGTCATTGGCCTAGCAATCTTAGAAAATCCTTCAATGAATCTCCTGTAATACCCGGCTAAGCCTAGAAAACTTCGAATCTCGTTCGGAGTTGTAGGCGATTTCCATTCTTGCACAGCTTGGACCTTTGCAGGATCAACTTTTATCCCTTCTGCCGAAACTATATGTCCCAGAAAATTTACTTCTTTCAGCCAGAAGTCACACTTGCTAAACTTAGCATATAATCTTTGTGTTCTCAATTTTTCTAACACAACTCACAAGTGTATTTCATGCTCTTGTTCACTTTCAGAATATATCAGAATATCATCGATAAATACTAATACAAATTTATCGAGATATTCGTGGAAAACACGATTTTATAAGGTCCATAAACACAGCTGGAGCATTGGTTAATCCAAACGGCATCACTACAAATTCGTAGTGCCCGTATCTGGTCCAAAAAGCAGTTTTGGATATATCTTCGGGTTTAATTTTCACTTGATGATAACCCGATCTTAGATCGATCTTTGAAAATACTCTTGCTCCCTTTAATTGATCAAAAAAATCATCGATCCGAGGTAATGGGTACTTATTCTTTAATCACCTTATTCAGCTCTCGATAGTCAATACACATTCTTAAAGTACCGTCCTTCTTTTTAACAAACAATACTGGTGCTCTCCAAGGCGATGCATTTGGTCGGATAAATCCCAAGTCTAAAAGTTCCTGCAGTTGGACCTTCAACTCTTGTAGTTCTTTCGGGGCCATTCGGTATGGAGCTTTAGAAATTGGTGTTGACCCTGGTTCTAGATCGATAACAAAGTCCAACTGTGAATCCGGTGGCACACTAGGTAACTTTTCTGGGAATACGTCTGGGTATTCTCGTAAAATCGGCACATCCTCAATCTTTCTTTCTTGCTTGCTTTTATTGCTCAAACACACGAGATAAGCACAATTTTCATCACATTTCAACAATTTATCTGCTTGCAAAGCTGAAATCACAGGGATACGTCTTTTTCTCTCATCAATCCCATAAAAAAAGTGGGTTTCTTCCCTGGTGGCTGAAACGCGATGTCTCGTTATTCACAACGAATTGTTGCAAAATTCTTAGTTAGCCAATCCATGCCCAGAATAATATCTATATCCCACGTACATAAAAGACGTAATGATTCAGCTCTTAACTTGAGTGATCCTAACTCGAACTCTAAGTTAGGACATATTTTGTCAACTACCGTCTCCCCACCTACCGGAGTAACCACTTTGAAACCTATTTCAGCTTGTTCTACAGGGAGTTCAAGATTGTCTACACATGCGGTAGAAATAAAGGAATGCGAAGCTCCTGTATCAAACAAACTATAATAGGCACACCTTTTAACAGGGCCATACCTGTCAAGTTGCCCGAGCTTTTCTCCGACTATTTTTGCTTAAGTGCATACACTTTTTTATGTTGAGGCTGCATCTGTGGAACAGAAGTATCTTGGCTTGAGATCGCTTGTGGAAGAGGGAGTTGATATCGTGGTTGTTGTGGATAGCCAATCATAGCTTTTACTGATTGAACTGGTCGGAAAGACTTTGGTTTCTCTCCTCTTCCGGACACATTTGATCGATACGAACAAGCGGATACGAAATGACCAAATTGTCTGCAGGTATAACAAGTATTACTTCCACTCCTATAGACTCCAAAGTGTGGCCGATTACATTGTGGGCATATTGGTGGTCTCACCTGATTCGTAGGGAAAAATGATTGTCTTGGTGCCAATGGTCGAAATGGAATTAATGCCACTGGTCCTTGCCTCTTAAAGGGTTTCTTATTCGAAATCCCTTATTCTCCCACTTTTTTCCTTTAAACTTCTGTTCTGGTTGAGAGGATCTCGATAGCAACAAATTTTGCGGTATATGCGAAGTTGATTCTGACGTGGCTTTCTCAGATTGTATCTCCATTTCCATATCCAAAGCACGGTTTAAGGTTTTAGCGTACGACATTGGTGGTTGTGCCGCCAAGATGATACGAATTTATGGGCGGAGTCCAGCTCGAAACATCTTTGCCATCTTTTCGTCCGTCTCAACTTTGTAAGGCGCATATCGGGATAAGGTACAGAATTCCCGATCATATTCTACAACACTTCAACTTCCTTGCTTAAAATCATAAATTCAATTTCTTTCTGTTTACGGTAACTTCGAGGAATGAACTTAGCATATAACTCCTCTTTAAATTGATCCCATGTAAAATTTGCCAACTACTCAGGAGCGAGAGTCTTATGTCTTGCCTCCCACCAAAAGTCTGCTGGCCCTTTCAACATGAAAGATATGCATAACAAACATTCTTGATCGTTACATTCTAAGAACTTAAATATCCTTTCGATAACCCGCACCCATTCTTCAGCCTCCGTAGGACTACCAGCCCCGGTGAAATTGGGTGGGGTTTGTCGAAGGAAAAGTTCTGCAATTTTTCGGTTTGTTGGAGAGGGTGTACGGTCTGGGAAATTTTGAGGAGTGGTTTCACTTTCTCTTCCTTCAAAAGTTGGGTTTCTTCGTCTAGGAGGCATACTGATACAAATGAAGAATATTATTTCCACAACAGTTGATAAAATATCAAAGCAAATGAAAGGAAATTCAAGTTATAATAAGTCTCACTTATCAAAGAATTGGAAATAAAATCACTTAATCACAACAAAGATAAACAAGCATATTATAATTTACAGGAAAAATTGTCTCATTGAGGACTTTTTACAAAATGGGTTAGTTCCATTGTCATTAGGCTGGTAGTTCTACTTCGCTTCCTATCTCACTATACCATATACATATGCATACATCATCATTCTTATACCGTCTATCCAACTACTCTGACTAATCTTAAAACACACTTCTATTAATCGACCATATCCTATTCTGGATCTTCATCCGGATCATCTTCCGGCTCTTCATCTGGGTCCTCTTCTTCTTCAAGAGCATGAGAACAGTCAGTGCACGAGCAAGTGGGCTCCCCCGATAAAACAAGGGATGGATCAGATAGAGATGCCATCTCACTAATAGATAGTGGTCGCAAACTAGAAGTACCAATGGATGGCTGTTACTCAAATTCACGAATTACATCAGCAAAAGACGATGCTAATGAAATTTCAGGAAGAGGGACAAAGGTGGAGAAGGGGTCTTTAATGCAAAAGGTTGATCATATAGATCAAGGTCAAGAGAAGTCCACTGAGATTCAATTAGTAATGGAATATCATCATAAGAAAATTCATAGTTGGGACTAGATTCAACAATTTCTTGAGGTTCAAGCTCATTTTCATTCTTTTTAGGGGCTAGAATGTCCGATAAAATCCAATGGACCGATGGAATGAATTGATCAAAAGGACGGTATGGTGCAAATGGAGGATCTCCTACCGTCCAATACTGACTTTTAATAAGATTTATAAATTTTTCAAGGTTACCAGTGACTCTGAGTTCCATGTCAGGGTGTACATAGTCCAAAGCAACTTCCGATGCCCATCCCCGCCTAACGGGAGGTAAAGCTTGTACCAACTGGAGTAGCCCATCCAGCTCGGTCACTCCATTTCTCATGACTGACCTCCACATCATCATATACTGATGGAGAAAGAACGTCATGCCCTGCTACTCTCTCATTCTAAGAGAATAGAACCTATCGATGCTTCCTAACCCAGGCGGCTTATAAGCAACCTTCTTTCGAGCTGTAACTTTCTTCCTTGCCATCCTATAATCAAATATAACTTACATACTGATCAGGAACGCAAACAATCCTAAATCATTTATGTTCATACATACTATATCACAAAATTCACCATAACCAAGAACTATTTTCAATATAGATATTCATTTCTACTTCCTTACACAAATCACAATTTACGTTACCTGGCTGAGCTGAAGAGATGGACTGGAATGTTGAGCTTTTACCAATCATTTTGTTTCTAACTCAAGGTTTACAAGAAAAGGTTGGCTCAAAGAAAAGAAATTTCAAAGGTCCAGAGCGAACAACTGCTCTGATACCAATCTGTCACGACCAGACTTTTTAATTAGGTAATTAACTAAATAATCAAACTGTGACTAGTTTAAAGAAATGAAATTTCGGATAATGGACGGCATATCCACTAGAATATGGATAAGCCAACCTGCACAATAGCAAATAACCGCCAACAAGCAATAATAAAAAGCGAGGTCACAACCTCAACAATATGTACATAAACGTTTCCAAGCATTTACAAGGTTTTCACAAAAGTATAGTTCAAGTATCAGAGTCAACAACGGAAGAGTAGTGAATGTCATGTATGAAGACATGACATTCAGGCATAACTATTCAAAACAAAAGAAAAGACCAAGCTCAGCTCCAAGCCGACATCCCTTCCACGCTCAACCTACACCAAATCGAAAATATATTTGCGGGCATGATTACCAGAAAGTACTCAGTGTCTAATTGTCAAAACGTTAACTTTCAAAACTTTAATCAATAACTACTAAATTTGCTTAAAGCAAGAGTTGAGAAGATAAACTTGAATAATTACTTCATAAGAAGAATTCATTATTCTATCACCACACATTCGCGTTTTATAATATACCAGCATCACATACCCGAGTTGGTCCCGAAGGTTGCCAACCACGATCATACCCTATCTATGTCATTCGGTAATGGGGAGTAGGCCTCCTCACCAATACCATGACCGGCCTACATTTGCAAGCTCACGGCCATAACATGTGCACAATATATATCATTTTCCTACCGTAGATAGGTCAATTGCCGTCATACCCACAATGTGGTAAATCAATCATTATCAACATACTCATAACGTGATGATTAGAAACAATTCTCACGATAGAAACACGTTTGAATCATAACATTTAACTTTGTTCAGAAAAATAATTTAGTAAGCATTATCCACCTGATACCGTTCACTCTAATACTTCTGTTCCTTCGTCTTTCACTTCTCGATTTCCTTTGCTCGTTCCTTGTAAAATAAGATTATATCGAATTTAGCAAACTTTCTTATTCACTTGAACATATCACAATTAAATCTTAGTTCCACCTAAATCTAAGATTAGGTTAGACTTATTGCATTCCTTTGTAACTTATTCTTTAATAAACTTAAATCTTAGATACCACATAACATGCTATGATCAAAGAAATTGAACAACTTCAAGTAAATAAATTCCACTTACACTTATCATAAGTTTATTAATTCAATCCCCAAAACGTCTTATTAATAAACAAATTCTAACGAAATTTCGGCAGAGTAACGTTTATAACATGAATCGCCACTTCAATCCAAAATCAATCAAATTCATCCCAACCTTCACCAAATCAACACCATATGCTAAAATATATATTTAGGAACTTAAAACAAGTCCAAACTCATTCATTTACATCAAATTTCTACTATGCCCGTCAACCATACCTATTATGTATTACATGAGCTTTTCAATCTATTCTCCATTTAATATCAACCAACTCACATTCATACTTATTTATCATCAATAATCATCAATCCATAATCAATTCAAACATTAATCAAGTTCATCATATAAATCCACAATTTGATACTAAACTTTAATTTTTCATCTTTTAATATATATGTTCAATAAATCCCATA
This sequence comes from Salvia rosmarinus, assembly GCA_036937905.1. NCBI lineage: Eukaryota > Viridiplantae > Streptophyta > Magnoliopsida > Lamiales > Lamiaceae > Salvia > Salvia rosmarinus. Next base: position 24,062,249 of record CM072823.1, read on the forward strand.
AATTCAACTTAAGCATTATTTTTATCCTAGATTTCAAAAATCATAGCAAATACATCAAATAAAATCAAGAAATCAAAGTTCATCCCTACCCCTTAATTTTCAAAAATTAGAGAATTAGGTTTATGCATGAATTAAATTCTTATAAATTCACATCATGCATTATGTATATCCTAAAGCTTTAATATCATGCCAAATAGATCAAATAAAATAAAAAACCCTAAGTTCTAACCACCCATATTTTTCAAAAATTTGGGGGTTTGAACAAACAAGCTTTAATTTTTCATTTCTTTGGTCATGTGGTGTTTATTTCCATCTTTAAACATATATTTAAACTCAATTTAACTAAAGCAGAACACATAATTCACATTAAAAAATTAGGGTTCATACCTAATACTTTAATTCACCAACTTTATGAAATGAAAGAATTAAAACCATAGATTATGTTATTTATACATCATAAGCATAATTAAATCAATAAACATAACAAAAATTATCAACCTTAAATCATATCACATAATTTTCGAAAACCCTAGGTAGATAAAACATCATGTTCATTAATTTAAACTACAAAAACTTGGATTAAACAAGGTAATTACCTTCCTTGTAGTGATTTTCTATTAATTCCTCACTTAAAATATGGATTAAAAGTTGAAGAAATTTTTTGTGTGTGTGCTAGTGTGTGTGATCGAAAATGGGAGGGAGTTTGGAGGTGGAAGATGATTTTTGATGAATAAAATTCTAGAAGGCACACGTATACATATAGCTTTATTAATTTTCTTTTCATTTTCTTTTATTTCTTAAAATTTTCGAAAATTATATACATATTTTTCTAAAATTGTTAACATTGAAAATTAAATTTCTTTAATAGTAAAAACTCAATTTTCTCATTAATATAAAGATCCAAAACAATTATCTCCATTATTGGAATTAAATTCATATAAATATAACTTTAATGCTTTCATATACAAATAATCAAATAATTATTCTATTTATTCATAAAATTCGAAAATCATAGAAAACATTTTCTTTATCACTAGATATTAATAAAATAAATTTATTCAAGCCATGTAATAGCTTAAAGAATATTTCATTTCATTTTATAAATAAATCCCACATAAAAATAATTAATGCATTTCTTTAGCACATTTTCTATTTAATGGAATTTTTCACTCAAACACACAATAATAATCACATATCTCACATTTCATCATTATAAAATTCATTTATAAATAATTTCTACTTCTTCTAATTTCTATTCATTCGATTAGAAATTAATCGAATTTCTATCGCTTAATAATCTATTATGCACTTCTTTATAAGTTTTTGAGAATAAAATGTCTTTAAGTCCCTAATTATACTTAATTAGGCTTAAATTAAGACTAAAAGATTTTCGGGTTACTACATCCGATGATCCATCTTGGATGTTTAATTCACCATACATTGATTATATACCTAGCATGCACCTATATAATTAATTGCAACACGTTGGTGTTTTCTCGTGTTTACCTGCGATTTTGTCAGGCAAGGAATTGGATCAAGACTCGTGCTTTGATCTTCTGGACTGTGTCCCGATTGCCAAAACTCCAATGCCGAGTGAGAGCAATCTATGGAGAGTACTGCAGAAATTCACATTCTTCCTCACTTAGAGATTTTCGAAAATCCTAACTATTGGAATAGTATTTTTTCGAAAATTCTTCTCTTAGCATTAGATTTTGATTTTCTCTCACCTTATATTTGTAATGCAACCCTAGATCCTATATAGATAGGATCTCTGCATATCTAATAAATATAATAATATCTCTTCAGATAGAGAAAGGATCAGAACAGAGTCCTAGAGGGACTCTTTAAGGAGGTGGACGATTTCTAGCAGTCCAGGCCTTGATGGGTCAGCCCAGGGATCAAATGCAAGGAATAAAGATGAGTCACAAATAAATTAATTATCTTATGTTCAGCCCAGAGCATAAGTTAATTCATAAACATTTATTCATTCCACTTTAGAATAAATGCTGACTTACCCCTTTATTTTCGAAGTTGAGTCGGGATCGCACTTAGACTTTACAAATCCCCGTATTTAAGATATCGCACCTCCATTAATTATTTACAGCGTTCTGACTGCTTAAAATAATTAACTTCTTTAATTCCTTAAGTAGTACCACTCAGCCTCATTATTGTACTTGAGATAAATCAACCTGCAGGGTTTAGTACAATAAACCTTTTGAGCTCCTTAAGGGGACGTAATCATCCTAGACGGATACGGTGACTCGATACAGGCAAATAGCATGACATACAAGCACTTCCACCACCCAAGATGCAGAGAATATTGGGTTATCTCATGTAGCCCTCACCCATAACAAGTCAAAGTGATGGTCAACAACTCATACTCACCTAATACCTTATCGAGGTTTAGATCAACGTAAAGTCACCGAGATGTAAGTTTTTCACGACGGTCAGATAGAAGAACTCATCTCACTGTGATCCATCAATACGTCAGAGATGTACCAGTATAGACAAGCAACTAAGTCAAGTCACTTCTTATCTATACCGCAGCCTATACCGACAACTCGTCCTCAAGTTGTCTGAGCTGTGATTCTTTTTATATCTCATTAAGCTTGACCAATCATACAGACTTATGTGATCTACTACACACTGTATGATCTAACTTATATATGAGATAAAGGGACAAACATATACGATCAAGTAAACAATTCAGATAGGAGATTGTAATAGTGGTAAAAGGATACATTGTATACAAGCTCAACCAAATTTTTTTCAGTATACAAATCTAACAATCTCCCACTTAAACTAAAGCAAACTTTTAGTATACAATGTGTCTCTCTACTAGCTATTACAAACAACACCATCACTTTGATTTCTCCCACTTATACAAAAGTTTCCTTTCTAAGTGGGTGTCATCTTGCGCAATCCAAGTCCTCGAACATGCTCTTCGTAGACTTTTTGCGACAGTCTCTTCGTGAATGGGTCAGCTAGGTTATTCGCAATACCAATCTTTTCAATCAGCACATCTCCTCGTCTAACGATTTCTCGTATGACATGGTACTTTCTCTCTATGTGTTTTGTTGCCTTGTGGGTCCGTGGTTCCTTCGAGTTTGCCACTGCACCTGAGTTATCACAGTATACTATGATACTCTTGGGAAAACAAGGTACCACATCTAGATCCATGAGGTAGTTCTTGAACCATACCGCCTCATTAGCAGCCTCCGAAGCGGCTACATATTCGGTTTCCATGGTCGAGTCCGCAATGCATCGCTGCTTTGCACTCCACCAGGATACGGCTCCTCCTCCCAAGGTAAACACATAGCCTGAGGTAAACTTTTTCTCATCACGGTCGGCTTGGAAATCCGAAATCAATAACCCAAAGGCATTAGACTATCTATTTGGTAAACTAGCCTATAATCTCGAGTCCTTTTCAGGTACTTGAGTATATACTTTACCATAGTCCAATGAGCTTGTCCAGGGTTAGACTGATATCTAGCTACTATGCCTACCGCATAGCAAATATCTGGCCTCGTACATAGCATTGCATACATGAGACTTCCTACGGTGAAAGCATAAGGAACTTGTCTCATCTCCTCTATCTCCTTTGCAGTCATAGGTGACTGCTCCTTAGATAAAGGAACACCATGCCTGAAAGGTAGTAATCCCTTCTTGGCGGTCTGCATGCCAAAACGAGTAATCACAGTATCAATGTAAGATGCCTGAGATAAGCTCAATATTTTCCTCTTGCGATCTCGGTAAACCTTGATCCCAAGAATGTACGTTGCATCTCCTAAGTCTTTCATTTGAAACTGATCGGATAACCAACTCTTTACGTCTGATAACAGCTTCACGTTGTTTCCAAGTAGAAGGATGTCATCTACGTAAAGTTCAAGAAATACCACATCACCGTTGACATCCAAACGATACGCACAACTTTCGCTAGGCAACTGGGTAAATCCATAGGACTTTACCACCTCGTCAAAACGTAAGTTCCATGATCGGGAAGCTTGCTTAAGTCTATAAATGGACTTCTTAAGCTTCCACACTAGATTCTCTTCACCCTTCACCACATAACCTTCGGGTTGCTGCATATAGATGTCTCTACCTTCTTCAAGTTAACCGTTTAGAAAAGCGGTTTTCACATCCATTTGCCAAACCTCAAGGTTTAGGTAAGCTGCTATGGCTAGAAGAATTCTGATGGACTTGAGCATTGCTACAGGTGAAAATGTCTCATCGAAATCGATGCCCTCAATCTGAGTGTACTCTTTCGCCACAAGCCTGGCTTTAAAAGCCGAAACCTCTCCATCTGAATCTCTCTTCCTCTTACATACCCACTTACTACCTATGGCTTCCTTGGCATATGGTAGAGGTGTTTTTTCGTATACATCCATAGTTGTTATGGACTCAATTTCTAAGTTCATAGCAGTGTGCCATGATCTTACATCAGTGACTTATATCGCCTCACTGTATGTCCATGGGTCGATTACAGCTTGCTCGTTTCCTGGGGCTAAATCCGAAGATTTACCCACGAACATAAATCGCTCGGGTTGACGAACAACCCTCCCACTGCAATGAGGCGCTACTGGCATAATGGCAACGGTGGGTGCAGTAACCTGTGGTTCTCTATCTTGCACTACTTGTTGGGTAGGTGCCACTTGTACAGTCGGTATCTCCAGTGGAACTCGATCCACTTCAATTTCTTGAAGTATTTGGTGTCGATCCCTCCCACTAGACACGACATCTCGTACTTTTGGCCTAATCGGTGGAGAAATACGATCATCTTCTAATTTTTGAAGTATGATTTCAACTTTGGATTTGTTGTTTTTCATATAATCCTCTTCTAACAATCGGGCATTAGTGCTAATGACGACCTTCTCATCCTTAGGACTATAGAAATAACCACCTTTCGTTTCTCTAGGATAACCAATAAATAGCCTTGCTTCATATCTAGCCTCCAACTTGTCAGCTTTCTTGTTTAGCACATATGCTGGACTACCCCATATCCTTATGTGGTTTAAACTAGGCTTGCGTCCAAACCATAACTCGAAAGGGGTCTTATCGACTGACTTGGATGGTTGTTTGGACTTAAAAGATCACTAATAAAGTCCCTCACAATCTAACGAGGTCGTCCTAGCGAGCAAGTTAATCCGAGTCGTCTCTCAAGGAAAACTCAACAGGGCGTTACTAAGTTACCACACGAAAACAATTAAATTCCTAAACACTCTAAACACAAAGGGTTGTTTGATTACCTAGGCGATGAATTATTAAAGAAAGAAAGACGAATTAACTAGGTGAAAATTGACAAAGTGAAGAAATTATCTAGATAAGAATTAAACCCTAGATTGAAGAACATAGAATCAATATGATGAACCCTAGGCATAAATCGAATAGATTAAATGGAAGACAAGAATAATTAAGCAATACCAATATGAATTAACATCAAAGCATATAAATCAATATCAAGAAATACGAGAACACGAAAGAAAGCGATGAAGAAAACTTATGGAAAAGAACGAACGATGAATTAAAGTTCCGGAATAGGAATTCAATAGCAATAATCCGTACAATAATCTTGAATCCCAATCCAAAGAAATAAAGAACAATATATGAAATACTTGAAGAACTGGAGAGAATTCTAGAGAGGAGGCGTCGCTAGAATCCGAAAAACTGAAATAATATAAATGAAGGTAGGGTTTCAGCGTTAAAACACGTATTTATAGCGCTCGAAAAATAACTCGCACCGCCGGACACGACCCAAAAACTCCGGACGCGTGCGCTAAAAAACAAGGCGAAATGCGCCTCGCCTAGCGCCGGATGCAAAGCCAACGCCGGACTCGTCAACTCTCAAAATCGTGGGCCAGCGCCGGACGCGGTAAGTCTCTGGATAAATTTCACTTCTAGGCGCAGCGTCGGACGCGACACAGCGCCAGACGCACGGAGTCTCAGGATGATTCTTGCATAGGTCTCCCAACGCTGGACGCGGTCCAGCACCGGACGCAGGAGTCTTCGACTTCAGCGCCCAGCGCCAGACGGGTGCCAGCGTCGGACGCGGGCGCTCTCAGGATGATTCGTGCATTGGGCGTCCAGCGTCGAACGTGAGCCAAGCGCCGGACACGGGCACTCTCGGAAGCGAACCCAACGCCGGACGCAAGCCAAGCGCCGGATGCGGGTCTTCTTTGATGCCAGGTGATGCAATGCGCACCCAGCGCCGGCTACGCCGAGTACGACGCTTGGGTGCGCTCTTTATGCACGATATGGTTCAAACGCGATCATTCCCTACACAAAACATAAACGAACATGATTCCAATAAAAGATATTCAAATATAACCAAAAAGGAACCAAATCGTCGAAAACAAACAAAGAAAAACAAAACAAAAACATGCAAAACAACACCCCCACACTTAACTCTTTGCTTGTCCTCGAGCAAATTTTAGTTTCTTGAAAAGAATGGTACACATAGAATCAATACTTCAAAAAGAATCAATCACATATTCACATCCTTTCAATGCATCTCAATAATACAATTCTCAATATAATGATCCTCATTCATCAATCTAAACATGTGACTTATCATAGAATAGTTGTGCTTCGATTCAACATGATTTCAGAAATCAATATACAACTCATATGGTTCCCTTTCATGTAAGATATCCCAATGATACAAATAAATAAAACATGTGGAACTTAAAACCGATTATAGGACAGTAATCGTTAGATGAAACCTTCAAGTTGTACACTCGAGTATCCTAACGTAGATATCTATACCCATAGCATAGAGTCTTCATTCGAGAGACAACACAAGCAAGAGGGGTAGAGCCCCTTATTCGAATTTTAAGCCCACTTATTTCACAACAATGATTTTCTTTTTCTTTTCTTTTCTTTTCTTTCTTTTCTTTTTTTTTTTTTTATTAAAAAATCATACAAGAAAAGGGTCCCATGTACGAAGTATATGACCACCGATCACACACATTGTCTAATCACAACTTCCTAATTATGTCCCACAGTTCAAATTGACACCTAAGTTCCATCACACTAAAAACTATATATCAAGATGCAATGAAATTCAGATCAAAACACAATTAATTCAACTTAAAGCATAATTCTTCATGCACCATTGATTTCAAGAAAATAAAATCCTCTCTAATCCAAACAAAAACTTAAGAAACGACAAAACACAGAAACGGTAGAAAACAAGCAAGACAGATCAAACGGAAAATGAAACCCCCCCACACTTAAAACAGGCAAGGTCCTCATTGCAGATAAATATATAAGAGAAAGGTAGAGGAGACTTCCCTAAAAGCGAAGAAACAGAACGGCGGTGTATCAAGCAAAAGACAAAAACAGCAAACAAAGACAAACAAAACAACGAAAACAAAAAGATGCAAACAAAAATAGAAAAAGACACATACACTCCAATAGTGAAGAATCACTATTGGTCGGACGGCGGTGGTGGAGTAAGAGAGCCATGAAATGTGGTCCAAGCATTCCACTAAGCCTCAAGAGCAGCCATGCGCTGATTCTGCTCAATCATCTGCTGATTATATTCATTCCAAATATGGTTCCGCTCATACCATAATCGATTCTGCTCACAAGACGAGGATTTGATTTTTGATCAAATCGAGTGTAGATATCTTGATGAAACTCTATCAAGTGGCCGGCTAATTCACTCCTGAACTGACCCAACTCTTCACGAATGAAGTTGTATCCTTGATCCGATGCACCATGATGTGAAGGGAACTGTGGGTGGTTAGGATCCGCGTTGCTCTGAACCGGCTTAGTATCCTCTCTTGCCTCGTCACCCTCATCTTCGGATGCAATGGTAGTGTCAAAAATGGCCATATCGCCCGAAGGCGCATGAGATGGTCCCGTGATCTGCCGCTTGCTTCAGCGAGCAAGCGCATGCACATATCTCTTCACGCAATTCCTCATATTATGAGGTAGAAGAGTAGTCTCGTTATATGCAAAAGGGGCACCTCGAAGCTCACTAAGATCAATCATCTTAGGTCTAGGTCGTACAGATCTTGCCCAGAATATGATGTCCATCATTATTTATAATCCCTAAATAGACTGCTAGACCAGTAGGGATTTGACACAAGGTCGGCCGACATTTCTTACGTCGAGATCTTTGTCTTCTTTACAGCGCACGTGAGCAAGAAGACCTCAGCAGTATTGACCTTGTTGGCTTGCTCGTTTCCGAATACATTGAATGTGATAAATTTATGGACCATTGCCAATGCTGCATCCTTGATGAATCCACTCGGCATTCCAACTGATGACCAGTTATTAAACCCTGATAATTCCTTCCAAGCCTCTCTGACATTGAATGAAGGAGGTACACCACGTGCACCTGAAGTTGGAAATCCAAACATCTCCTTTATAATACGAGGTGTGACAACATACTCTTTCCCCAACAGACGACAGGTCAAAGTATCGGATTCATCATCAATATTCATCGTACAATAAAATTCAATCAATAAAGGAGAGTAACCAGGCAAATCCATCATAGCATATTGCATCAATCCTAAATTTTTCAAATATTTCTTTACTCTATCCTCAAGACCTAAACTTTGCATCAATTGCCAATTGAATTGACACGGATGAGTGATATCTTGAAATGCAAATCGTCTATAATGTGTACCTTCCACCGGATTATAAATAGGAAAAGTGGCTGAGTACATGATGCTGATATCCTCCATTGGTTCCTCCATAGGAACATCATCATCTCGAGGATGACGGGAACTAGAGCCGACAACATTCTTAGTCCGAACAATATTGAAATGCGTGTAAGAGGGCACTGAATTTCAGAATGAGGTTGAGCACTGGAGCTGGGGAACGAGGTGCGCGGCACTTGAAGACAGCACCGGATGGAGGCGAGGCGCGTGACGGGAAGAAGCTGAGGGAGAGATGCGGCGCTGTAAGAGAGTGAAGAGAAGAAAGAGTTAGCAAACCCTAACTCACGTAAATATATATAAATATATATATATATATATATATATATATATATATAAAAGGACCCAGCCTTGGTCGTGTCCCACTGCTGGGTGAACTCCCCATTCACTTTCAATAGCACTCAGTACGGTTTGGGTGCGTCCGGCGCCTGGGGTACCTCCCTAGACGTGATTCTGCATGCTTCGTCTTTTTCGATCCATGTTCCAATTCTAGATAAAATAATTCCTCATCCTGCACCACACAAAACCACAAAAAGATCAAAACATAAACAAAAACAAAACTGAAAGAAAACACGAACAAAACATAAAGAAACATGGGTTGCCTCCCACGCAGCGCTTGTTTACTGTCATTAGCTTGACAAGAATAGATCATGACAATAAAGGGTCAGCAACGGAAATAGATTCCACCGTAAAGGAGGTCGGACCCCCTTCTACATAGGGCTTCACACGTTGACCATTGACCTCGAACGATTCCTCTGAACCTTCTTTAGTGAGCACAACTGAACCATACGGTTTCATTTCTTTGATAATGAACGAGCCACTCCAACGAGACTTCAACTTCCTGGGAAAAAGCTTCAGTCGGGAATTGAACAATAAAACCTTCATTCCGGGCTTCAAATCTTTGTGCACAATGTGTTTGTCGTGGATGGCCTTCACCTTTCTTTGTAGATTCGGGCATTGTCATATGCCCATTCGTAATTCTTCAAGCTCAGGAGTTGTAACACCTGCTACTGGAAGCATCTTGCATCTCCAAAGAAATGGTTTGATGGCCCACAAGGCCTTGTGCTCAATCTCCACGGAAGATGACACGTCTTCCCAAACACCAAACGATAAGGACTCATCCCAAGAATGCTTTTGTAAGCGGTGCGCTACGCCCATAGTGCATCGGGTAGTTTGGTGGACCAATCCTTTCGAGAAGGTTGGACCATTTTCTCTAAAATCCCCTGGATTTGTCGATTGCTAGTCTCGGCTTGTCCCGATGTCTGTGGGTGGTAAGGCGTCGCCACCTTGTGGTTAATCCCACTCTTTTTCATCAACTTCTCGAACAACTTGTTACAAAAATGCTTCCCCCATCACTAATGATTGATTTGGGAAAACCAAACCTGCAAAGTATATTCTCCTGCACAAACTTCAAAACGATATAAGAATCACATATCCTAGTAGGGATAGCCTCGACCCACTTGGACACGTAGTCAACGACAAGCAGAATATATTCAAAAATTAAGCAATACCAATATGAATTAACATCAAAGCATATAAATCAATATCAAGAAATACGAGAACACGAAAGAAAGCGATGAAGAAAACTTACGGAAAAGAACGAACGATGAATTAAAGTTTCGGAATAGGAATTCAATAGCAATAATCCGTAAAATAATCTTGAATCCCAATCCAAAGAAATAAAGAACAATATATGGAATACTTGAAGAACTGGAGAGAATTCTAGAGAGGAGGCGTCGCTAGAATCCGAAAAAACTGAAATAATAAAATGAAGGTAGGGTTTCAGCGTTAAAACACGTATTTATAGCGCTCGAAAAATAACGCGCAGCATCGGATGCGACCCAAGCGCCGGATGCGCGCGCTAAAAAACAAGGCGAAACGCGCCTTGCCCAGCGCCAGATGCAAAGCCAGCGCCAGACTCGTCAACTCTCGGAAACGGGGACCAGCGTCGGACGCAACGCAACGTCGGACGCGGTGAGTCTCTGGATAAATTTCACTTCTAGGCGCAGCGTCGGACGCAACGCAGCGCCGGACGCACGGAGTCTCGGGATGATTCTTGCATAGGTCTTGTTTGGTATGAATTTTTGCTTATTCTTGGTATTGTTCTGCATGTTGTTTTTAATGGTTTATCTAATTTATGCCGTTGGTTTGATTATTATTTATCGATTCGGACTTATTTAGTTTGTTTTGATATTTTGTAGAGAATGGCATCAAATAAGATGAAATAGATCTACCAAGTATAAGTATATTGAAGAGCATCTCGATAGGAGTCCGTTGGCGGCGGATCATAATTGGGTTTGCATTTAGGAGAAGCGGGCCGTCGTCAAAGCACAAGACGGACACCCATCGCACGCTCAGGCACACAGCTTCCGCCCGGCGTCGCGTCGCGCCTGTCGCCACTCAACCGGCGTGCAACCCTCAGCGTGCGTTCCCCCATCTCCTGCGCGCGTTGGCCCTCCAGCGCCCGTTCCGCCTCCTGCCGTGCATGCTGCATCCCATCCGGCGCTGGACATAGCCCAGCGCCCAGCGACCAGCGCTCCCGCGCCCCGCGTCCGCTCTCCTCTCACCCAGCGCCCTTCATCCGGCGTTCGCGTGCAACGCCGCTCCGTTCTCGACACATCCAGCGTACGCGGCCTTTCCAGCGCTCGCTCACGCCCGCGACTCTCGTACCCCGCAACCGACGTTCCACCACCATCCGGCGCTGGGAATCCAGCCCCATCACCCGACACTTCGCCCAGCCAGCGCGCAAGCACAGCGTCGTTTCAGCCTACAACCGACATTCCCCAAGGTCGCGCGTTCAGTAATTTCCCTTGCGTGCTCACCTTGAGCCGGCACTAGCTTCTGAGGCAGAATGTTTTCGGTGGCCTTTCGGTTAGAACCGGCGCCACCTTCTAGTGCGTACGCCTGCTCACCGACGCCGACTCAACCGCGCCACTCATTACTTAATATATAAACGCGCTAGGTCAATTATTCAGGCCTCGATTTTTTTCAGTCGCCGCGCCGCTTGCAGCTGTTCTTCAAGAGCTTTTCATTCAGTCGATCAGATAACATTCCAGTATTTGTTTTCTTAATTTAATTCTGTTAATTTACGAATTCTGTCGAACGATTTGAGTTGTCTTGGATTGAGAGTAATTTACCAGTTATTTCTTCCTGTTGTTCTTGATCGAATAATTTACATGTTGGTTCTTGATTATCATTGGTTTCTCGATGAATTCATGTTCTTTAGGTTTTGGATAATTTATATTTTATGCAATTGATTCTGAAGATTAGTAGAGTAATGAATCTTTCTTCGTCAAATTTCATAGCTTCATGTTTGATGATCTAGTTTAGTTCGTTTATTAAGTAGCTTCCTGCTTTCGTGCTTTCGTAGTTTATCAACTAGGGATTGACAACTCCTAGTTAGATTTATTGCTTTAATTTATTTTCCGTTCATCTTTTCAATTTAAGTATGATCAAAAACCCATGTTGGTATTAGAGTGTTAGGATTTACCGCTTTCTGTGTTTGACACGAACAATAACCCTGTTAAGTTTTCCTTGAGAGACGACTAGGTTTAACTTATCACGCTACGATTACCTCGTACGATTGCGAGTGAATTTGAGTGTCTTTTTAGCTCGATCAATTTTGGCGCCGTTGCCGGGGAGAACTTTAGGCATATTGTTTGTGTTGATTATTTTTCGTGTTTCTTTTGTTTTTATTTTGTTATTCTCCAGTTACGTGTGATCTTTTCTTGTTTGAGTGTTGTGTATGCTAGGTCGCCACAGTCTAAATAAACCGCTTGCTACCCCGTTGGACCGCACTCGAAGATCTAAAAGATCGCATCTTCCGGAACTGGAGGAGTTTGGTGCCACTTCTGTTAGTGGTGAACAGTCAGAACAGATAATCAGAGATCAACCTGTTGTTGAGAATTCTCCCCCGTTGAGAGAGATGGGTGAGAATGCACGTGCTTTGCGTGATTTCTACAGGCCGGTGATTGGGGCCGCTACTTCGCCAATTGTTCTTGGACCGGCAGCCCGAGACTATGAGCTTAAGCCGAATCACTTCTCGCTCATGCCTACCTTCCATGGGCTTGCTAGTGAGGATGCCTTGGGGTTTATAAGGGAGTTTTGCTCGGTTTTGCAGTCCTTCCCGCTTGGAGGACTAAATGAAGATCAGCTGAAGATGCGTTGTTTCCCGTACACCCTGAAGGATAGGGCAAAGTCGTGGTTTCTGGCACTTCCCGCCAACTCTCTGCAGAACTGGAATGCCGTGGTAGATAAGTTCATGACGAAATACTACCCAAACAAGAAGAGTCAGGAGTTGAGGTCTCAAATCATGACCTTTAATCAGACATCAGACGAGCCATTCCATGAAGCTTGGGAAAGGTTCAGGGATCTATTACAGAAATGCCCTCACCATGCCTTGCCAGATGAAATTCTATGATAAACGCGCATTTTACACGTTTATAGTTGTTATTTAAAGATGAGTTTAGATCATTTAATGTGCGTTTACGTATTGTTTCTCAATGTTTTATCTATTTTAGAAGATACTGCTCTTGGGTGTTATTTTAGTGTTTTGTAGGTTTATGTGTTGAAAATCGAAGCAAGGAACGAAGCACGAACCAAAATAGCAATCAGGGTTTCTAGCGACCACTTAGCGGTCGCTAGGCTGGTCATGAGCAAACCAAATGAACGCCGTAAGAGTAGCGACCGAGAGCTCGTGCACGCGAGTGAGCCCTAAAGCCGAGAACTCACTGTACGATTTCTCACGACCATGGCTAGCGATCGCTAGCAAGGTCGCGAGGGAACTACGCGAGCGCAAGCGACGAACGCGAGCGAGGAGAGCGGCGGCGAAAGTGCCTAGCGGTCGAGCTAGCGATCATGAGGAGTGGTCGCGAGTCGTGGCGGCGGCGCAAATTAGGGTTTCCACCCTTTTCTATAAATAGGGCAAAGCCCCTTGCGCCCCCATCAGACCCCAGACGTCCCAGAGCTCAATTTCTTCAGTTTTTCCTCAGTTTTTCCATTCTTTAGCTTTAGTTTCAGTTTAGTTTAGTTCTAGAGTTAATTCTTGCATTGTTCTTGCTTAGTTTATCGATCGGAACGTTTTGTCCGATCGCTTTCCGTTGTTTTCCGTTCTTTCGCTTGGGTTTGGATTCAAGACCAACCATTTGTTCATCCAACGCTTCATCACGGGTTTTATATATTTAATTTCCGTTTTTATGGTTAAATCGTATTTTATTCCGTTTATTATGTCTGGCTAGTTTTCGTTCTAATCCTAGGGTTTGCATGATTCAATCCTATATGTTGTGATTCCTGTTATCGCTATTTACCGTCCAGGCATTGATTCATGATTCGATTGTGCTTATTTATATGTGTTGATTTCTGATCAATCTTGATGCATATCTAGTTGTCGGTTAATTACGTAATTGTATTAATTATCAATCGTTATCGAATGCATGATACGAATGAGCCTTGAGTCGTAGCTGAGATAGGATATTCGTAGGAAGCATATTCTTAGTGATCCTTTTGGAGTTACTTGTTTTCACCTAGAATGGTAGGGAAAACCCATAATCTACTACCGCAATTGTCGTAATTGAAGTTGTTGGTTATATTTGTGATCTTCCATCTTGTCTGAATTAAAATTGGCTAATAGGAACAGGATAAACATACGTTGTGGATAGGATTAATGCATCCCTAGGGTTAGTCTTTATTATCTGTTTTATCATCCGTAAGTTTATTGCTTTATTTTATATTTCTGCTTGGTTACCTTTGCTTTGGATTAAATTCTGAAGCCTTAAACCTTTCACTCTTTTTCTGTGCTTGGATAATGATGAATTATTGTTGAATTAGCTTCTGTGTTTTCGGATTGCAATCCCTGTGGATACGATACTTCGCTTACCCTATACTTACACCTTTTCGTGTTAGAAAAGTGAGCGATCATTCTGTATCAATTCTTCTATGATGGATTGACTCAGAGTTTCCAGTACATGGTGGACAACGCTGCAGGTGGAGACATTGGTTCTAGAATGGCTATGGATATCGTCGATATTTTTGAAGCCATGGTGCTACTTCACGCAGCGAAGTCCGATCGTGGTGGGAGAGCGAGCACATGCCGTGAACCCTTCGTGCGACATGAATAAACAAGTGGCTGAATTGATGAGGAAGCACACGAGCTTAAGTTGAAGAAGCCTGATCCACCGGCACAACACAAGGAATTCATGGAACCTTGTGGAATCTGCAATGAACTTGGGCACAATGTTGATACGTGCCCGGGATGGGAGAGCATAACTCAGAAGGTGAAGCGAAGCATATGCTATGCAAGGATTTCAACCTGAGACAACGCTTGAGCCTAATCGGCAACAAGTTAACGTGGGATGGAGGAATCAAAATCAAGGCGAGTTCATACCGAATCGCCATACCAAAGACCTCCACACCACAAAGACTTTCAAAGCAGAGCGATAGCCAATACCCACAAAGAAGAAGCGGTTCTCGTGAGCAAAGAATACCCGCAGCAGAAGAAGATATCGTGAACACCTCCGCCGCTACCTCGAGGCGCTTTTGAGGATATGATCACCCAAAGAATGGATGTTTTCGCCCAAAGATTGGATGCTCAAGACTCCACAAACAAGCATTTAGAGACGAAAATGGGATAGATTGCTAGCATCGAATGAGCTATCGCAAAGAAAGAGCGTGAAACTCCTAACCTCATCAGGCTCATGCGATCACTGTTCTAAGGGGTGATCGAATTTTTCCTAATAAAGTGGGAGAGTCATCTGGCAAGCTACTGCAATCAGATGAGGTGGACAAGAAGAAAGAGACTGATGCCAGATTGCATAAGGCAACAAACCCGTACATTCCACCGATACCTTTCCTACACCGGTTGAAGAACGAGAAGCAGGACCGATAATTCAATTAGATCTACAAGCTCCTGTCCAAGGAGAATGTAAATTTGCCTCTTTTGGACATCATCAAAAATATGCCGGCCTACGTCAAGTTCTTCAAAGAGCTAGCTTCAAAGAAGAGAAGATTTGGAGAGAATGAGAAGGTAATGATCTCGGGCGCCTAATTCCATCCCACAAAGACCAATTGCCTCCCAAACTCGGGATCCATGTAGTTTTATTATTAAGATTGCTTTGGGTAACGGGAAAGAAGTTTCTGGCATGCTAGATTTGGGGGCCGGGATCAATCTTATGCCTTATTCTATGTTCATACGATTAGGATTAGGTGAACTTAAGCCTACTAGGATGTGTCTACAATTAGCTGATAGATCCGTGAGATACCCCAAGGGTATTGTCGAGGTTATATTAGTTAAGATGGGTGGATTGATTGTTCCTGTTGATTTCATTGTTTTGGATATGGGAGATATTAGGGAAGATGGGGAGGAACACACACTGTTGTTGGGGAGGCCATTCATGGCCACAACCAACACTCTAATTGATGTTAAGAATGACACATTGAAAATGACTGTACTTGGTGAATCTGTGTCTTTTTCTGCACATGATAGTGTGATAACTCCCTCTGTTAAATTCATTGATAATCATGCTTCCATAGATCTTTGTTGATCCTCGTCGAGAATGTTTTGCTGCAGGGTGTGAATGCAAATATTGACAAGGATAAAATGAAAAGAATTCATAATCGGCGGGTAGTTCGCAAGGATTTAAAGCCGGGAATGAAAGTTTCACTTCTACATTCTCGTTTGAAGTCTTGTCCCGATAAGCTCAACTATGGATGGAGCGGTCCTTACATTATGGAAAAGGTGTTTCCTTATGGAGCAGTCTTACTTCGCGACCCCAGCTCCAACAGATCATTTACTGTGAATGGATAGCGGGTGGGGCCTTGCTTTGATCGAGGGGACGGTCCAAAAGAAGTTGATAATATCTGTCTCTGACTGGATTACGTCGTGCTTACGACGTTAAACTGAGTACTACGTGGGAGTTTTCCCACGGATCTTTTCTTCTCTTTTTCTTCTTTCTCTTTTGTTTGCGTCGTTGTTTTCTTTGTTCTATCTGTTGTCGTTGTGTTTGTTTTGCTCAGATTTGGGACGTTGTAAGCAGTGTGGTGAAACCGTGATACTCGAACTCTGTCGTGCACGCTCACACTCCAACCCTGTTTTCGCCATCTTTCTTCAGGGAAGTTCTCATCCTCTTATATTTTGTGCTTTCATTGTTTAGAGCACGGAGGACAATGCTCGAATTAAGTGTGGGGGATGAGTTTGTTGTGTGATGATTGTTGGTGTATTGCTATATCCATTTAAAATATTTTGGGCTTTTTATGGTGATAAAATTTTTTGTGATGATGATTTGGAATCAAGTTTTTTTTTGTGCTCGTAAGGTTGAGATTTTGATTGTTGCATCTGAACTCTGTGGTATTGGTCAAGCTGATTTTGAATTTCCGAGACTTTTGGTGATATATGATTTGAGTGTAATGTGAATTGACGAGATTGTGATTGATAGTAAATGAATAGGGGGAAATTGATGTGATTTATCCGACTAATGTTAGGGATAGTGTTAACATTGTAGTCATCTATATACTTGTCTCCTTTAAAAAAAAGGGAAAAGATATGAATTTATTTGTTGGATTGTTGAAATGGAGGATGAGATTATGCCCCTCTTTCTCGTAAATCGAGAAATAGGCATGGGAAACTACGATAGGAGACTCGAGTTCATCGAGAAGTCACCTTTTAAACATTGTTCCAAAATCTGTTAAGACTTTCTATGTTTATTTTTTAGATTGTTGAAATGGAGGATGGGATTATGCCCCTCTTTCTTGTAAATCGAGAAATGGGCATGGAAACCCATGAAAGGAGACTCGAGTTCATCGAGATTTTACCTTTTGAATATTGTTCCAAAATTTGTTAAAACTTTCTTTGTACTTTAAGAAGGAACTTGTTGCTAAAGGTGACCACATTAGTTAGTTCACCCCTAACGGAGAGTTGAGTCTGAGCAGAGGTTACCCTTTTATTTATTGGAAATCAATTACCGTTCTAGATTTATTTCACATTATCTTTGAATACCTAAACACCAATTGTGGCGGAAAAACAATAAGGTTTGATTGATTAGACTAAGAGTGAAGTTGCATGAATTATCTTCCCTATTGTTATTGGTATAGACTTTGCTTGAGGACAAGCAAATGGATAAGTGTGGGGGAGTTGTTTGGTATGAATTTGTGCTTATTCTTGGTATTGTTTTGCATGTTGTTTTTAATGGTTTATCCAATTTATGCCGTTGGTTTGATTATTATTTATCGATTCGGACTTATTTAGTTTGTTTTGATATCTTGTAGAGAATGGAATCAAATAAGATGAAATGGATCTACCAAGGATAAGTATATTGAAGAGCATCTCGATAGGATTCCGTCGGCGAAAATGAATCATTTTCGGGTTTCGAACGAGGAGAATCGGCCAATCGTCAAAGCACAAGACGCACACCGTCGACGCGCCAGCGCACGCTAACCGCCCAGCGTCCGCTTACGCCCGTAGCCAGCTCAACAGGCATGCAACCCTCAGCGCATGTTTCCCCATCTCCCGTGCGCGTTGGCCTTCCAGCGCCCGTTCCGTCTCTGGCCGCATGATACATCTCATCTGGTGTTGTGCATCGCCCAGTGACCAACGCTCCCGCGCCTCGCGTCCGCTCTCCTCTCGCCCATCACCCTTCATCCGATGTTCGCGTCCAACACCGTTTCGTCCTTGGCACATCCAGCGTACGCGGCCTTTCCAGCGCTCGCTCACGCCCGCGACTCTTGCACCCCGCAACTGGCGTTCCACCACCATCCGGCGCTGGGAATCCAACGCCCCATCACCCGACGCCTCGCCCAGCCAGATCGCAAGCACAGCGCCGTTTCAGCCTTCAACCGGTGTTCCCCAAGCTCGCGCTTCAGGCCAATTTCCTCGCGCTCGACCTTGGCGGCGCTAGCTTCGAGGCGTAATGTTTTCGGAAGGCCACGGTCGAGCAGACGCTCACCTTCTAGCGAGCGCCTGATCGGCCGACATCGACTCCGCAACCGGTGCTCACTCATTACTTAATATATAAACGCGCTAGGTCAATTTTTCAGGACCCGGTTTTTTTTTCAGTCGCGCGCCGCTTGCAGCTGTTCTTCAAGAGCTTTTCATTCAGTCGATCAGATAACATTCCAGTATTTGTTTTCTTAATTTAATTCTGTTAATTTACGAATTCTGTCGAACGATTTGAGTTTTCATGGATTGAGAGTAATTTACCAGTTATTTGTTCCTGTTGTTCTTGATCGAATAATTTACATATTGGTTCTTGATTATCATTGGTTTCTCGATTAATTCGTGTTCTTTAGGTTTTGGATAATTTATATTTTATGCAATTGATTCTGAAGATTAGTAGAGTAATGAATCGTTCTTCGTCAAATTTCATAGCTTCATGTTTGATGATCTAGTTTAGTTCGTTTATTAAGTAGCTTCACCTTTCGTGCTTCGTAGTTTATCAACTAGGGATTGACAACTCCTAGTTAGATTTATTGCTTTAATTTATTTTCCGCTCGACTTTTCAATTCAAGTATGATCAAAACCTATGTTGGTATTAGAGTGTTAGGATTTACCGCTACGTGTTCGACACGAACAATAGCCAAGTAAGTTTTCCTTAAGAGACGACTAGGTTAACTTATCACGCCACGATTACCTCGTACGATTTCGAGTGAATTTGAGTGTGTTTTTAGCTCAATCAGGTCTCCTAGCGCCGGACGCGGTCCAGCACCGGACGCGGGAGTCTTCGGCTTCAGCGTCCAGCGTCGGACGCGTGCCAGCGCTGGACGTGGGTGCTCTCGGGATGATTCGTGCATTCGACGTCCAGTGTCGGACGCGAGCCAAGTGCCGGACGCGGGCGCTCTCGAAAGCGAACCCAGAGTCGGATGCGGGTCTTCTCTTCGATGCCAGGCGACGCGATGCGACCCAAATGGGCTATGCCGAGTCCAAATATTGTGCGCTTCTTTATGCACGATATGGTTCAAACGCGATCATTCCCTACACAAAACACAAACGAACATGATTCCAATAAAAGATATTCAAATATAACCAAAAAGGAACCAAATCGTCGAAAATAAACAAAGAAAAACAAAACAAAAACATGCAAAACAATGGTACTAGATTGAGCAAGTATGCCGCTGTTTCTAAGGCATACCCCCAGATGGAAATAGGCAATGTTGCATAACTTATCATTGATCTAACCATTTCTAAGATAGTCATATTTCTTCGTTCTGACACACCATTTTGCTGTGGTGTGCCTGGTGTAGTGCGCTGGAGGTAATCCTACACTGCACCAAATAGTCCATGAACTCGTTACTGAGGTATTCGTCACCGCGATCAGACCGCAGTGACTTGATACTATTACCTAGCTTCGTCTCCACTTCCGCCTTAAATTCTTTGAATTTCTCAAAGCATTCAGATTTGCGGTGAAGCATGTACATGTATCCGTACTTTGAGTAATCATCAATAAAAGTGACAAAATACTCGTACCCTCCACTAGCTTGTTGTTCCGACCAAATTGTTCTTTTCAGTCGCTCGCAATAGTACGAGATCCTTATAGAGCGGTAAGGTCGACCCAAGTCGAATCTCTCGAGGAAGACTTAACAGGGCTACGGGTTTTATGTCAAACACAGAAGCAGAAAAGAAAAACTAACGTCCTAACATAAGGGATCTATCACGGAAAGGACGAAAGCAGGAAAATAAAATAAAGCAGGGAAAGCGGATGCACTTGGACAACAATAGGAATTTACGGATACACGGAATTGGAGACGGTATTCTAGGGTTCGAATCTATCCTCGCTATTAATGAATCAAGGATCGGTACACAATGCATAAAACACCCACGCCTCTCACCAAACGGTCAACACTAACTAATCTCTCGATTACGTCAACGTTAGACTCGAACTTAATGATAGGGCATCTCTCAATCAACCAACCATCAACTACGAAGGATATTTTATTGCAAGGCACACGATAGCAAAAACCCTAACCACATATATCATTTATTCAACAACAAACCAATCTCTCGATCACTTTTATTGTTAAACTTATATTTAATATAAATCTGCTCTCGCATATCTTTATAATCGAACATAAGCATACAATCAACCTACACTATTCTTTCGAACACCATGCATGAAGATCATAAAATAAACAATTTATACGGATGAGGAATCGCAAATCATCAACCCAACAATCACGATTCAAGATAAGAACAATTAAACATATATTTCCCAACAATTTGATAATTTATCTCATGATAGAAATTAATCCAATCCCAATTACATAGACATAATCAAAACCAGAAAAACTTACAACCATTCATAGACAAATTCGTCTTCCAAATCCGGAATCGTGCAATCCCAAGTGTTAATCCAAAGTACAAGAATTAAAAGGAGAAGGGAAAGAAAAAGAAAAGGAAAAAAGAAGACAAATCGCCTAAGAAATAGACGTCTGCGAAAATAAAAAAAATAAGAACTAGGGTTTTCAGACGTTAAAACAGTATTTATAGCGGACGAAAAATAACTCCCAGCGCCGGACGCTAGGAGTTTCGGGCGAACAACCTCAAAGAACCCAAATCGGACGGAGCTGCCACGGACGCCAAGCTTTTGGAGACACGGCCAGCACCGGCTGGACACCCAGCGCCGGACGCGGCATATATCTGGAAAGGCGCCGAATGCCGGCTGTAGCACAAGACACGCCTGGGGCCTGAGAGAACTTGGCGCTGGGAAAGCTGCCACGGCCGGAGGTGGGCGCCACCACCCAAAGACAGACGGAGAGCGCGGCACGAGGAGATGCTGGTCAAGGCCACCACCCACGGACGGAAGCTGCAGGGGCGCGCGCGAGGGTGCTGGGGAGGCAGGCGCTGGCGGCGCGGGGCGTCTTGGCACGGAGGAGGCCTTGGCGCACGACGGGCGAGGCGCCGGTTTGGCGGGCGAGCTAGGTGCACGTAGCGACTTGACGTTTCTCCGTTCTCTCGCGTCGATCTCGAATCGTGATCCGTTTGCGCCTATAAACTCCTATCGCGATGCTCTTTAATAAACTTGATTCTTGGCAGATCCAATTCATCCTATTTTATATCATTTTTCTACAAAACATCAAAACGAGCGAAGTAAGTCCGAATCAATAAATATTAATCAAACCAACGGCATAAACAGGATAAACCACAAAAATGACACACAAAACAATACCAAAAATCAGCACAAATTCATACTAAACAACTCCCCCACACTTATCCATTTGCTTGTCCTCAAGCAAAGTCTATACTAGTAAGAATAGGAAAGATAACTCATACAACTTCACTCTTAGTCTAATCAATCAAACCTTATTTCTTTTCCCCCACACTTGGTGTTTACGTATTCAAAAATAATATGAAATAAATCTAAGATGGCAATTGATTTCTAATAAATAAAAGGGTAACCTCTTTTTAAAGCACAAAGAATGTTTTAACAGTTTTGGAACAATATTCGAAAGGTGAACTCTCGATGAACTCGAGTTTCCTATCGTGGTTTCCGTGTCCATTTCTCAATTTACGAGAAGAGGATGAATCCCATCCTCCATTTCAACAATCTCATTTTCTACTCTTTTCACACATTTCTTTTAATGAATAGACGAAACAAGTATATAGGTAACCACAATGTTAACACTCCCTAACATTAGCTTGACAAATCACATCAATTCTCCTCTATTCATTTTCTATCAATCACAATCTCATCAATTCACATTACACTCGAATCATATACCACCAAAAGTTTGGAAATTAAAAGCAGTTTGACCAATACCACGTAGCTTAGTTGAGCAAATCAAAATCCTAACTTACTCGCATATACAACACTTGAATCCAAGAAATCGAAATAAGCATAAATGCACATCACCAAGCATACAAATAGATAAGGTGCGCACAAAACCGAATAATCATCCCCACACATTAATCTGAGCACTGTCCCCAGTGCTCCAAACATTAATAATACAAAAAGGCCATAGAGGATGATACTTCCCTGATAATAGACGAGTGTGCGTTGTAGAGTTGGAGCATCACGGCTTCACCACACGGATTACAAAGTCCCAGAACTCAAGAATGATAAACACCGAAACCTGCACCACAGAAAACCAAAACAAAGACGAAAACACAAACACAAGCAAAACCAAAAGAAAACAAAAACAAAACAAGAAACTCGTGGGTTGCCTCCCACGTAGCGCTCGTTTCAATGGTATGAGCTCCACCAATGAAAACTGGACTATCCATAGTCCTTCACCTGCAGGAATACCATCTCAACCAGAGCATCAGTAGTAACATTGTAAGCACAAAGGACAGTTAAGGTAGCAATTAACGAATTAATTAAGTTCAAATCAAACATCCTATTATTCAAAGCAAAATAGATAACTTCAACTCCAAAAGCACAATACTTTGGAGAATTAGGATGTTGAAAAATTATAGATGCTACCTGAACATATGTCCTCTCTTCCTCCTCTAACTGGTTTGGGAAGATATCAGGTTGTTCATGGTTAGTCGCGGTTTGATGAAACCTTGACTCTTTAATTTCATCATCTTCCATGATTCTCCCCTCAACTTCATCATCTTCATAGACTATGATAGAAGAAGTTTGCTCAAATTGTCTCGGCATCTCCTCCACACTTTGGTTGTAGACCAATTCTTCCACTATCCCGGCTAACCGACTGACTCGAGTCTCTAAACGCTCAATAGATGTTTCCAAAATCTTGAACCTTTGTGGCTTCACCGGCTGACTTGCTTGAATGAACGCCTGCAATGACTCCTCCAATGTCGGCTTCACCGGTTGCTTCATCGGCTGACTCGCCTGAATGAACGCCTGCAATGACTCCTCCAATGTCGGCTTCACCGGCTGTTGTTGGAAGAAGAGGTCTTGACTATATGAAGAACTCTGAGGATGCCTCCAGTAGGGATCATAGGCTTGATGCTCACAGCCTGACGGGTATCCCTCAAAATAGTCGAATTGGGCTCCTTCTTCATAGGAAGAATTTGCCCAATACGACGAGCTTTCCTCCTCCAGGCCTGTATGACAATATTCGTATCGTCGGTCACCCTACATTAACAGACACCAACTACAAAAACAAGATCACACGCACCAGTTGGAGAAAATAGAAACAAAGAAAAAGAAAAAAAAAAGAAATAAAAAGAAGAAGCACGGGAAAGAAACAGAAGAACAAAATGAAACACGGAAAAAACAAAACGACACAAAACCAAAAGCCTAAAGCCTTCCCCGGCAACGGCGCCAAAATTTGTTCCGACCAAATTGTTCTTTTCAGTCGCTCGCAATAGTACGAGGTCCTTATAGAGCGGTAAGGTCGACCCAAGTCGAATCTCTCGAGGAAGACTTAACAGGGCTACGGGTTTTATGTCAAACACAGAAGTAGAAAAGAAAAACAAACGTCCTAACATAAGGGATCTGTCACGGAAAGGACGAAAGCGTGAAAATAAAATAAAGCGAGGAAAGTGGATGCACTTGGACAACAATAGAATCGATGATACACTAATTGGAGACGGTGTTCTAGGGTTCGAATCTATCCTCGCTATTAATGAATCAAGGATCGGTACACAATGCATAAAACACCCACGCCTCTCACCAAACGGTCAACACTAACTAATCTCTCGATTACGTCAACGTTAGACTTGAACTTAATGATAGGGGATCTCTCAATCAACCAACCATCAACTACGAAGGATATTTTATCATAAGGCACACGATAGCAAAACCCTAACCACATATATCATTTATTCAACAACAAACCAATCTCTCGATCACTTTCATTGTTAAACTTATATTTAATATAAATCTGCTCTCGCATATCTTTATAATCGAACATAAGCATACAATCAACCTACATTATTCTTTCGAACACCATGCATGAAGATAATAAAATAAACAATTTATACGGATGAGGAATCGTAAATCATCAACCCAACAATCACGATTCAAGATAAGAACAATTAAACATATATTTCCCAACAATTTGATAATTTATCTCATGATAGAAATTAATCCAATCCCAATTACATAGACATAATCAAAACCAGAAAAACTTACAACCATTCATAGACAAATTCGTCTTCCAAAATCCGGAATCGTGCAATCCCAATTGTTAATCCAAAGTACAAGAATTAAAAGGAGAAGGGAAAGAAAAAGAAAAGGAAAAAAGAAGACAAATCGCCTAAGAAATGTATCGTCGCGCAAAAATAAAAAATAAGAACTAGGGTTTTCAGGCGTTAAAACAGTATTTATAGCGGATGAAA
Organism: Salvia rosmarinus; assembly: GCA_036937905.1. Classification (NCBI taxonomy): domain Eukaryota; kingdom Viridiplantae; phylum Streptophyta; class Magnoliopsida; order Lamiales; family Lamiaceae; genus Salvia; species Salvia rosmarinus. Next base: position 24,087,146 of record CM072823.1, read on the forward strand.
AATAACTCCCAGCGCCGGACGCGAGGAGTTTCTGGACGGAAAAGCCTCAGCAACCCAGCGCCGGACGCGCCAAGCTTCTGGAGACACGGCCAGCGTCGGATGGACACCCATCGCCGGACGCGGCACACATCTGGAAAGGCGCCGAACGCCGGCTGTAGCACAGCGCACGCTGGGGAGCCTGGGCGAGAACTTGGGCGCTGGGAAAGCCAGCGCCGGCTGGAGGTGGGCGCTGGCCACCCAGCGCCGGACGGGAGAGTGCGGGGCGCTGGAGAATGGCCGCCACCCCGGATGGAAGCTGGGCAGCGGGCGCGGGGGCGTGAGGCAGCTGGCGGCGCGGGCGTTGCGGGCGCGCGGGCACGGAGGGCGATGGGAGGCAGCATGCGCGTTGCGGGCGCGGGCACGGACGAGGAGCACGGCGCACGATGGGCGAGACGCCGGTTTCATTGGCGAGCTGGTGCGCACGCGACTTCGACGTTCGCCCGCTTCTCGCGTCCGATCTCCGAATCGTGATCCGCTTGCGCCTATAAACTCCTATCGCGATGCTCTTTAATAAACTTGATTCTTGGCAGATCCAATTCATCCTATTTTATACCATTTTTCTACAAAACATCGAAACGAGTGAAGTAAGTCCGAATCAATAAATATTAATCAAACCAACGGCATAAACAGGATAAACCACAGAAAATGACACACAAAACAATACCAAAAATCAGCACAAATTCATACTAAACACTTGTGTAGACATCGGTCCACACAGATCAGAATGAAATAGCTCCAACACTTCTTTGGCTCTATAACCCTTTGCTTTGAAGGGTCTGGTCGACATATTTCCTTCTATACAGGATTCGCAGACCGGGAACAGAGTAATTGTTATTTCACCCAATGCTCCATTCTTAGCTAGTCTTTGGATCCTATTTAGATTGATGTGACATAATCTAAGATGCCAAAGGAATGTGGTGTCGTTTAGCGAAGAAAATTTCATCTTCTTAAGGTTTGATGTGGATGCAACATAATTAAAAGTATTATTGTCACGACCCGACTATTTAATTACTTATTTAACTAAATAATCAAGCCATGACTGGTTTAATTAACGATAATCTTTCCAAAAAAATGAATGATTAAGAGGATTAGTTTTGGAAACAAGCAGACGATATAACATTTGAAAATAGAATAAGCCAACCCGCACTCGAAAATATCCAACAACAATATAATCACAAATGAGACCTGACCTCAAATTATATACATCAAAGTTTCAAAATATTTACTCGATTTATCAAAATGCGGTTTCAAAGTTTCAAGGTTCCAAAGAATGGAAGATCAATGAATATCATGTATGAAGACATGATATTCGAGACATAACAAACAAAGTGTAAAGATCAAAATGATATTTCATTTCGGTTTTCACCCACATCTTCTTCATACTCAACCCGCATAATAAAAACATTTGGAGGGCATGAGTACCGAAAGTACCAGTGGATAATGCCGATATAATATTCAAAGTTTAAATATTTTATTCAAGAAACCTTTCTTACAAATAGCGCTTCATAAAGCGATTTAGTTAGTGATTCATAAGAAAACTTTCACATAATAACATATCACCACACTTTATTTTGAAACATACCGGCATAACATACCCGAGTTGGTCCCGAAGGATAGCAACTACGGTCATACCTATCTATGTCATACGGTAAAGGAAGTAGGCCTCCTCCAATACCATGGCCGCCTACATTTGCAAGCTCACACCATCTACACGTGCACGATGATTAACATCTTCCTACCGCAGATAGGTAATTGTCGTCATACCCACAATGTGGTAAAACATTTAGTATAATTATCATGTGGTGATCAAATGCTTTCACAAGAAATCAAGCTCATAACATATCATGTGTTTAGCTTCAAAATAAAGTTCGTAAGGCATTACCCACCTCGTGACGACGTTCAATCTACCAAGTTTGTTTCTTCGTTCTTCACTTCTCGGTTTCTCTTGCTCGATCCTTAAAACATAAGAATTATGATAAATCTTTAGAATTTTCCCTTCTAATTTAGCTATATGCTAACAACTATTAATTAACATATAATTCGTTTTACTAACGTTTAATTCTATCGAAATTTCGTGAGTAACGTCGTAACATGGACATCCCAAACATACCAAACTACTCCAATGTCATCCCAAACTCCCCAATATCATCATCACATCATCAAATATACATTTAAGAATTCTATATGAGATTAATATCACCTACTTCAACGTTAATCGCCTAAGGCGATTTAACTACACATTTCAATATTTTGAATATCTATAGCCTATTCAACATCAAATATCATATAATTGTACTTAATTAATATCATTGATTATTATTGCACCATTCCTTCAATTCTTACTTAACAATTTCCATATAAAATCATAACTTTATTCTTAAACCTTAATTTTTATAACTATTGATATCTATGTTCAAAAATTCCCATAAATTCTATTTAAGCATTATTTTTATCATAGATCACAAATATCAATTCAAATCCATCAAATAAAATCAAGAAATCAAAGTTCATGGTATGCCCTTCATTTTCGAAAATTAGCATATTATGTATATAATTGAATTAAATTCCCATAAATTCATTTCATGCATTATTTATATCCTTAAGCATGAATATCATGTCAAATTAATCAAACAAAATCAAAATCATCAAGTTCCTACCACCCCCATATTTTCGAAAATTCACATAATTTGCACACATGATCAAATTTTTTTATTTCTTCATTTATATGGTGTTTATAATCATCCTTAAACATATATTCAAGCTTAATTCAAACAAATCATAACATATGGATCATATACAAAATTTAGGGTTTAGGTGCAAATCTTAAATTTCTAATCTTCATGAATTTAAACAATTTAAAACCATAGAATATGGTAATAATGCATAATAAACATACTTAAATCAATAAACATAACAAAATTAAACAAATCATCCTTAATCACATCTCATAATTTTCGAAAATTCTAAGTATTTAAAACATAATTTTCATCAATTTAAATAATGAAAACTTTGGTTAAATGAGATAATTACCTTGCTAGGAATATAATTCCACTAATTTCCCACTTAGCTAAGGATTTAAATGGTGAAAATAAAATGTGTGTGTGTGTTCTTGTGTAGGTGCCGAAAATGGGGAAGAAAATGGGGTTGGGGATGATTTATTTCATGCTTTAAGTTTCTAGACTATTCATTTTAATTTAATGTGCATTTATTCCAAATTTCAAAATAATTAAACACAAATTTCAAGAATTTTATATTTACACCTCAAATTTCACTAATTCCATGCTTTAGTATAATTTAATTAATAAAATTTTATCTTTGATAATTTATAAAGTATGATACAACTTATATTCATAATTAAATTTAGATTCCTATAGCATAATTTAAATCACTTTATTTAATAAAATTCAATTCATTTCAATAACACTTCTTAAATTTCGAAAATTTCATAAATAAATGCTTTAATCATTAATTATTACTAAAACAAATTTATTCAAAACATTTAATATTCTAAATAATATTTTATCTCATTTTATAAGAAAAATAACACGTAAAAAGAATTAATGTATTTCATAACATAATTTCCAATTAATAGCATTTTTCATGCAAACATACATAAATACACATATAATTCACATTTTATCACAAATAAACTCATTTCTAATAAACCTCTACCTTTTCTAATCTCATATGTCCCAATCTTAAATTAATTAAATTCATGCCGATTAATATTTCATTATATTGAATTATATAAATTCTTAGGACTTAAATAACTTATAAGCCCTTAATTATATCTAATTAAACTTAAATAATCACTATAAAATTTTCGGGCTACTACATTCCCTCCCCCTTAAAGAAATTTCGTCCCCGAAATTTGTACCTTGTTAAATAAGTCGGGGTACTTTTCTCTCATTTGCTCCTCTAGTTCCCATGTCACTTCTTCTTGACCATAATGCTTCCATTGAACTTTTACTAAAGGAATAACCTTATTCCTTAACTTTTGTTCCTTTCGGTCCAAAACGCATTCAGGTTTTTCTTCATAGCTCAGGTTAGCATCAGGAACTATTTCATCATAATGAAGGATGTGCGTTGGATCATACACATATTTTCTGAGTTGGGAAACATGGAAGACATTATGTACGTTAGCGAAGTTGGGAGGCAATGCTAACCTATAAGCTACAGGTCCGATCCGTTCCAGGATCTCATAGGGTCCAAGAAATCTTGGTTTGAGTTTCCCTTTTATTCCAAAACGGTGAACTCCTTTGGTTGGGGAAACTTTAAGGAAGACTTTGTCCCCTGTTTCAAAATTCAATTCTGTACGACGATTGTCGGCGTAGGATTTTTGTCTGTCTTGAGCTTCTTTCATTCTTTGTTTTATTTGTCGTGCGATTTGGACCATTTCTTGATTGCTTAGGGCCAGTATCCTTCGTTCTCCCACTTCATCCCAATCTGAGGTGATCTGCATTTCTTGCCATAAAGTGCTTCGTGAGGAGCCATGCCGATTGTAGCTTGATAGCATTGTTGTAAGCAAATTCGATCAATGGTAGAACTTGTTCCCATTGATCTCCTCGATCAAGTACCACTGTTCGAAGCATATCCTCCAGGATCTGGATTGTTCTCTCAGTCTGGCCGTCTGTCTGGGGATGGAAAGCGGTACTAAAATTCAACCGAGTACCCAATTCTTTTTGAAAAGAAGTCCAAAACCGAGAGGTGAATTTGGCATCACGATCCGAGGTGATTGAAACCGGCACTCCATGTAGACGAACAATTTCTCGAACATAAATATGTGTCAATTTATCTGCTCCATACGTTATCGAAATTGGAATGAAATGAGCGCTCTTGGTTAAACGATCAATGATTACCCAGATAGCAGTGTTTCCTCTTCTAGACTTGGGTAATCCCGTTACGAAATCCATTGCGATGTGATCCCATTTCCATTCGGGCACTTCCAAAGGCTGTAATTTTCCATATGGTCTTTGATGTAAGGCTTTTACCTGCTGACACGCTAAACATCGTTCGACATAGGATGCGATATCTTGTTTCATTCCTGTCCACACGAACCTTTGTTTGAGATCTTGATACATCTTCGTGCTTCCAGGATGCGCTGCATAGGGTACATTATGAGCTTCGCTCATAATTTCGTCTTTCAGTTTGTCGTCATTAGGTACACAGATTCGATCGCCAAACATGATCGCATTATCTTGGGCTTCGAAATACTCTGGATGATTCCCCATTCTGATTTTAGCTCGTAACGCTTCAAGTTTATCGTCTCTTCTTTGCGCCTCAATGATTCGAGCTCTTAAGTCCGGAAGGATCACCAATGCGGCAACAACTCCAGATGTCCCGAGGAGGCAATCGATCTCCGACTTCATCCTTTCAAATTCCTTTAGAATTTCTTCTTGATTGGTAAGAAGAATTCCTAATTTTTCCTGGCTTTTCCTACTCAAAGCGTCTGCAACGACGTTAGCTTTTCCGGGATGATACTTGATCTCACAATTGTAGTCTTTGACCAGCTCGAGCCATCTTCGTTGTCGCATATTCAAATCTTTTTGTTCAAAGAAATACTTCAAACTTTTGTGGTCCGTGAAAATCTCACATCTCGATCCGTACAGATAATGTCTCCATATTTTCAATGCATGGACCATCACGCGAGCTCCGGATCGTGAGTAGGATAATTGTGTTCGTGAATCTTCAACTGTCGTGAAGCGTATGCGACAACCTTTCCTTCTTGCATTAAAACGCATCCAATTCCATTTCTTGACGCATCTGTATATATGGTATAATCTTTCTCTGGATCAGGTATTGTTAAGATAGGAGCGTTGGTCAGTCTTTCTTTGAGTTCTTGAAAACTGTCTTCGCATTCTGGGGTCCATTGAAATTTTATCCCTTTCTTGACGATTCGTCATTGGTTTAGCAATTTTAGAAAATCCCTCGATAAATCTTCTATAGTACCCAGCTAAACCCAGAAAACTACGAATCTCATTTGGAGTCGTAGGTGACTTCCACTCCTGAACTGCTTGGACTTTGGCAGGGTCCACTTTAATGCCTTCTGCCGAGACTATATGCCCTAAGAAATTTACTTCTTTCAGCCAAAAGTCACACTTGCTGAACTTGGCATATAATCTCTGTGCCCTTAGCTTTTCCAATACAATTCTCAAATGCTCCTCGTGTTCTTGTTCGCTCTTTGAATAGATTAAAATATCATCGATAAACACTAATACGAATTTATCGAGATATTCATGGAATATACGATTCATGAGATCCATGAACACAGCTGGAGCATTGGTTAATCCAAACGGCATCACTACAAATTCGTAGTGTCCGTATCGGGTCCTAAAAGCGGTTTTCGTATATCCTCGGTTTTATCTTCACTGATGGTAACCCGATCTTAGATCGATTTTAAAATACCTTTGCTCCTTTCAATTGGTCGAACAAGTCGTCAATTCGAGGCGGATATTTATTCTTCAATGTCACCTTGTTCAATTCTCGATAGTCGATACACATTCTTAAGGTGCCGTCCTTCTTTTGACGAATAACACCGTGCTCCCGGTGTGGCGCTTGGTCGAATAAATCCTAAGTCCAGAAGTTCCTGTAATTGGACTTTCAATTCTTGCAATTCTTTAGGAGCCATCCGATACGGTGCTTTGGAAATTGGCGCGGATCCTAGCTCAAGATCGATCGCGAAATCCAATTGTCGATCCGGCGGTATACCGGGTAACTTTTTTTGAAATACGTCTGGATATTCTCGAACAACCAGCACATCCTCAATCTTCCTATCCTTCTTGTTATCTTTGCTTAGGCATACGAGATAAGCACGATTTTCATTACATCTTATCAACCTTTCTGCCTGCATAGCTGATATCATAGGCACCCTTCTTTTTCTCTCATCGATCCCGTAAAAACACGTGGGTTCTTTTCCTGGTGGTTGAAATGCGATTTCTCGTTGTTCACAACGAATCGTTGCGAAATTCTCCGTTAACCAATCCATACCCAAGATAACATCTACATCCCACATGCATAAGAGGCGTAATGATTCTGCTTTTAACTGAAGTGATCCTAACTCGAATTCTAAGTTAGGACATACTTTATCACTACCGTCGCCCCACCTATTGGGGTAAGCACTTTGAAACCTACTTCAGATGATTCTACGGGAAGTTCAAGATTATCTACACATGCGGTAGAAATAAAGGAATGCGATGCTCCCGTATCAAACAAAACTATAACAGGTACACCTTTTATCTGGGCCATACCTGTTAGATTTCCCGTACTCTTCTCTAGTTGTTTCTGTTTCAGTGCATACGCCTGTTGGTGTTGAGGTTGAACTTGTAGAGATTGAGATGGCGTCTGCTGAGCTGAAGTTTCAACGACTGGAATCATTTGTGGTGGAGGTAGTTGATAGCGAGGAGGTTGTGAATATCCTGTCATTGCTTTCACAGTTTGAACGGGTCGAGAAGATTTCCCTCTTTCTCTCTCCCGCCACATTCTCGCGTATGGACGACGAAGCAAAATGACCGTACTGCCCACACGAATAGCAAGTGTTACTCCTACTCCGACATAAACCGAAATGTGTACGGCAGCACGAGGGCACATGGGTGGTCTTATCGATTCGGAGAAAAGAGTGGTTGTCGATGGTCGGCGATCGGAATGATCTCGACGCCGTGGAGCTCTGCCTTTGAAACGGTCTTTTGCTTGAATTTCCTCGCATCTCCCATTTTCTTTTTCCTTTATATCTTTGTTCCATTTGGGAGGATCTTGTTGGTGCAGTTCCATGTGGTACTCCAGCATTTGACTCGAAAGCATTCTTCTCAGTTTGTATCTCCATTTCCATGTCTAACGCACGGTTAAGAGTCTCTGCGTAGGACACGGGTGGTTGAGCAACTAAAATAATTCGGATTTCAGGTCTCAATCCGGAACAAAACATCTCGGCCATCTTCTCATCTGCTTCTACCTTGTAAGGTGCATATCGGGATAATGTGCAGAATTCCCGATCATACTCAGCCACGCTCCTATTTCCTTGTTTCAAATTCATGAATTCAATTTCTTTCTGCTTCCTATAGCTTCGAGGAATGAACTTAGCATACAGTTCTTCCTTGAACTGTTCCAAGTAAAGTTCGCCATTTGTTGCGGGTGAGAGTTTTACGTCGGCCTCCCACCGTAAGTCCGCGGATCCTTTCATCATGAAGTTTATGCACAGCAAGCGTTCCTGGTCGTCGCATTCTAGAAATCTGAATATCCTTTCCACGGTACGTACCCATTCCTCGGCTTCGGTAGGACTACCAGCCCCAGTAAAATTCGGTGGGTTTTGACGAAGGAAAAGTTCAGCTATTTTTCGATTTGGAGGAGAAGATTCACGATCAGGAAAATTTTGAGGGGTGGCTTCACTGTCTCCTTCTTCAATGTTTGGGTTCCTTCTTCTTGGAGGCATACTAATACAAAAGAAGAATATTATTTCTACGACAATTGATAAAATATTATAACAAAGAAATGAGGTTTCAATTTATAGTAATGTGCAATCATCACAAGATTTATGGATCCAATTATTCAATCACAACAAGAGAAACAACAAAGATATACAACAAAATAAACAGCATGTTATAATTTACAAGAAAGTTGCCTCAGTGAGGACTTTTACAAAATAGGTTAGTTTTACTGATACTAGCTGGTAGTTCTGCCTCGCCCTTCTAACTATCCTACTTAGATTTAAACACATTTCCCCTATCCATCTATGTCTTCATCAGGGTCTTCTTCTGGTTCCTCTTCTGGCTCTTCTTCATTTTTATCTTCAGAAGTATGAGCATGATCAGTGACTGAGTAAGCGGACTCTCCTGGCAAAAGAAGGGATGGATTGAATAGGGAGGGCATTTCACCAACAGATAGAGGTCTCAAGTAAGAAGTACCAATAGTTGGTTGCTGTTCAAACTCCTGAACTACCTCAGTGGAAGACAAAGTTAATAAAATTTCAGGAAGAGGAGACAAAGGTGGTGAAGGAGTTTTCAGTGCAAATGGTTGATCAAACAAATCTAAGTCATCCAAAGTCCACTGAGGTCCAAGAGGAAAGAAGTTATCATTATCCTGACAGGATTCAGGAGTAGGACTAGAAACGACAATCTCATGAGACACAGGTTTAATTTCTCTACTCTTTGGATTGAGGAAATCATCTAAAATTTTATGAACTGTTGGAATAAACTGATCAAGAGGACGATATGGTAACTCTGGAGGATCTCCTATTTTTCTATACTGATTTTTGATAAGATTAACAAATCACTCAAGGTTATCGATAATTCTGTACTCCATATCAATATGCACATAATCCAAAGCCATTTCGGATGCCCATCCCCGCCAAGAAGGAGGTAAAGCATTAACCAGTGCGAGCAATCCATCTAACTCAGTCACTGCACACTTTAAAACTGATCTCCACAGCATCATGAACTGGCTAAGAGCAAACAACAGATGTTGCTCCTCTCTTATTCTAAAGAAAAAGAAACTATTGATGTTGCATAATCCAGCCGGACTGTTATCGACATTCTTTCGAGCAGTGACTTTCTTCTGTGCCATCCTATAATCAAATATAACTTATATAATGATCAGGAACGAAATTAGTCATATATCTTCCCAATTCATATATATCTCATATCACAAGATTTAACATAATCACATTTCATTCACATGTGCACAACATTCCTATCTTTCTTTACCTGGTTGAGCTGAAGAGATGGACTGGAACACTGAGCCTTTACCCATTTACTCAAAGGTTTACAAGAAAGGTTGGCTCAAGGAAAGAAAATTTACAGGATCAAAGCGAACAAATGCTCTGATACCACTATGTCACGACCCGACTATTTAATTACTTATTTAACTAAATAATCAAGCCATGACTGGTTTAATTAACGATAATCTTTCCAAAAATGAATGATTAAGAGGATTAGTTTTGGAAACAAACGGACAGTATAACATTTGAAAATAGAATAAGCCAACATGCACTCAGAAAATATCCAACAACAATATAATCACAAATGAGAGCACAGCCTCAAATTATATACATCAAAGTTTCAAAATATTTACTCGATTTATCAAAAGTACGGTTTCAAAGTTTCAAGGTTCCAGCAGCGGAAGATCAATGAATATCATGTATGAAGACATGATATTCAGACATAACCAAACAAAGTGTAAAGATCAAACGATATTTCATTTCGGTTTCCCACATCTTCTTCATACTCAACCCGCATAATAAAAACATTTGGAGGGCATGAGTACGAGAAAGTACCAGATGGATAATGCCGATATAATATTCAAAGTTTAAATATTTTATTCAAGAAACCTTTCTTACAAATAGCGCTTCATAAAGCGATTTAGTTAGTGATTCATAAGAAAACTTTCACATAATAACATATCACCACACTTTATTTTGAAACATACCGGCATAACATACCCGAGTTGGTCCCAAGGATAGCAACTACGGTCATACCTATCTACGTCATACGGTAAAGGGAAGTAGGCCTCCTCCCAATACCATGGCGGCCTACATTTGCAAGCTCACAGCCATCTACCTGTGCACAGTAATTAACATCTTCCTACCGCAGATAGGTAATTGCCGTCATACCCACAATGTGGTAAAACATTTAGTATAATTATCATGTGGTGATCAAATGCTTTCACAAGAAATCAAGCTCATAACATATCATGTGTTTAGCTTCAAAATAAAGTTCGTAAGGCATTACCCACCTCGTGACGACGTTCAATCTACCAAGTTTGTTTCTTCGTTCTTCACTTCTCGGTTTCTCTTGCTCGATCCTTAAAACATAAGAATTATGATAAATCTTTAGAATTTTCCCTTCTAATTTAGCTATATGCTAACAACTATTAATTAACATATAATTCGTTTTACTAACGTTTAATTCTATCGAAATTTCGGCAGAGTAACGTCTGTAACATGGACATCCCAAACATACCAAACTACTCCAATGTCATCCCAAACTCCCCAATATCATCATCACATCATCAAATATACATTTAAGAATTCTATATGAGATTAATATCACCTACTTCAACGTTAATCGCCTAAGGCGATTTAACTACACTTTTCAATATTTTGAATATCTATAGCCTATTCAACATCAAATATCATATAATTGTACTTAATTAATATCATTGATTATTATTGCACCATTCCTTCAATTCTTACTTAACAATTTCCATATAAAATCATAACTTTATTCTTAAACCTTAATTTTTATAACTATTGATATCTATGTTCAAAAATTCCCATAAATTCTATTTAAGCATTATTTTTATCATAGATCACAAATATCAATTCAAATCCATCAAATAAAATCAAGAAATCAAAGTTCATGGTATGCCCTTCATTTTCGAAAATTAGCATATTATGTATATAATTGAATTAAATTCCCATAAATTCATTTCATGCATTATTTATATCCTTAAGCATGAATATCATGTCAAATTAATCAAACAAAATCAAAATCATCAAGTTCCTACCACCCCCATATTTTCGAAAATTCACATAATTTGCACACATGATCAAATTTTTTTTATTTCTTCATTTATATGGTGTTTATAATCATCCTTAAACATATATTCAAGCTTAATTCAAACAAATCATAACATATGGATCATATACAAAATTTAGGGTTTAGGTGCAAATCTTAAATTTCTAATCTTCATGAATTTAAACAATTTAAAACCATAGAATATGGTAATAATGCATAATAAACATACTTAAATCAATAAACATAACAAAATTAAACAAATCATCCTTAATCACATCTCATAATTTTCGAAAATTCTAAGTATTTAAAACATAATTTTCATCAATTTAAATAATGAAAACTTTGGTTAAATGAGATAATTACCTTGCTAGGAATATAATTCCACTAATTTCCCACTTAGCTAAGGATTTAAATGGTGAAAATAAAATGTGTGTGTGTTCTTGTGTAGGTGCCGAAAATGGGGAAGAAAATGGGGTTGGGGATGATTTATTTCATGCTTTAAGTTTCTAGACTATTCATTTTAATTTAATGTGCATTTATTCCAAATTTCAAAATAATTAAACACAAATTTCAAGAATTTTATATTTACACCTCAAATTTCACTAATTCCATGCTTTAGTATAATTTAATTAATAAAATTTTATCTTTGATAATTTATAAAATATGATACAACTTATATTCATAATTAAATTTAGATTCCTATAGCATAATTTAAATCACTTTATTTAATAAAATTCAATTCATTTCAATAACACTTCTTAAATTTCGAAAATTTCATAAATAAATGCTTTAATCATTAATTATTACTAAAAAAAATTATTCAAAACATTTAATATTCTAAATAATATTTTATCTTATTTTATAGGAAAAATAACACGTAAAAAGAATTAATGCATTTCATAACATAATTTCCAATTAATAGCATTTTTCATGCAAACATACATAAATACACATATAATTCACATTTTATCACAAATAAACTCATTTCTAATAAACCTCTACCTTTTCTAATCTCATATGTCCCAATCTTAAATTAATTAAATTCATGCCGATTAATATTTCATTATATTGAATTATATAAATTCTTAGGACTTAAATAACTTATAAGCCCTTAATTATATCTAATTAAACTTAAATAATCACTATAAAATTTTCGAGCTACTACAATTATGCTTGGTAGAAATAGTATAAAGCAAATTATATAAAGTGCCACCACATATAACTTCGTTATTTCTTATGATAGAAACATTAATATAAAAAACAACTGAATATCCATGTATAAATAGTTTGGAAAACCGAAATAAGGTTCCGTCGAAACTCCGGCACATATAAAACGTCTTTTAATACTAAAACTGTTCTATCAAAGCATAAAGAAACATCTCCAACTGCAACAGCCTCGACTTTCGCCGCGTTGCCCATGGAGATCGTTATCTCGCCATCAAACATCTCCCTTGTCCATAGGAACCCCTGTAAGGTGTAACAAACATGATCAGTCGCACCCGTATCTACTACCCATGAATGAGTAGAACAAGTCGCTAAACATGTTTTCGTTACATAAGCAAATGGCGTACCTTTAGCCTTGAACATAGGGCATTTAGCCTTCCAATGCCTAGTCTTGCCGCACTTGCCTCTCTCCTTTGGCTTTTTCAAGCCTCCGGTGGCCATCATGTTCTTGCTCCCACTGCTCTCACTAGCTTCCTTGCATCTACCACCTTTGGCACCCCTTTTCTTCTTCCACCTTTCAATGGAAAATTGGGGCCCTTAGATGTGCTTGGAAGGGCATGTGCTCCTTTTCTCACGACACCTTTCATTTAACGGCACGAGATCATTTAACAACCGACTATCCATGTGTATACATGGGATCGAACTTGCTCTCATTGTGTGAAGCGGATGATCGCGTTAAAATTCTCAAAAGATTTGGGCGATCGTCGATGAGGCATCGGTATGAATCGGGCCGGATCGGGTCAAAAAACTTATGAGACCGGTCAAAATCGTATCACTTTGTTTGGACCAAAATGGGTCCGGGCCTTAATATTAGAAACTAGGTCGGGTCGGCCCAAATCACGGGTTTTCTATAGAACTCGTAAAACATGCGTTTCTAAAATATGCACAACCCACACACATGCCCAGCAGCCATCCGCCGCCATACATAGCCTAATTTAAACATCCACGACATGCTTACCTCGCCACTGTGAACCGCGCCTCTTTATTACATAAATTTGCAGATCTTCACTCGAGACGCCCCAGATAGATTTGTCTTGGATTTGGGCACCGAATAGTGAATCAAATTTGGATCGCCGCAAAATCAGCGGTGCCGAGCATCGCCGAAATGGGGTGGGCTGCCGAGGCGCCGAGCTCGCCTTACCTCCGAAAGCGGGGCGTCCTAGATAGATTGCCGAGCATCGAGATTGCCCAAAGAACGCGAGCACCGTGTCGCCCGACCACCGCCGATGTTGTCGAGACCTCTGCGCGCCAGATGCTGAAATCTGCCGAGAAAGCTGCGCGCTCACGTTCAGCGCCCAGGCCGCCCAGGCGCTGCCGAGAAAACTCGTATGCGCACATCTAGCGTCGAGGCGTGCCGAGGCATCCGTGCGAGGACTGCGCGCCCCGTACGCCCAGCCTGCCGATGCCCGCCGGGAGTTCCCGTGCACGAACGCTCAGCGTCGGGCATGCCGAGGCATCCGCATAGAAAACCGTGAGCTCCACACGTCCGGTTGCCGACGTCGCCGAAGACTCCATCCAGGTCTGCCGAGGAGCGTCGAGACCTACCGAGCCCTGTGCGCCCAATGCCGTCGGAAGCTACTGAAGTCGTCCGTGCAGCCTGGCCCGTGTGTTGCCGAGAAACGCACGCATGCTTCCTAGCGGCGTGCTGCTAGCACCGAGCACGCTCAGCGTGCCGTCACCCGCATGCACTCGTGCCGTGCATCCGGTTTTCGACCAGCCTCCCGTCGTGCCGTGCGACGGGACTTCATCGTCTCGTTCTTCGTCTTCGTTCTTCTTTTACAGATTTGATTTACAAAAATAAATCCTAATCTAAACACGGATTTTCTCGAGGTGAAAACGAAATCCGACAAAAAATTAAACGAGCCACGATGAACGACAGATCCACAATTAATTAATTGCGCACGTAATAATCAAACGGAATTAATCCAACAGAGCCAAGATTCTGATCCCAGGCTCTGATACCAACTGTAGAGAAATCTGATTTTAACCATCTCCCGAGGATCCATCTTGGATGTTTAATTCACCATACATTGATTATATACCTAGCATGCACCTATATAATTAATTGCAACACGTTGGTGTTTTCTCGTGTTTACCTGCGAATTTGTCAGGCAAGGAATTGCATCAAGACTCGTGCTTTGATATTCTGGACTATGTCCCGACTACCAAAACTCTAATGCCGAGTGAGAGCAATCTATGGAGAGTACTACAGAAATTCATCTTCTTCATCACTTAGAGATTTTCGAAAATCCTAACTATTGGAATAGTATTTTTTTCGAAAATTCTTCTCTTAGCATTAGATTTTGATTTTCTCTCACCTTATATTTATAATGCATCCATAGATCCTATATAGATAGGATCTCTACATAACTAATAAATATAATAATATCTCTTCAGATAGAGAGATCGTAATGAGTCCCGGAGGACTCTTTAAGGAAGGTGGATGATTTCTATCACCCGCACCTTGATGGACCAAATTTCGGATCAAATGTAATGAATAAAGATGAGCCTCAAATAAATTAATTATCTTATGTTCAGCCCAGAACATAAATTAATTCATAAACATTTATTCATGCCACTAGAGAATAATGTTGACTTACCCCTTTATTTTCGAAGTTGAGTCGAACTCGCACTTAGACTTCACGAATACCCGTATTTAAGATATCGCACGTCCATTAATTATTTACAGCGTTCTGACTGCTTAAAATAATTAATCTCTTTAATTCCTTAAGTAGTACCACTCAACCTCATTATTGTACTTGAGATAACTCAACTTGTAGGGTTTAGTACAATAAACCTTTTGAGCTCCTTAAGGAGACGTAATCATCCTAAACGGATACGGTGACTCGATACAGGCAAATAGCATGACATACAAGCACTGCCTCCACCCAAGCTGCAGAGAATATTGGGTTATCTCATGTAGCCTCACCCATAACAAGTCAAAGTGATGGTCAGCAACTCATACTCACCTAATACCTTATCGAGATTTAGATCAATGTAAAGTCACCGAGATCTAGGTTCTTCACGACGGTCAGATAGAAGAACTCATCTCACTGTGATCCATCAATACGTCAGAGACGTACCAGTATAGACAAGCAACTAAGTCATGTCACTTCTTATCTATACCGCAGCCTATACCGACAACTCGTCTTCAAGTTGTCTCAGCTGTGATTCTTTTTATATCTCATTAAGCTTGACCAATCATACAGACTTCTGTGATCTACTACACACTGTATGATCTAACTTATATATGAGATAAAGAGACAAACATATATAATCAAGTAAACAATTCAGATAGGAGATTGTAATAGTTGTAAAAGGAAACATTGTATACAAGCTCAACCAAACTGCTTTCAGTATACAAATCCAACAATCATCATATCACATCAATTGCCTCTATGAGGACTTTCATCAGCTTTTTTAAGATTTACAAAAGACCAGGTACAGAGTATGATGCCCAAAAACAAATATCAGCATCACTCCGTGTACCTAGTCATGGTGCGTACAAAAATCTAAACGCTATCGTGGACATTCGAATAAGGGTTAATGTCGGAACGACTCATCGTTTCCGCATGCATGAAAAGATATACAAGGTATATAGATAAAAATACTATCTAGTCCTAAGAACTAGATCCATGATCGCCCGGGGTGTAGACATGGCTCCATGTATCGAGTCAGGACTGGAAGTATGAGAACTATCTGCTCCCTCCATCTCATCATCAGCTGACAGGTCCTCCTCATGGTCTTCCTCTAGATCTTCCTTCAGGTCTTTCTCCGGATCCTCTTATGGATCTTCCTCCTCAGCCTCGAGTACGGGAGCCATGGGTTCTCGGACTCTAATGACCCTGGCTTCTTCCATAGTAGCCAGGTCTCGGTGAATCTCGGTCATGACCTCCTCAAAAGCAGTGGTTAGGAACGGAGCAGTAGCCAGACAAGTACAAGCTCCTCTCACAGTGCCTATAGCTAGGCCGCTTGGATCCTCAATCTCCACATAATTATGGTACATAGGTGCATGCAGGGGTGGCGACGGTTGGACTAGGGGAGAGCCGACAGGTAGAGGTAGGTACGGGCATGGCATGACCAGCGGCATGGTCTGGGCGGATAATGACGAGGATGGAATCCTACTGGTGGTAGAACCAGAAATGTGAGTTGTCGGGGGCGGAAGGTCCAGCCTCGAACATGTTCCTGGCACTGTCAGGCAAAAATACGGGTCCATCAGATGCCATACGTGGCACCTTTAGGTGGAGCCACTCTGGAATCTCATCGTGCCAGGTGTATTCTCGCTCGGGAAGATACGGACCACATGGTGCAGATCCGTACACCATGAATACATAGCTCAAGTGGCTAACAAAGCGAGACGGTCTGCCTCCAGATCGAAGCTCGACGTCTATAGATATAATCCATCGATATCTCACGGGCATACCCCTGCCAGTCGGATGGCAGTCTCATGATCAGTCGAAGCACACCGTCATAATGTGATGTACCACGGGCATGTGCAGCGGCGCAATGACATATGAAATGCGCCAAGAACTCGTCGAGGTCGTCTCCTCGGCACATCTGGTAGGAACGGTATGAGCGTACGACCTCCTCGGGTGTGGCCCTAGAAGATAGAGGGTGCCTAGTCGTGAAAACAGTCCAAGCCATCTGATAAGAAAAGTATCACTATAGGTGAGACACGGTAAATATAACGGTATATCTAGAAGAAGGTATGTACAATATAAACATCTGCACAAAGAAGGTTATAGCAATCTATATTATCCTATGACCTACACTCCTAAATCATTATGGCATTACTTTCATGGTTTGGTCTCCGGGAAGAGACAATATGGTTTCTTAGAGTAGAGCAACGGTCGATGTCTAGCCTTCAGGTAAAGGCTAAGTGGTCACCCTATCTTATTGGGTTCTGGATTCTTTATTTCTATTCGTGTTATAACATCAGATCATATCCGTTCCCATCATGTACTTACGATTCATTATTTCTTTTTATACTTCCTTAACATTATACTTTGATTCTTTTCATTATTGTTACGATAGAGGCAACACGCATGGTGTTCAGAATTCCTTCGCGTAGAGAGGTTGAGACTCATAGCAGTGCGAACCTCCAGTTAAGCAATCGTTCCGTCATTGTAGACTCGTCACGTTCTCATCCCCGAATCCGTTCGGATAGTGATTCTTAAGATTTTTATGTTCTCGTTCTTCCTTAGTATTTAGTTCAGTCGGGGATTCCTTATGTTCTCATACTAAGTTCGGTGCAAAAGGGATCATGCGTCTTAAGAGTCTATGTCCTCATGGGAAACATACTCATTTACATCCTGCTTCTAGCATGCTTTACATATAACAGTAAACACAAATCAAGACAGATTGTGCGATAATCAAGTATCCTCACATTACTCCCTTACCAACCCCTAAAGTTTGCAACTTTCTTTCAAACTAATGATCAATTATTTTGAAAGAAACTTTTCAATTTCAAAACATTCCTTTTTCCACAATATATTTCAACTTCCCAACAAGGCAATATTGTAAGTCCATTTCACATTTTATATACTTCCATCATTTCAAAATAACTTTTAGTTGAGATAGTTACATTCTTCCTCTTTGAGCAGGACGACGATGGAGTGCAGTGCAGTGACAGTCAAACACTAACAATTTCTAGACTCAACTTTCAACTTAAGATTTAAGGAATGAGTTTCTAGGGATCCGAGCAAACAAGTGCTCTGATAACACTTTGTGATGACCCGACTTCTCAAATGAGTACGGATCATATGGATCGTCACTGGTATGATAATGCAGCGGATATATACATAACTAATCAATACAATTAACCATTTAACTACTCTTAAATGTATAGACTAAAAGAAATAAGTTGTTTCAATATAAACCCAAATCACAGATGGACTTGTCAAATGGTTCAATGTTCAAATATAACACAATCAGGGCGCAATTCAATGAATGAGGTACGACCTCAAGTTCAATACGATAATGGAAAGCTGTTATAATCAAAGACACCAAACAATATCAGATTTTAGCAGCAATAAACGTGTGGACATGCATATGACGATACATGCCCAAGGTTCTAAAAACCTTTCTACTATAGCAACAAAACACCTGCCACTCTGCACCACCTCGCACTCATCGTCAATCCCTGCTCAACTTGCACATCAAAAAACAAGATGCAGGGCTAAGTACAAAAGTACTCAGTGGACTCATTGCCGAAAACATTTTCTTTGTGAAGTTATTGAACTGCCCACAATAGCGCATGAGGATTTTAGTTAAAAGACTCATACCTATCAAACATTTTATCATTTTCCAAAAGTGTCCGGCCGGACTATTTCATCCATGTTGTTCCATATCTAATCATTCATTCATTCATCCGCACTATGGAGGTGGCCACCTACACATAGTCGCCGTGACCGGTCGAGGTAGCTAACCTTAACACACAGTCACCCGTGTACACAATTCGAAGTTAGTCCTCAACTAAGTCGGATCCGATCGTTACCCTTTTTTAACATTGGTGGACCAACACATTCACATACCACATTGGATATACCAATCTCAGATAAGATCACAACAGAACCTAAACTTTTGACAGTCAATAACAGTTTATGTAATAATATTTCATAAAGCTTTTGTAAATCATGCTTTGAGATAGATATGCATATCATTTTTTTTTCAAGAGCCACCTGCTAGTCCGCAGCTATAAGTTCTAAGCGGGGCATGGAGTGAGTGTCCTTCCTCGGCAACTACGTACGATCAAGCCCTTCATAAGAAAATAGCTTTCCTTAGATTCTTTCTATTGATCGAGTGTCGTTTATAAATTACGACTTAAAGTTCCCAATTAGGGTTTCTTTATGATTTCATGTGATGGTCTTAAGAAAATTCCTATTATCTTACATTCTCAATTTCCAAACTATATTACTTCATCATTCATAGATGAACCTCAACTTATGAGTCATATACTCCGAGTCTATCCTCGACTCTTGCCTTAGGGTTCTTCTAAACGTTATTACGTTATAGATTGTTAGTATTCAAGTTATGATTGGTATATTAGGATATTCTCAAGCCACTAACTAGACTTAAAAATTATAGTTACGTCCTAGTAGGTTATGCTTGACGACTTGTCGTATTAACACGACGAATGAAAGGAGATCTTGACTTATAATTCGAGATATCTCATACCATCGCGTAAGTAAATCCTTAGGAATTAATGGAGTTCTTTGTGGATACTAACTCGACCCTTGAGACATAAGGATTGACATCTTATGTTTGAATCTTAGCTTAAACTTTTCGACATTGTTTATTTCTCTTAACTCGTCGGAGATTGTGTACGTTATATAATCGCTATTCGTATCGAGTTGTCTTAACGCTCGATCTAATATCGTATTAGCTAATCGTTGTTGACCATTAACGTTGTAAGTCGGCTTTTGGTTTCTTTAACTTAGGAACTCACGTTTGAGTTATCCTATTATATAAAACACTAAATTTGTGTCTAACTTCGATTCTCATTAATTCCTTCTTAATTTATCGAAATTTGTCAATTTCTTTTGGATTCTCGTACATAAGGTACTATGTTGTTTATGTTTTGGGTTTGTTTGTCGGCACAACATAAATGTAACCATTCAACACCATACAACACCATACACAACATAAACTATACTGAAGCATTAGAAAACCTTAATTTCTAACATAATACCCAACTATTATGTATATGTGTATGAGTGTTCCATTCATTCATCATAATCACAACCATTCATTCTAAACTTATAAATTAACTACCATGGCATCATTCACAATTAAAATCAACCCATACTTAACTATTTTGCTATATTTTCGATAATTAGCAATAATTAGCATAAGTATCCAATAATTTCCAATAAAATCATGATATTGTTTCAACTAAAAGTGTTCTCTTAATTGACTCATAATCGAATGAGGTGTTATAGAGGGTAAGATAACCCAAGTCGTCTCTCAAGGAAAACTTAACAAGGCTTATTGTTCATGTCACACATAAAAACGGTAAATCCTAAACACTCTAATACCAAAGGGGGTTTTTGAAACAATGAAAATTGAAATACGAAAAGGAAATATAAATTAAAGCAAGCAATCTAACTAGGAGTTGTCAATCCCTAGTTGAGAATCTACGAAAAACATGAATGCAGGAAACTAAAACGTAGAACAAACTAAACTAAATCTTCAAACAGAAAGTAATAAAATTCAATGGTAAGAAATTCAACATATTCAACGAAGAACAATTCAACACGCTACTAGAATCTAATATCATTTGCATAAAATGTAGTTTAATCATGAAACAAGAAATCACAAAGCAAAATAAATCAAAGGAATGAAGATCCAATAGCATCAATTGATAAATCCAACAGAATAATTCTAACAGCATAAATCCAATAACATAAATTGATAAACAAGATTATTCAATTGAAGAAATAAAAGACAAGAATCGATACTATTATTCTAGCTGTGTCCTCGATCGAAATCTCCCAGAGAATTGGTGTCCAAATGGTTGCATCGGTGAGCATCAAGAGCGCGCCAGCGGAGTGAGAATCGAACCCCAAAAAAAAACCTAAAAATATATATATATATATATATATATATATATATATATATATATATATATATATATATATTAAGAGTGAGCCGGATCACACCGAGCGAGGTCAACAGCGCTCGCTAGAAAGGTAGCGCCGGTTACGGAAAGAGCACCGATTCTGAAAGTATTCTGTATTGAGAGTGAACGCCGGCTCAAGGGTGAGCGCTGGTTGTCGCTGGAATGAGCGCTCGTTGTGGCACTAGAAGGAACGCTCGCATTGAGTGTCGAATAGCGATTGCGGCGGCGCGGATGGGATCTTCTGGGCGAGCATCGGATGATGTGGCAACATGCGCCGGCGAGCACCGGATGAAGGGCGCGCACGGGCGGCGGTATTGGGCGGCGCCGGACGACGCAAAGAATGCTACCGCCGGCGAGGCGGCGCCGCGCAGAAGCTAGTATTGGGACGCCGCATGGGGCACGCGGGTGAAGCGGGCGTTGGATGGCCAGCGCCGGCCGTGCGCGACGCTGGGCTGGTGCGAGGGCACCGGCGGCGCGATGAAGGCGGCGGGCATGCAATGGCGTGGGCGAAGCGTGGGGCGGGCGCCGCGGCACAAGCCGAGTGGGCACAGCGAAGCGCACGCGCGCGGGAGCCGGGCGGCGGCGACACCGTTAGCGGGCGCGGGGGCGCGTGCGAGGTGGCGGGCGCCGATGGACGGACGCGCGGGCACGCGGCGCGGGCCTAATAACGCGCCGGGTGGTGGCGCTGGTTGGGCGTCGGGTCGCGGCGCGCACGCACGCGTGTCGAATTGTTGCTTTTCTCCGTTCTCTTGCGTTCGAACTCCGAATTACGATCCGTTTGTGCCTATGAACTCCTATCTAGATGCTCTTCATTATACTTAACTCTTGGAAGATCCATTTCATCCTATTTAATGTTATTTTTCTATAAAATATTGAAATAAACCAAGTAAGTCTGAATCGATAAATAATAATCAAACCAACGGCATAAATAGGACAAACCACTGAAAACAACATATAAAACAATACCAAGAATAAGCACAAAATGAAACCAAACAACTCTCCCACACTTATCCATTTGCTTGTCCTCAAGCAAAGTCTATACTAATAAGAGTAGAAAAATAACTCGTGCAACTTAAGTCTTAATCTAATCAATCAAATCTATTTTTGCCTTTCCCCCAAACTTGATCAATGCATAATCAAAGTTAACGTGAAGCGAATCTAAGATTGTGAAAATATCAAATAAACAAGTAAGTTATTTTTGCTCAGACCCAACTCTCCGCTAGGGGTGAATTAACTAAAGTGGCCACCTTTAGCAACAAGTTTCCTTTTAGAACACAAAGAAAGTATTATTAGATTTTGGAACAATGTTCGAAAGGTGAACTCTCGATGAACTCGAGTCTCCTATCGTGGTTTCTCATGTCCATTTCTCAATTTACGAGAAAGAGGGACAGAATCTCATCCTCCATTTCAACAATCTCAACAATTAACTGGAGTTTTCATTCTCCTCATTTTCTTTTTTCTTTTTTAATATATAAAATGAAACAAGTATATAGGTAACCACAATGTTAAAACTACCCCTAGCATTAGCTGGACAAATCACGTCAATAACCCCCGATTTATAATCAATCCACACAATCTCGTCAATTCATAATTGCACTTTAATCACATATCAAAAAAAGAAATGGAATTACATCAAGGTTTGATCAATACCACATAGTTCAGTTGCACAAATCAAAATCCTAACTTACTCGCATAGACAAAACTTAATTCCAAGAGATCAAAATAAGCACAAAGACACATTACCAAGCATGCAAATAGATAAGATACGCACACAAAACCAAATAATCTTCCCCCACGCTAAATTCGAGCACTGTCCCCAGTGCTCAAAACAATAATAACATAAAAATGGCCAAAAGAATGGAAGACTTCCCTGAAAGTAGATGGCGGAAACAGGGCTGGAGTGTGAGCGTGCGCTGCATAGCTGGAATATCAAGGCTTCACCTCACTACTGACAACGTCCCAATTCTAAACAAAACTAACACAAAGACAACAGATAGATCAAAGAGAACAACGAAACAAACAAAAGAGAAAGAAAGAAAAAGGACAGAAAAATCCGTGGGTAAACTCCCACATAGTACTCAGTTTAACGTCGTGAGCACGACATAATCCAGTCAACAACGGACTATCCATAGTCCTTTACCTGCAGGAATACCATCTCAGCCAGAGCATCAGTAATAACCATATAAGCACAAAGGACAGTAAAGAAAGCAAATAATCAATCGCTTAAGCTCAAATCGAACATCCTATTCTCCAAAGAAAAATAGATAACTTCAACTCCCAAAGCACAATACTTTGGTGAATTAGGATGTTGACATATTATAGATGCTACCTCAACCTTTGTCCTCTCTTCATCCTCCTCCAAGAACACGTACTTCAAGTGTTGAGACAGTTCCTTCACTTTCGTGAGTGGGCTTTGGCATGCTAGCAACTTCACGTGCCCACTCTTCCTCGTCACCGACCCTCAGAACAACTTCCTCGAGGTCGTGCTCCTACTTCTCATTCTTCAGTCGGTGTGGGAAAGGTATGACTTCAGTCTCTTTCTCGTTTTCCACCTAATGTGACTGCAACAGCTTATCTGATGTCTCTCCCACCCTATTCTCAACGATTGGGTCACTTCCTAGAATAGTGACCGCCCGAGCTGATCGGGTTGGTTTGGAAGTTCCTCACCGCACGCTGTCGCAATGTACTCATCAAGCATGCTATTAACTGCCTCATTTGATTCTCTAAATGCTGAATTGTGGAGTCTTGAGCATCCAATCTTCGAGTGAACAATAGCATATCAAGCATGCTATCAATCTGTCCCATTTACGTCTCTAAACGCTGAAGTGTGGAGTCTTGAGTCTCCATTCTTTGAGTGAATAGATCCATTCTTTGGGCGAACATATCCTCCAAAGATGACCTCTGAGGTGGTGGTGGAGGTGCTTGCTGATACTGCTGTTGTTGGAAGAACGATCACGAATGCGAGGTTGCCGGAAAAGAGGTCCTCACTACTTGAAGAAGTTGGAAGATGCTCCCAGTAAGGATCATAGGCTTGATGCTCATAGCCTGACGGACATCCCTCAAAATAGTCGAACTGGGCTCCTTCTTCGTAAGAAGAATTTGCCCAATACGACGAGATTTTCTCCCCCTAGCCTGTTTGACCATATCGTATTGCTGGTAACCCTGCATTAACAGTGTCACAGCCCGGTTTGGCTAAACCTTACCGGACCGTGACTTGGGGTTCGATTTAAGTGAATATGTAAGAATAAGGGTTTCAACTCATTTCATCTACGAAGAAATATAGATGTTCCAAACAGAAACGAGAATCATTACGGATCAAAATAGTTTATATATATAAATAAGATGGTTCTAAGGTTTTAAAAAAACAGCAGCTTCTACAAAGCTGATCATAGTAACAAAAGATAACAGAGTCTCAAGAGTTTGGCAACGAAATAAAACGTGTGAGACATGCATATGGAGATGCATTCTCAAGGTGAACCAAAAATACTCCATACTTCTGGACAAAAGATTCCGCTCAACTCCCGCCTGCTCCATCACTCGCCAACCCGCACATTTAAAACAATATGCGTGGTGAGTACAAAGATGCACTCAGTGGACACATGCCGAAAACATTTTACTTTACGAAATATTGTACTGCCTTCTTCACAGTAAGACACAAGGGTTTTATTGAAAAGGCATTGTTCTTACTAAATACATTTTCATTACTTTCACAAAATCATCGCCTGGCCAGGCATTTTCTTACAACGATATTCCAAGTCGGCTATGGATAACGATCGGGAGAGGCCTCCTTCACCCGGACGCACGATCGATCGCGAACGGTTCGTAGGTCAAACAACCGACCGTAACTCGGCTCGTGTCAAGTGTACACAACCCTAGCTAGATTCCCTTCACCTCTAGCTTAGATCCTAATTGTAATATTTTCCTGTTGCCCTGTGCAACCCGAATGGACATATACAAAACATAAAACATTTTTGCGCATAATATCGTATCTCAATCATTTGTCGAAAACAAGAAAGTAATAATAAGAAATGATTTTCCAAGAAAGCTCGTAAATGGTTTTGATAAGAAAGCCCACATTTTGTTAAGATAAGAAAGCCCACCTCGAGAACTTAAAGTTCTTACGTCACTAGTACTTAATTGTCGTCTTCTTTCTCCTCTGAGCAGAACCCTTTTCAACGTGAGAAACGAGATTTAGTACATCTCTATACTTTTCCGATAATCATCGATCCGAAATAACGGTCTTACTACATCAATCCTTTTAACGTCAAGGATCCTATTTTCATACCTTAACCACTATTATACCTATTGCGTCTTGAAAAGATATAATATCCTATCTTTTCATTCCTTCCTCAGTTCAAACCATTCGGCGTGACGTATGAATCTTAATTTCATACCTAACGTCGTTACGTACTGACTTTAATTCTTAGTTTACATATATAACGTATTTCACAGTCACATACTTACAAGTCTCTACGTTTCACGTATCATATCATATGATTCACATATCACATATCATGAGACATCAAAATTCTTTTGTCAAAATTTTCGAAAAATTTTTAATTTCTTTTTTTTCGAAAATTTTTAACTAATTTTCATAATATGTTATTATTATTATCATATATCAATAATATAACATAATATTCATCATACATAACTTGTTCATCAATATTTTCATTCTTTTAATTATTTTCGAAAATTTCATATATTAATCCATATTTTTCCAAAAATTTCCACATAAAATCATACAACATTAAACATGAACAACTATCATTATTTCATGTTCAAAACAACAATTAAAATTCATGTACATCAACATATACCTCATGCTTAATTTCGGTCATATCATAATATTTTTAGTACATGCTTAACTTTGTATTAAAATCATAATACATGCTTATAAACATCACATAAATATATTTAATTCATAACTTCGACATATAGCATAACTTTCACGTATTTCACATAATTTTCGAAAGCATGTAACTAAACATATCACATATGATTTTCTAATATTCTTGCATAAAATAATAGGAATAGTAAGGTTTCTAACCTTCTAGTTGATTTTGATCGACGTCGGCGACGTTTTTCTACCTACGATCGAAGAGTACTTCGAAGAACACTCTCTATTTTTTTCTCTCTATTTTCTCTCTATTTTCGGTTATGAGGTATGGTATGGGGGTGGTCTCCTATTTATAGAGTTTATAAAGTGTATTTAATCATTACTTTATAAAATATCTTAATATAAAGTCAAAAATTACAACTCATTCTTATCTCATAAATTTTCGAACCATATGAGTTGTACATGACTCATTTTTGTTCTTATCTTATACTTTAATTATTTATCATATCCTATCTTTTTGAAATTATAACATCTAGGTGTAAAAATCAAAAATTACAACTCATACCTTACCTTGATGATGTTTTCGGCCATCTCACTTATACATAAGATAATTATTTTATTTTATTCTATAGTTTATTATGTTATTTAATTATTTAATTAATGTATCTTATAATTATCATAGAATAAATAAATTACCACTTTTATACAATATATATATATATTTTTTCGGCCATCCTTCTTTTCTTAGGATAGATTTTTATTTTTTTCTATATCATATACTTTAATATTATCATGTAATAATATCACATTTGAAAAGTCAAAGTTTTCAACTTAGGATAAGATTTCATAAAGAGTTTTAAAAATATTTCTAACCTTATTCTAAAGTCAAAAATTTCGGCTATCATCATTTAAAACCATAGGTTACTTGTTTAATTTGTTAACCATCTCTACTTTACACCTAATATATCTTATCTTTATAATTATAGCATCTCATTAATTAAAGCATGATATTTATATTCATTTCACACTTAAAAGTCTAAATTTTCGGCACTTTTAATATTATGATGCCAAATATTTTATTTTTCTCCAATTAATATCTATGTGACACAATAATAATCTTAGATGATAAAATAAATCATAGGAAAATTATTTAAGAGCATTTCTATGTACTAAAGTAACGTTATCGACAATTAATTCGAAATTAAAGATAAATTACCAAACTTTAATTCTTTTCATAGCTAATATTATTTTCATGATTAATTACATAAATATAAAGATATTATATCATAAAATAAATTTTTGAAACAATTCTTAGCATTTTTCTCATTTTTTTTTGAAAATTAGGGTTTTCTAGAATTAAATTTCAAAAAATTCAATTCTTACCCTATTTCATGGATTTCGAAATTTATACAATTTCTAGGAGATAAGATTGATCTAGATTTCATGATATTTATCAAGTATTAAAGGTTATGCAATTAAATAAATTATTACATAAAATCATGCATCATTTTCGAAAATCACATAAAATAACACCTTATTTTTGAAATTATGCAAGCTAATATCCAAAATATTATCTACTATGATATTTATCACATTTCTACACATTTCTAAGAGATAAACATTATCCATGCTTAGTCATAACCTTATCTTATCATTTTATAAAAATATCATAGCATACTTATCACAAAATGTCATTTTCCAACCTTATCATATACACCTCATTATTTTCGAAAATCATGCTTGGGTGTAAGATAATTATCTTATCATATACTACAAGATAAACATGACAACTCATCACATAAAATCAAGTGATCACATATTAAATCACAAATTAATCACTTATTCTCCATATTTTCGAAAATCACCAAATAATAAGGAAAATATTTCCTTTTTTCTTCCTTAGTGTAAATAATATCCCAAATATACTTAAAAACATATTTATTTACTACTAAAATTCATTTCATGTGAAAAAGATTAAGAAAATTTCGTTTTTCTCAAAATCGGCAACTATCGACGTTCATTTTCATTCTTGTTTCTATCGTAATATTCTTTTTTATTTTTGAAATTTTATACTCAATAATTCGGGGTATTACAAACAGACACTAACTACAAAAACAGGATCATACGCATCGGGGGAGAAAATAACAAAAAGAACAAAAAGAAACACAGAAAATAAATAACACAAACAATACGCCTAAAGTTTTCCCCGACAACGGCGCCAAAATTTGTTTCAACTAAAAGTGTTCTCTTAATTGACTCATAATCGAATGAGGTGTTATAGAGGGTAAGATAACCCAAGTCGTCTCTCAAGTAAAACTTAACAGTGCTTATTGTTCATGTCACACATAAAAACGGTAAATCCTAAACACTCTAATACCAAAGGGGATTTTTGAAACAACGGAAATTGAAATACGTAAAGGAAATATAAATTAAAGCAAGCAATCTAACTAGGAGTTGTCAATCCCTAGTTGAGAATCTACGAAAAACATGAATGCAGGAAGCTAAAACGAAGAACAAACTAAACTAAATCTTCAAACAGAAAGCAATAAAATTCAATGGAAAGAAATTCAACATATTCAACAAAGAACAATTCAACACGCTACTAGAATCTAATATCATTTGCATAAAATGTAGTTTAATCACGAAATAAGAAATCACAAAGCAAAATAAATCAAAGGAATGAAGATCCAATAGCATCAATTGATAAATCCAATAGAATAATTCTAACAGCACAAAACCAATAACATAAATTGATAAACAAGATTATTCAATTGAAGAAATAAAAGACAAGAATCATACTATTATTCCAGCTATGTCTTCGATCGAAATCTCCCAGAGAATTGGTGTCCAATGGTCATGCTGAAGTGAGCATCAAGAGCGCCGCCACGGAGCGAGAATCGAACCCGTAAAAAAGACCTAAGCGCATATATATATATATATATATATATATATATATATATATATATTAAGTGAGTGAGCACCGGATCACGCTGAGCGCAGGTTGAACGGGCGTTCTGGCTAGAAGGTAAGCGCCGGTTCTGGAAGGAGCGTCGCTTCAAAGCATTTCAGATTGAGAGTGAACGCCGCCGGGCGGCCTTAGGTTGGTAGGCGTCGCCGCGATTGTCGCTGAAAAGAGAGCTCGTTGTGGCGCTGGAAGGAACGCTAGCATTGAGCACCGAATAGCGATTACAGCGGGCGTGCAGGAGCAGCAGGCGTGGGTGGGGCGCTGGGCGAGCACCAGACGATGTGGCAACGTGCGCTGGGCGAGTGTCGGATGAAGGCACGCTCTTGGCGAGGTTTCGGGCGAGCACCGGACGACGCGGCAACGTTGGCCGGCGCGGAGTGCGCGCACGGTTGGGCGAAGGCTGGGACGCCGCTGGTGGCCCCGCTGGCGAGCTGGCATCGATGGCCAACACCGCCGTAAGGGATCTTGGCCGGTGCACGGTGTTGAGGCACAACGAAGCGCCGGCGGGCGGGCGAAGCAAGACGCAGGCGCGCGACGGGCGCCGACGGGCGACGCGCGGGAGCACGTGAATGCGAGGCACGCGGGCGCCGGGCACAACAACGCACCGGGCGAGGCGCTGGGGCTGGAGTGTCGGAGTCGGCGCGCGCGCGCGCGCGACCGCCGCTTGCTCCGCTTCTCGCGTCCGAACTCCAATTGCGATCCATTTACATCTATGAACTCCTATCGAGATGCTTTTCAATATATTTTACTCTTGGCAGATCCATTTCATTATTTTTAATGCTATTTTTCTATAAAATATCAAAATAACCAAGTAAGTCCGAATCGATAAATAATAATCAAACCAACGGCATAAATAGGACAAACCACTGAAAACAACATATAAAACAATATCAAGAATAAGCACAAAATGAAACCAAACATATATGCCCCTATCATACCATAGAATTTAATTATCAACTAAATATCATCAATTAAAATTTTAAACCATGAGTTAACAACATGAAAGTTTTCGGCAATTTCAAGTTATTGGACATTAATGTTCAATAAATTCCACAAAAATCATATCATATTTATATCATATACTAAACATGAAATATCATTTCATATCATATATTAAAATTTAAACACATGCTTATTTTTCTTATTATATTTTCGGTAATTTCAAAATTTATACATTTAGGATTAATAAATTCTACCCACTTCACAACATGTTTATAACATGCAATAAACATGGAATATTAACTTTAAACACCAACTAAATATTTATAATATGTACTAAATGGTTGGAATTTTTGGTCCTTACACATATATTGTATATGTGTTCAATAAATTCTCAACAATGCATAATAGGTTCATATTATTTCAAAACATCATATACCATATTATTTTTAACAAATAAAAATCAAATAATCTTAAATATATGTGATAGTTTTCAACCTTATGAAAGAAAATAAGAGTAGTGTCTCAATAATTTCAAGATTAATATATGATGTTCATATCATATTGTAAACACTATACCTCAACTAGCAACAAATAAAATCAAAATAAATCTAAATATATATATATATATATATATATATATATATTTCGGTGTTTTGAAGAAAATAGGAGAAGTATTTCAATAATTTTAAGATTAATATATGATGTTCATATCATATATTAAACACTATTTCTCAACTATTTTTCACAAAAAAAAAAATCAAACCATGGCCTAAAAATACATTATAACTCTCGGCCTTATTAAAAAAAATCCAAGAAAATTTTAAAAATTCTCATATTTATTCTAAATGCTCCTAACACATCAACAAGCAATAATATGAAATAATATTCACAAAAGCATGCTTTATCTTATATAAAAATAATTATAACAAAAATCAAAAAATATTAAACATGCTCCAAAAATTCTCAAACTTTAAAAACAGCCTTATAACACATTTCTAAGCTTATTTTATTCATGACTTGAGAGCATTTGGTGGCTCAAAAGTTATGAAGAAAATGAAGAACAAAAATTAGGGTTCTTCATAAAATAATTCAAAAAAATCTAAAAAAAATTCTACTCCATTACAAATGGAGAGAATGATGAATGATACATTTGTGTGGTCTTATAAAAATTATTGGAGGATTGGAATGGAGGATTTGAGGCTTGGAGAATGTGAACAATTTGAAAAAGTAGAGAGGATTTTGTGTTCCAAAGAGAGAGAGAGAGAGTGAGGCACGAAAATGCTACTACATTAGGGCAGAAAATGGCTGTAATAAGCCTATAGGGAGTGCTCTTGGTGATAGTTGGGAGAAAGACTAGTCAAATTATCCGATTTAGCATGTTAATACCGTTTCTTTAAGTTTTATCGCGTTTTCGATTGATTTCTCGAAACCTTAAGGTTTTATTTTATTAA
The DNA here is from genome assembly GCA_036937905.1 of Salvia rosmarinus. Classification (NCBI taxonomy): domain Eukaryota; kingdom Viridiplantae; phylum Streptophyta; class Magnoliopsida; order Lamiales; family Lamiaceae; genus Salvia; species Salvia rosmarinus. The sequence goes on from CM072823.1 coordinate 24,118,731, forward strand.
ATTTCCTTAAAAGACTTATTTCATAGTTTATAATAATTTCATGAAGTTTGGATTGCATTCGGTAAGTCAATTCTAAATTATCGTGGAAAAACAGCGTCCATCGATTAAATTATGTTCATTCGAAATTCTATTGAATTCTTGAGCATTCATAATTAATTTGAGTCTTATAAATCATTTATTATTGATTTAGAACCTTGGTTCTAGTTTCGATTCGTTCGGATCAGTTTAGGATTTTTCCGGTATATGTTTCCAGCGTTCGGTTAAGTTCTTCAGGAATTTCATTCAGAAATTGATTCTTATGAATTCTAAATTCATAATAATATATTCCTCCATGATTTTTATTGTTATCATTAATTTATATGATTAGCACGGACTGGAATTAGATCCGGCTCATGAATAGTACTTTTGAGACTGAGCCAAACATGCCCGAAAATTCCAATTCTTTGGCTTCTCACATGTTTTCGTGAAAAGATTATAGAAATAAAATCCTTTTGTTGAGATTCATTCTAGATCTTTCACTCTATGATCAGGCTATTTAGAAAACCCTAATCCGATTGGACTAGTCACTGGTTTTTTATTTCTCTAGTTTTCGATCTCCGAATCGATTCTAATTCGTTTCGTTGGTTACCTTAAACATAATTAAGGTCTAAGCACCACAAGTAATTGGTTTAATCATCACTAATAAAAGTTTTAAATTTTAGAGTTATTACACTAATAAAAACAATTCTCATCATCGGTTGCTCGTCATTTAACTCAACCCAAAATAGACACAAAACAAAGCAAAATAAAAAATAAAACAAGAACAAGAACAAAAAAAACAAAAATAAAAACAAAAACAAAAACAAAAACAAAAACAAAAACAAAAACAAAAACAAAAACAAAAACAAAAACAAAAACAAAAAACAAAAAACAAAAACAAAAACAAAAACAAAAACAAAAACAAACAAACAAAAAGATTTGGTTACCTCCCAACAAGTGCTTAATTTAATGTCTTTAGTTAGACCATACTTACCTCAATCAATCTAGTGTTTTTGCAACTGACCTCTTCACCATATTGTACTTGTTCCTATATTTAGCATTTACAGCAGACCAACACTGAGTGTGGAAGTGTCCCCCCCCTCCCAAAAGAACATTCAGGGTTCCATACCGAATCAGACTTTTCCTGGTAGAATCCCCAACAAGTGGTCGGTTGTCATCCAAGTGCGAGACTGGGCTAGCTGTGATAGGTGATCGAATAACAATCCTCATGCTTTGAATTATCATGTGGCTTGATGGCATCATAGAGCGAAATTTTCAGCTCCTCTTTGTTCATACGGAATGTGAGATCACCATCCTGCACATCAATTAGAGCTCGGCCAGTAGCTAGAAACGGTCGACCCAAGATTAAAGGTTGATTTTTATCATCATGTATATCTAATATAACAAAATCAGCAGGAAAAATGAAATCTTGGATTCTTACCAGAACATCTTCTACTACTCCCTTAGGGTAAGAAACTAACATGTCAGCCATCATCAATGAAATTATGGTCGGCTAAATTACTCCAATCTTCAGACGGTTTAACACAGATAGTGGCATTAGATTAATACTCGCTCACAAGTCGCACAATACATTGGGGAATGTATGCTCTCCAATCTGGCATTCCAATGTGAAACTCCCAGGATCCTTCTGTTTGAGCGGCAACTTTCTCTGTATGATCGCACTGCATTCTTCAGACATGTTGATTGTTTAAAATTAGCCAACATTTTCTTGCTCGCCACTGCATCCTTGAGAAATTTTATATATACGGGCATGTCTCGAAGCGCATCAAGGAGTGGTATTGATATTGACTTTCTGAAACATCTCTAAGAAACGGGTGAACTTCTCGTCCGATTTCTTATTCCCGAGACGCTGAGGGAATGGAGCTGCATGTACTGGAGCCGTTGGAGGGCTCGCACTATTTCCTCGCGAGATAACGTCGTGAGACTCGCTCGTGAAATCCTCTCGGTGCATCTTCGCGAGATTCCCTCATGACCTTTCCTCGCGAGGCAAGGTCGCGAGGCTAGATTCTTGTTCTGTCGTGCCATTCCTTGCAAGACAACCTCGCGACTGGTTGTCGCGAGGACTGCTCACGAGGCGAAAAATCCATCAGATCTACGTTCTTGTCCTCTTCAGCGATTTTCTCATTTAACTTCTCCCCTTCATGCTCCAAGTGATTGTATATGATGCTCCGCTCCTCAGATAAATTGCATTGCACTGATGTGTGGGCATATTTTTCAGATTCTGCTCTATTGCTTGGAAATTGCCCCGACTTGTGTTACCCATTCTGATGTGCAGCTATCTGGCTGATCTGTTTCTCCATTATCTTCAAATGTTTGCCCATAGCTGCTACGGTGGATTCCAGATGTGCAACCTTCTGACCAGTATTACTAATGAAGGAATTCTGCTGAGTTGCTAATTGTTGGTTACTTACGACCAACTACTTCATCATTTCTTCCAGACTCGGTTTCTTTGGCTACACAATCATCCCATCATTAACAGCAAAACAGGTGGTAGTTGCTGAGCATTCTGAGCATTACCATAGGAAAAACTTGGGTGATTCCTATTGTTGGGATGATATGCTGGATTCCCTTGGAAATTATTTCTCTTATTCACATAACTGGCCTCCTCTATATTCTGCGTCATGGCAACAGTTATATGTCCTCTCCTCTCGGCTTCATACTCCTTCTGCAGTGATGTGAATTTTTCTAACAGGTCATCATATCTGTTATCAAGCTCTGCAACGGCAACTTTTCTGATAGGCTGTCTCTCCATCGGCAACTGATAGCTATTGGATGCAATCTCCTCTATAATCCTTAGCGCTTCATCTATCCCTCTGTTGAGCAGACATCCTCCGGCTGAAGTATCCACAATGCTACGGTGTTAGCATTTAAACCACTGTAGAATTGAGTCACCTGTTGTTCAGGTGACAAACCATGCTGCGGACATTTCCGGAGGAGGCTTCTGAACCTCTCCCAAGCTTCAAATAACGACTCATCTCCCAATTGTGAAAAATGGGAGATCTCAGCAGTGATCCTCTGAGCTTTGGCAGGTGGGAAATATTTCGATAAAAATTTCTCGCATAGCTGCTCCCACGTGGTAATCCTTGAATGGTCCAAACACTTGAACCACTCTTTCGCCTGACTCCCCACTGAGAAAATGAACATTCGCATTCGGAGGGCATCAGCTGGCACTCCATTTTGCTTGATCGTATCACATATGTCCAGGAATGCCTCCAAATATGCATTGGGATCTTCAGTAATGTAGTAACCCGAAAATCTTTTAGTCTTAATTTGAGCCTAATTAAGTATAATTAGGGACTTAAAGGTATTTTATTCTTAAAACTTATAAAGAAGTGCATAATAGATTATTGTTTATAGAATTGATTAATTTCTAATCGAATGAATAGAAATTAGAAGAAGTAGAGATTATTTATAAATAAGTTTTATCATGATGAAATGTGAGATATGCAATTATTATTGTGTGTTTGAGTGAAAAATTTCATTAAATAGAAAATGTGCTAAAGAAATGCATTAATTATTTTTATGTGGGATTTATTTATAAAATGAAATGAAATATTGTTTAAGCTATTACATGGCTTGAATAAATTTATTTTATTAATATCTAGTGATAAAGAAAATATTTTCTATGATTTTCGAATTTTATAAATAAATAGAATAATTATTTGATTATTTGTATATGAAAGCATTAAAGTTATATTTATATGAATTTAATTCCAATAATGGAGATAATTGTTTTGGATCTTTATATTAATGAGAAAATTGAGTTTTTACTATTAAAGAATATTAATTTCCAATGTTAACAATTTTAGAAAAATATGTATATAATTTTCGAAAATTTTAAGAAATAAAAGAAAATGAAAAGAAAATTAATAAAGCTATATGTATATGTGTGCCTTCTAGAATTTTATTCATCAAAAATCATCTTCCACCTCCAAACTCCCTCCCATTTTCGATCACACACACTAGCACACACACAAAAATTTTCTTCAACTTTTAATCCATATTTGAAGTGAGGAATTAATAGAAAATCACACCAAGGAAGGAACGAGCAAAGGAAATCGAGAAGTGAAAGACGAAGGAACAGAAGTATTAGAGTGAACAGTATCAGGTGGGTAATGCTTACTAAATTATTTTTCTGAACAAAGTTAAATGTTATGATTCAAACGTGTTTCAATCGTGAGAATTGTTTCTAATCACCACATTATGAGTATGTTGATAATGACTGATTTACCACATTGTGGGTATGACGGCAATTGACCTATCTACGGTAGGAAAACGATATATATTGTGCACAGGTTATGGCCGTGAGCTTACAAATGTAGGCCGATCATGGTATTGGGGAGGAGGCCTACTCCCCATTACCGAATGACATAGATAGGGTATGACCGTGGTTGGCAACCTTTGGGACCAACTCGGGTATGTGATGCCGGTATGTTATAAAACGCGAATGTGTGGTGATAGAATAATGAATTCTTCTTATGAAGTAATTATTCAAGTTTATCTTCTCAACTCTTGCTTTAAGCAAATTTAGTAGTTAGTTTTGAAAGTTAACGTTCTGGCAATTACCCACTGAGTACTTTCTAGTAATCATGCCTGCAAATATGTTTTCGATTTGGTGCAGCTTGAGCGTGGAATGGATGTGGGCTTGGAGCTGAGCTTGGTCTTTTCTTTTGTTTTGAATAGTTATGCTCGGATGTCATGTCTTCAAACATGACATTCACTACTCTTCCGTTGTTGACTCTGATACTTGAACTATACTTTTGTGAAAACCTTGTAAATGCTTGGAAACGTTTATGTACATATTGTTGAGGCTGTGACCTCGCTTATTATTATTGCTTGTTGGCGGTTATTTGCTGTTGTGCAGGTTAGCTTATCCATATTCTAGTGGATATGCCATCCATTGTTCGAAATTTCATTTCTTTAAACCAGTCAAGGTTTGATTATTTAGTTAATTACCTAATTAAATAGTCAGGTCGTGACAGATTGGTATCAGAGCAGTTGTTCACTCTAGATCCTGTGAAATTTTCTTTCTTTTGAGCCAACCTTTTCTTGAAACCTTGAGTTAGAAAGAAAAATGATTGGTAAAAGCTCAGCATTTCAGTCCATCTCTTTAGCTCAGCCAGGTAACGTAAATTGTGATTTGTGTAAGAAGTAGAAGTGTATATCTATATTGAAAATAATTCCTGGTTATGGTGAATTTTGTGATATAGTATGTATGAACATAAATGATATAGGATTGTTTCCGTTCCTGATCAATATGTAAGTTATATTTGATTATAGGATGGAAAGGAAGAAAGTTACAGCTCGAAAGAAGGTTTCTTATAAGCCGTCTGGGTTAGGAAGCATCGATAAGTTCTATTCTCTTAGAATGAGAGATGAGCAGGGCATGATTTTTTCTCCATCAGTATATGATGATGTGGAGGTCAGTCATGAGACATGGAGTGGCCGAGCTGGATGGGCTACTCCAGTTGGTACAAGCATTACCTCCCAGTTGGCGTGGATGGGCATCGGAAGTTGCTTTGGACTATGTATACCCTGACATGGAACTCAGAGTCACTGGTAACCTTGAAAAATTTATAAAGCTTATTAAAAGTAAGTATTGGACGGTAGGAGATCCTCCATTTGCACCATACCGTCCTTTTAATCAATTCATTCCATCGGTCCATTGGATTTTATCGGACATTCTAGCCCCTAAAAAGAATGAAAATGAGCTTGAACCTCAAGAAATTGTTGAATCTAGTCCCAACTATGAATTTTCTTATGATGATATTCCATTACTAATTGAATCTCAGTGGACTTCTCTTGACCTTGATCTATATGATCAACCTTTTGCATTAAAGACCCCTTCTCCACCTTTGTCCCATCTTCCTGAAATTTCATAAGCATCGTCTTCTGCTGATGTAATTCGTGAATTTGAGCAACAGCCATCCATGGGTACTTCTAGTTTGCGACCACTATCTATTATTGAGATGCCATCTCACCGATCCATCCTTCTTTACCGTGAGCCCACTTGCTCGTGCAGACCGATCGTTCTCATGCTCTTGAAGAAGAAGAGACCCGGATGAAGAGCGGAAGAGGATCCTATGAAGATCCGAATAGGATATGGTCGATTAATAGAAGTGTGTTTTAAGATTAGTCAGAGTAGTTGGATAGACGGTATAAGAATGATGACGTATGCATATGTATATGGTATAGTGAGATAGGAAGCGAAGCAGAACTACCAGCCTAATGACAATGGAACTAACCCATTTTGTAAAAAGTCCTCAATGAGGCAATTTTTCCTGTAAATTATAATATGCTTGTTTATCTTTGTTGTGATTAAGTGATTTTATTTCCAATTCTTTGATAAGTGAACCTTGTTATAACTTGAATTTCCTTTCCTTTGCTTTGATATTTTATCAACTGTTGTGAAAATAATATTCTTCTTTTGTATTAGTATGCCTCCTAGACGAAGAAACCCAACTTTGGAAGGAAAAGAAAGTGAAACCACTCCTCAGAATTTCCCAGACCGTACACCCTCTCCAACAAACCAAAAAATTGCAGAACTTTTCCTTCGACAAAACCCACCCAATTTCACCGGGGTGGGTAGTCCTGCGGAGGTTGAAGAATGGGTGCGGGTTATCGAAAGGATATTTAAGTTCTTAGAATGTAACGATCAAGAATGTTTGTTATGCATATCTTTCCTGTTGAAAGGGCCAGCAGACTTTTGGTGGGAGGCAAGATAGAAGACTCTCGCTCCTGAGCAGTTGGCAAATTTTACGTGGGATCAATTTAAAAAGGAGTTATATGCTAAGTTCATTCCTCGAAGTTACCGCAAACAGAAAGAAATTGAATTTATGAATTTGAAGCAAGGAAGTCGAAGTGTTGCAGAATATTATCGGGAATTCTATACCTTATCCTGATATGCGCCTTACAAAGTTGAGACGGACGAAAAGATGGAGGAGATGTTTCGAGCTTGACTCCGCCCAGAAATTCGTATCATCTTGGCGGCACAACCACCAATGTCATACGCTGAAACCTTAAACCGTGCTTTGGATATGGAAATGGAGATACAATCTGAGAAAGCCACGTCAGAATCAACATCGCATATACCGCAAAATTTGTTGTTGTCGAGATCCTCTCAACCAGAACAGTAGTTTAAAGGAAAAAGAAGTGGGAGAATAAGGGATTTCCGAATAAGAAACCCTTTCAGAGGCAAGGACCAGTGGCATTAAGGCCATTTCGACCCTTGGCACCAGGACAATCGTTTTTCCCAACGAATCAGGCGAGACCACCAATATGCCCACAATGTAATCGGCCACACTTTGGAGTATGTAGGAGTGGAAGTAATACTTGTTATACCTGTGGACAATTTGGTCATTTCATATCCGCTTGTCCGTATCGATCAAATGTGTCCGGAAGAGAAGAGAAGCCAAAGTCTTTCCGGCCAGTTCAATCAATAAAAGCTGTGACTGGCTATCCACAACAACCATGATATCAACTCCCTCCTCCACAAGCGATCTCAAGCCCAGATACTTCTGTTCCACAGATGCAGTCTCAACCTCCTCAACATCAGTCTTAACATCAAAAAGTGTATGCACTTAAGCAAAAATAGTTGGAGAAAAGCTCGGGCAACTTGACAGGTATGGCCCAGTTAAAAGGTATGCCTATTATAGTTTTGTTTGATACGGGAGCTTCGCATTCCTTTATTTCTACCGCATGTGTAGACAATCTTGAACTCCCTGTAGAACAAGCTGAAATAGGTTTCAAAGTGGTTACTCCGTTAGGTGGGACGACGGTAGTTGATAAAATATGTCCTAAATTTGAGTTCGAGTTAGGATCACTCAAGTTAACAGCTGAATCATTACGCCTTTTATGTATGTGGGATATAGATATTATTCTGGGCATGGATTGGCTAACTAAGAATTTCGCAACAATTCGTTGTGAACAACGAGACATCGCGTTTCAGCCACCAGGGAAGAAACCCACTTGTTTTTATGGGATTGATGAGAGGAAAAGTCGTATCCCTATGATTTCAGCTTTGCAAGCAGATAGATTGTTGAAATGTGATGAAAATCGTGCTTATCTCGTGTGTTAGAGCAATAAAAGCAAGAAAGAAAGAAAGATTGAGGATGTGCCGATTATACGAGAATACCCTGATGTATTCCCAGAAAAGTTACCTGGTGTGCCACCGGATCGACAGTTGGACTTTGTTATCGATCTAGAACCAGGGCAGCACCAATTTCTAAAGCGCTGTACCGAATGGCCCCGAAAGAACTACAAGAGTTGAAGGTCCAACTGCAGGAACTTTTAAACTTGGGATTTATCCGACCAAGTGCATCGCCTTGGGGAGCACCAGTATTTTTTGTTAAAAGAAGGATGGTACTTTAAGAATGTGTATTGACTATCGAGAGCTGAATAAGGTGACATTAAAGAATAAGTACCCATTACCCCGGATCGATGATTTGTTTGATCAATTAAAGGGAGCAAGAGTATTTTCAAAGATTGATCTAAGATCAGGTTAACATCAAGTGAAAATTAAACCCGAAGATATACTCAAAACTGCTTTTCGGACCAGATATGGGCACTACGAATTTGTAGTGATGCCGTTTGGATTAATCAATGCTCCAGCTGTGTTTATGGACCTTATGAACCGTGTTTTCCATGAATATCTCGATAAATTTTTGTTAGTATTTATCGATGATATTCTGATATATTCTGCAAGTGAACAAGAGCATGAAATACACTTGCGAGTTGTGTTAGAAAAATTGAGAACACAAAGATTATATGCTAAGTTTAGCAAGTGTGACTTCTAGCTGAAAGAAGTAAATTTTCTAGGACATATAGTTTCGGCAGAAGGGATAAAAGTTGATCCTGCAAAGGTCCAAGTTGTGCAAGAATGGAAATCGCCTACAACTCCGAACGAGATTCAAAGTTTTCTAGGCTTAGCCGGGTATTACAGGAGATTCATTGAAGGATTTTCAAAGATTTCTAGGCTAATGACACAATTGTTGAAGAAATGGGTAAAATTTCAATGGACTCAAGAATGTGAAGACAGTTTCCAAGAGCTTAAGGATAGATTGACCACTGCTCCTGTCTTGACAATACCTGATCCATAAAAAGAATACACCATTTATACTGATGCGTCTAGAAATAGGATAGGATGCGTTTTAATGCAAGAAGGGAAAGTCATCGCGTATGCTTCGCGGTAATTGAAACTCCATGAACATAATTATCCTACTCATGATTTAGAGCTCGCAGCAGCGGTTCATGCGTTAAAGATATGGAGACATTATCTATATGGTTCAAGATGTGAAATTTTTACGGATCACAAAAGTCTGAAATACTTCTTCGAGCAGAAAGATTTAAATCTACGACAAAGAAGATGGCTTGAATTAGTTAAGGACTATGATTGCGAGATAAAATATCATCCGGGAAAAGCTAATGTCGTCGCTGATGCCTTGAGCAGGAAGAATTAGGAAAGATTAGGAATTCTTTAAACAGAACACGACGAATTGCTGAAAGAGTTTGAAAGAATGAAACTGGAAGTAGTATTGCCTCCTCGGAATATTCAGGAAATTATAGCGGCGTTAGTTGTACTTCCAGACTTGAGAGCTCGAATAGTTGAAGCGCAACGACGAGATGAACAACTTTAATCATTGCGAGCGAGAATCAGAACAGAGAATATCTCGGGATATCACGAGGCAGAGGATAATGCGATTATGTTCGGCAATCGTATATATGTGCCTAATGACGAAAAGTTGAAGAATGAAATTATGAGTGAAGCTCATAATGTTCCATATGCCGCGCACCCTGGAAGCACGAAGATGTATCAAGATCTCAAACAGAAATTCGTGTGGACAGGAATGAAACAAGACATTGCTTTACCCAATTGGTGTTTAGCGTGCCAGCAAGTTTACCGTATGGAAAGACCGTCGGATGATGTTTAGCGTGCCAGCAAGTAAAAGCTTTACATCAAAGACCGTATGGAAAGTTACAACCCCTAGAAGTTTTGGAATGCAAATGGGACCACATAGCAATGGATTTTGTGACCGGGTTACCCAATTGGGTAATCATCGATCGATTAACCAAAAGCGCCCATTTTATTCCAATTCCCGTGACGTACGGAGCAGACAAGTTGGCACAGATCTACATTCGAGAGATACTTCATTTACATGGAGTACCAATGTCAATTACTTCTAATCGGGATACCAAGTTTACCTCACGATTTTGGATGAGTTTTCAAAAAGAACTGGGTACCCAATTAAACTTTAGTACTGCATTTCACCCACAAACAGATGGCTAGACAGGGGAGATCAGTGGGAGATCAGTGGGAACAAGTGGTGCTAGACAGGGGAGATCAGTGGGAACAAGTTCTGCCATTGATCGAATTCGCTTATAATAACAGTTACCAAGCTACGATCAATATGGCTCCTTACGAAGCACTATATGGCAAGAAGTGTAGATCACCCCTTTATTGGGACAAAGTTGGAGAAATGAAGATTCTTGGCCCTGAAGCAGTAGAAGAAATGGTCCTGATAGTACGACAAATAAAGAAGAGAATGAAAGAAGCCCATGATAGGCAAAAATCTTACGCTAATAATCGTCGTACGGAACTGAATTTTGAAGTAGAAGACAAAGTCTTTCTAAAAGTTTTCCCTATTAAAGGAGTGCATCGTTTTGGCGTAAAGGGAAACTTAAGCCACGATTTATTGGACCTTATGAAATACTAGAAAGGATTGGACCAATAGCATATAAATTAGCGTTGCCACCTAACTTCGCTAAGGTACATGACGTTTTTCATGTATCTCAACTCAGGAAGTATGTGTATGACCGAAAGATCATCCTTCATTACGATGAAATAGTTCCCGACGCCGAATTGAGCTATGAGGAGAAACACGAATGTATTCTGGACCGGAATGAGCAAAAGCTAAGGAATAAAGTTATTCCTTTAGTGAAAGCCCAACGGAAACATCATGGTCCAGAAGAAGTGACGTGGGAACTAGAAGAGCAGATGAAAGAGAAGTACCCCGACCTGTTTGACAAGGTATTAAATTTCGGGGATGAAATTTATTTTAAGGGGGAGGGAATGTAGTAACCCGAAAATCTTTTAGTCTTAATTTGAGCCTAATTAAGTATAATAGGGACTTAAAGGCATTTTATTCTTAAAAACTTATAAAGAATTGCATAATAGATTATTAAGTGATAGAAATTCGATTAATTTCTAATCGAATGAATACAAATTAGAAGAAGTAGAGATTATTTATAAATGAGTTTTATTATGATTAAACGTGAGATATGTGATTATTATTGTGTGTTTGAGTGAAAAAATTCATTAAATAGAAAATGTGCTAAAGAAATGCATTAATTATTTTTATGTGGGATTTATTTATAAAATGAAATGAAATATTCTTTAAGCTATTACATGGCTTGAATAAATTTATTTTATTAATATCTAGTGATAAAGAAAATGTTTTCTATGATTTTCGAATTTTATGAATAAATAGAATAATTATTTGATTATTTGTATATGAAAGCATTAAAGTTATATTTATATGAATTTAATTCCAATAATGGAGATAATTTTTTTGGATCTTTATATTAATGAGAAAATTAAGTTTTTACTATTAAAGAATATTAATTTCCAATGTTAACAATTTTAGAAAAATATGTATATAATTTTCGAAAATTTTAAGAAATAAAATAAAATGAAAAGAAAATTAATAAAGCTATATGTATATGTGTGCCTTCTAGAATTTTATTCATTAAAAATCATCTTCCACCTCCAAACTCCCTCCCATTTTCGATCACACACACTAGCACACACATAAAAATTTTCTTCAACTTTTAATCCATATTTTAAGTGAGGAATTAATAGAAAATCACTCCAAGGAAGGAATGAGCAAAGGAAATCGAGAAGTGAAATACGAAGGAACAAAAGTATTAGAGTGAACGGTATCAGGTGGGTAATGCTTACTAAATTATTTTTCTGAACAAAGTTAAATGTTATGATTCAAACGTGTTTCTATCGTGAGAATTATTTCTAATCACCACATTATGAGTATGTTGATAATGATTGATTTACCACATTGTGGGTATGACGGCAATTGACATATCTACGGTAGGAAAACGATATATATTGTGCACGGGTTATGGCCGTGAGCTTGCAATGTAGGCGGTCATGGTATTGGCGAGGCCTACCCCCATTACCGAACGACGAGATAGGTATGACCGTGGTTGAAACCTTCGGGACCAACTCGGGTATGTGATGCCGGTATGTTATAAAATGCGAATGTGTGGTGATAGAATAATGAATTCTTCTTATGAAGTAATTATTCAAGTTTATCTTCTCAACTCTTGCTTTAAGCAAATTTAGTAGTTATTGATTAAAGTTTTGAAAGTTAACGTTTTGGAAATTACCCACTGAGTACTTTCTGGTACTCATGCCAGCAAATATGTTTTCGATTTGGTGCAGGTTGAGCGTGGAAGGGATGTGGGCTTGGAGCTGAGCTTGGTCTTTTCTTTTGTTTTGAATAGTTATGCCCGAATGTCATGTCTTCATACATGACATTCATTACTCTTCTGTTGTTGACTCTGATACTTGAACTATACTTTTGTGAAAACCTTGTAAATGCTTGGAAACGTTTATGTACATATTGTTGAGGCTGTGACCTCGCTTATTATTATTACTTGTTGGCGGTTATTTGCTGGTGTGCAGGTTGGCTTATCCATATTCTAGTTGATATGCTGTCCATTGTCCGAAATTTCATTTCTTTAAACTAGTCACGGTTTGATTATTTAGTTAATTACCTAATTAAATAGTTCAGGTCATGACAAGTAACCCCTTCCCCAAACTGCTCTGCCTGTATCATGCTGATGAGGGTGGGCTTCAACTCAAAGTTGTTAGCATTTACGTTCGAGCCCCATCCTCCACCTTGACACTGATCCGTCGGTGGCCTGTACATGTGGTTAAGCGGTATGGATGGTGCTTGGTCTCCAACTTGGCCCATCTGATTCTGCAACACCAGTTGGCGTTGCATTGCAGCTAACATTGTCTCCATTTCGGTCATCCGATCATGTCCTTGGGGTTGTCTATCTGCCATTTCTTGTCTTATTTCTCTTCGTTCTCTCTTCTGTGATTTTTCAATCTCAGGATCCAATGGAAGAATTTATTTCCTCTGAGAACTTGTGATCATGTACTGCGCAAAATGATAAAAACTAGATTAGATCCAAGGTAAAAACACGTATATATATATATATATATATATATATATATATATATATATATATATTTATAAGCCCGAATTAATAACTACAATCCGTAAAATTATCACTATGAAATCTACACAATCCCCTAACGGCAAGACAAAATTTGATCGCTATAAATTCTACCAAAATAAATGATAGTAAAAACAGCAAGTATTATATCGTATCCACAGAGACTGGTAATCGAAAACATAGTGAATAATTCACACATAATCTTTGATTATTATTCAGGCAACAAAAATAAGAAGGATGATTATTAATCTAGACTCAAATTTAAATAAGAATGAACTCGGATATGAAAGACTAATCCTATGTATGTATTTAACCTAACCAGATTCACACAATTAACCTATTAATTTGTTTACCAATTTAATCCAATCAAAGATGAAAGATCACATAAGTACCCATAAATTTCAATTACAACAACTATGGTTGTGGATTACTAATTTACCTATTACTGTTACGTCTCAAGGTGAAAATTAGTAACTCCAAATAGATCACAAAGAATTTGCTTCCTACGGATGTTCCTATCTCAGTTACGACTCAAGGCTTACCCGTATTGTGCATTCAAGATCGATTGACAATTAAAACTGTTAAGTATTCAATTGACAACTAGATATGCATTAAAGTTGATCAGAAATTAACACATAATATCACGCTCCATGAATCACAAATCGACGACTAGAAGGTAAAACAGTATCAACAGATAAATCACAGAAATCTAGTCAGACATACAAACCCTAGGATCAATACAAAATTTAGCTACGCATAATTAAAATACTAAAACAAGAATTAAATAAAGATAACATAAACTAAATTGAAAAGATAAAACCGTATGAATCCACGATGGAATCTGTAACAACTTGAATCCGTAAATAATCTGAATGCTTGCAGGAATCTAAAGACAAAAATTGGAATGGAAAATAACTAAAGCTAAAAGCTATAATGTGTTCTGTAAATTAAATCGTGCGAAAAAGTAAAGTGTTCTCTGTGTAAAGCGTGGTGTTCCCTTCTCGTTCTGACTGCGCCGCACATATAAACTAACCTCTCATTGGTTCGCGACACTCTCTCGCGATCAAGGGTCGTGATGGAAATTCGCGAGCCATCCCTCCTATCGCGCCTATGTCTTTCCTCACGACCTTGTATCGCGACAGAGTGTCACGATCCAATCTCGCGAGGTGTGTTCTTTATTGCTCGCGGCAAGCTAGCGACCGCTACGGCGGTCGCTAGTCTCGATACATAATCTTCTGGAGTAAAACTCATGGCCAGGATCGCGACCACTAGGGCGATCGCTAGTCTCCTATTCCTTTTCTCTGTATTTTACTCGCGAGCTTTGCTCGCGAGTTCTCTTCGCGCGCCTATGTCGCGATCTCTCTCGACCCAAAAATACCTTTATCTCGTGATCCACCTTTTTGACATCTAAACCTATGAAAAAACGACACGAAATACACATGGCATAGTATCTTTCAAGGTAAACATAAATATATCAAATGATAGCTCAAAAGATCACTTATCGAATATAAAAGGAACAAAAATAACCTTATAAAATAGGTAGAAATGAGGTTTATTAGATATCAGGGAAGATCTTCAAAATATGAAGCCATAAATCACAAATACGATGGAATGGATTCATATTGGAGCTATCCAATTGGTGATCAAATCGGCACTCTATTTGGGTACAAATGTACTAATTGATATCGCAATCTATGATAAAAGGATACTGAATCATGTGGATTCAGAAATGGGAATCATCTCAGGGAATTAATGTGCAAAAAAGATTATAGCGATCTTCTATATGAAGATTTCATATAATATCAAAGATTCCATATTCAGTAGAGCTGTGATGTTATATGAGAACTTCAAGAAGCAAGAATTGATAAATAAAGGAAACAGACCCTATTTCATCACTTATCAGGTGTCTTATTGCTCTTTCAAACACCCACCATACAAAGTTATATTTGGGGAAGGAGTTTATCGATATACCAGATATTTTCAAGAAGGTAGCTAAAGCAAGCTACCTTCCTTTCAAATGATTAGTAATTATTAATGCGAAATTTCTCGCGTTTATAATTTTTTTTTTTTTTATACGACTTTGGATCCGAAAAGAAGGGAGGTTTTAGTCTATTTGCGCGAAGGCATGACTACAAGGTCTCGAGAGAGAAATCGCTTTATCCAAATGAGTAAGGCGATCCCATTAAATATTGAGATCGAAAGATCGCACAAGATAGAGCGCAGAGAAAGAAGACAACAAGCTATGGCAGATAGACAACCACAATGATATGATCATATGGCCAAAATGGAGGCAATGTTAGAGGATCATGCGATACAACGCCCTAGCCAAGGTTAAGCGGCATTACATTAGATTCGCACTCAAACCTCAGGCGAAGTTGGAGGACGAACATCTTGCAAACCAGAACCATACCGCTCAACCAAGATTGGTTATTACGGACCACCGAATAGAGAACACCTTATCAACCGATCGGTTTGTTTGAGGTGGAGGTAGGGTCGAATGTCAATGCGAATAATTTTGAGTTGAAACCGCTATCATCGTTTGTCTATATTGATGATATTCTTATAACATCAAAAATATGGACGAACATGTCGACATATGGAGATTTTGCGATATATTGTGCACTGGCATATCAATGAAAATGAGTTCTTTGCAGTCAGACAGGCTATCAAGAAATGACCGATATTCTTACTTGCAAAGAAATTTACTTTAAAAGTTGATAACACCCAAGTTAAAGCTTTTTTAGTAAATAAAATTCAATCCAAGCCCGAAAGGCTAGGTTATTAAGATGGCAAGTTGAATGTCAATATCATATTTATGATATTGTCGCTCTTAAATCTCATGAAATATTCTTGCAGATTTTCTGACAAATGATGGAGCCAAAGGAGATTGACTCAATTATCATCATCAAAATGCAACTCCGGAGAACCTCGAACCGCTTCGAGGATCGATGATCAGATTCTTCATGCCAAACAAAGCGAAGGTTCAAGATCGGACGTGACCAATGTCACGATGATCGCTAATATTCCTACCAAATAAACGATAGTAAAACAAAGTATATATATATATCGTATCCACGTGGACTCATGCGACTCGAGAACACAGCAAGTAATTAACACAGAATCTTTATTATTATTCAGGCAACAAAATATCAAGAGAGGATATTATAAAACTAGACTTGAAAATAAAGAGGGAATAAAATTAAGATATAAAAGACTGATCCTGTGGATGTACTTAACCCAACCAGATTCACACAATTAACCTATTAACTGCTTACCAATTTAATCCACATTCATATGAAGGATCACTAATGTAACTATAGTTTCCGCCGTAAGTTTATAGTAGTAGGTTAGCCTAAACTCATCTCCGGCTTGTCTCAAGAGAAGAAGCTAATTACCAAAAGCACACAAAGATTTAACCTCCTACAGCTCACCTATCTCCGTCCGGCCTTAAGGCAAAATCAGATTATGAATTCAAGAAATCGATTATGCAATTAATTCCGCCAGACATCAATCAAATAACTAGTATGCATTATATCGCCGATACCAACACATGAGAATTAAAGCCAAGAATCATAAATCATGAATTGGACGGCAAAACAAAGATCAACAGATTAATTATATAAAGCGTTTGGGAGAGGGATCACTGAAGACCCTAATGCACACTTGGAGGCGTTTCTAGACATTTATGATACAATCAAGCAGAATGGAGTGTCAGCTGATGCTATCCGGATGCAGATGTTTATATTCTCACTGAGGAGCCAAGCTAAAGAATGGTTTAAGGGTTTGGACAGATCAGGGATTACTACGTGGGAGCAGCTATGTGAGAAATTTTTATCTAAATATTTCCCATCTACCAAGGCTCAGAAGACTATTGCTGAGATCTCTCATTTTTCACAATTGGGAGATGAATCATTATTTGAAGCCTGAGGGAGATTCAGAAGTCTCCTGCAAAAATGTCCACCGTATGGTTTTTCCCATGAACAACAGGTGACTCAACTCTATAGTGGTCTTACTACCAATAACCGTAGTATTGTGGATGCTTCAGCCGGAGGATGTCTACTCAACAGAGGTATAGATGAAGCATTGAGAATTATTGAGGAGATGGCGTCCAATAGTTATCAGTGGCTGATGGAGAGACAACTGATCAGAAGAGTTGCTGCTTTCGAGGTGGATGACAGATATGATGATTTATTAGAAAAATTCACAGAATTGCAAATGGAATGTGAAGCAGAAAGAAATGGAAAGATGACTGTTGCCATGGCGCAGAATACTGATGAGGCTAACTATGTGAATCAAAGGAATAATTTCCAGGAATCGGAGTGGAAATCCAGCTATCATCCCAACAAAATGTATCATCCAAATTTTTCCTATGAAAATGCTCAGAATGCTCAGCAACCACCGCCTGGTTTTGCCGTCAATAATGGAATGATTGTAGAACCAAAGAAGCCTAGTCTTGAAGAAATGATGCAACAAGTATTGGTGAGTAATCACCAAATTACAGCGAGTCACCAACAAATCTTGGCTCAGCAAAATACTCAGATACAACAGATGGGGAACAGAATGAATGCTTTGGATAGCATCGTTAATGCCATCAATAATATTGGCATATCCATCGGCAAACAACTGAAGATGGTGGAGAATCAAGTAAGGCAGATGGCCAATGAGAGAGTCGGGACTCACAGGCAGGGTCAATTTCTAAGCAAGACAGAGCAGAACCCGAAGAATCATATTCCTCCAAATCAATGCAATGCCATGCCATCTACTTGAGAAGTGGAACATCATATACAAATCATCCAGAGTATGAAGGGGAGAAAGGACACATGGAAAGAGCCGAGGAGGACGAGTACAAAGAGGAGGAGACGTCCGTCTCACGAGCAGTCCTCGCGACACAACGCCGTGAGGTAGCCTCGCGAGGAAAGACGTAAGTGAAACAGAACCACGCCTCGCGACCTTACCTCGCGACGAAGCGTTGCGAGGTAGTCTCGCGGAGCCACACGAAGCAAACCTCGCGAGGAAAAGACGCGAGCCAATCTACGCCTCCAACATTCGCAGCTCCATTCCCTCAGCGACTTGGGAAGAAAAAATCTGACGAGAAGCTCACTCGATTCATGGAGATGTCCAAAAAGTCAATATCAACATACCACTCCTAGATGCACTCGGAGACATGCCCGGGTACATCAAATTCCTCAAAGATGCAGTGGTGAGTAAGAATAAGTTGGGCAAATTTGAAAAAATCAACCTTTCAGAAGAATGCCGTGCTATCATACAGAGGAAGTTTCCGTTCAAACAAAAGGATCCTGGGAGTTTCACCTTGGAATGCCAGATTGGAGAGCATACATTCCCCAACGTATTGTGTGATTTGGGAGCAAGTATCAATCTGATGCCTCTGTCTATTTTCAACCGTCTGAAGATTGGAGTGATGAAACCAACTACTATTTCATTGTTGATGGCTGACAGGTCAATTTCGTATCCTAAGGGAGTAGTCGAAGATGTGTTGGTAAGAATTCAAGATTTTGTTTTTCCTGCTGATTTTGTGATATTAGGTATACCTGATGATAAAAATCAACCATTAATCTTGGGTCGACCTTTTCTAGCCACTGATCGAGCTTTAATTGATGTGCAGGATGGTGATCTCACTTTCCGTGTGAATAAAGAGGAGCTGAAAATTTTGATCTATGATGACATCAAGAGACATGACAGTTCAGATTATGAGAATTGTTGTTTCATCACCACTCCCACAGCTAGACCAGTCTCACAGTTGGATATTAGTCGACCAATTGATGAGGATTCTACAAGGAAAAGTTCATCGGATGAGCAGAAACAAATAGTTGAGTTCTTGCATAAACATATTCTAATACGGTATGGAACCCCGAAAGTTTTGTTCAAGTTTGGGGGAAGCCACTTCAACACTCAGTGGTTGTCTGCAGTGCAAGCTAAATATGGGGGCAAGCACAAGATTTTGAAGAAGTCAATTGTCAACAAGCCAGATTGATCAAGGTAATGGTCTAGTTAAAGATGTTAAATTAAGCACTTGTTGGGAGGTAACCCAATGTTTTTGCTTTGTTTTGTTTTTGCTTTTATTTTGTTTGGTTTTGTTATGTTTTTAGGCTTTTGCTTTGTTTCGTATCTGTTTAGGGTTGAGTTGAATGAGAAGAGTAGGCAATGATGAGAATTGTTTTTGTTATAAAAATTTGGTTGCAACTGAATTCTGTAAAATGAAGCATGTTATGATTATTGTGAGTATTTAGCCTTTGAGAATTTGATCACATGTTTGAAACATGTGAGACTTGAGCTGTTGACTGTCATATTATTTCAGTCTTGTTTCTTTCTGTGTAGAGTGGTTTGAAATAACATGTGTTTTTCTAGAACTTGCTCTGGATCTTTTTCGAGATTGCATTGATGTGCTTAAGAATTAGGAGATGATATTAGGAATTTTTTTCTTAGCCTATATAATATCCAAACACTAACTTGTTGATCTTTTTAACTTTTGATGAGCCCATTTAAGCCTACCTTATTCTTTCATGAAGTCGTGGGTTGGGTTGTGTTCGTTAGTGTGATGTTTGGTTGCTAGAATTGACAGTTGGGGAAAAAAAAAAAAAGATAATAAATAATGAGGAAGTGATAAATCAAAAATAGTTGCTTACCCATATAAGTTCAAATAAAAAAAATGTTGACACAAGTGTGAGAAAAGAACATAAATGGGTAAGTAGCTAGAGCTTGGGATGAATATATCATTTAGAGGATAATTGTGGAGTTCTTAGAAACAAATGACTTCTTGGTATGGAGAATTGGAATGAATTATGAAAGTTTGGGAATTGTGTCTTGTGATGTTTATTGTGTTTTTCATTGTGGGACTATGAGTCACTTAGCCTAAACATATCTTACTTTATCAAAGAGTCTACATTATAACATTTTATAAGACCTTTTTTTATCTTAGTTCTTGAGCACATATTTGAGCAATGGAGAATTAGACGATTTATAAGCTTATGGTAGATTCCGTGTGTTTTTAAACTTTGAGAGTATACACATCCTCCTTGATACACTTGAGTGTTTGAGAGTTCTTATATATATATCCATGTCGTGAGGATTAAGATTGGATAAGGCTTGTGCTTATGATTATTATGATAGGTGGAGTTTAACGGAAGAAGTTGTGATTTGATTCATTTGATGTGAATCTTGTGTTGCTCATTGCTCTGAGGCTTATGGCTTTTGTCGTTCAACTCATCGCTTGTTCTTTTGGTCGTCTCTATTTTGTTCTGCTTCGTTTGGGGACAAACAAAAGGTTAAGTTTAGGGAGTTGATAAACCTCATTTCTACCTGGTTTATGAGGTTGTTTCCGTTCATTTTATAATAGTTAAGTGGTCAAATGAGCTTTCGTTTGATGTGTTTATGTTTACATTGAAAGATATTATGCCGTATGTATTTCGTGTAATTTTTGCACAGGTTTGGATATCAAACAAGTGGATCACTAGAGAGGCCTCGCGACATAGTCTAGAGAGGCCTCGCAACATAGTCTTGAGAGGTAGTGTCGCGAGGAAAGACGAAAATCAGCCAAGTTACGCCTCGCGATGAAGTCTCGCAAGCTAAACTCGCGAGGAAAGACGGAGGACGATTCGCGAGACTGGCTCGCGACAAAGTCTCGCGAGGAAGAGGATCGCGAGACAGAACGGGTGCACGATTCAACATGGCTCGTGACATTCTCTTGCGAGTTACATCTCGCGAGCTCACGCGGAGTTAGGGTTACAAATAACTGGCGCAGACGAGATTTTTGGGAGAGAACTTTTACAGAGCACCTTTTGCACAATAGATTCCAAAGAACATAACAAGTTTTTATATTTTTTGCTAGAATTATTTTAGTCGAATTTTGTCTTTAGATTTCTTGGAGAGTTTAGAGTTATTGTGGATTCAAGTTGCTACATTATTAATCGTGGAATTTGACGGTTTTATTTATTCAATTCAGTTCATATTTCATTTATTTAATTCTTGTTTTGATATTTTAATTATGAGTAGCTAAATCTTATATTGATCCTAGGGTTTGTATGTCTGACTAGATTTCTGTGATTTATCTGTTGATATTGTTTGTCTTACCATTCATGATTTATGATTCTTGGCTTTAATTCTCATGCGTTGGTACCTGATCAATATTGTTGCATGCTAGTTATATGATTGATGTCCTGGTGGAATTAATTACATAGTCGATATCTTGAATACATAATATAGACCTTACCTTGAGACCTGCGGAGATAGGTGAACTATATGAGGTTATTCTTTGTGTGCTTTTGGTAATTAGCTTACTTCTCTTGAGACCTAACGAAGATAGAGTTTAGGCTAACCTACTACTATAGGCTATCCTGGCGGAAGACTGTAGTTACATTAGTGATCCTTCATATGAATGTGGATTAAATTGGTAAATAGGTTAATAGATTAATTGTGCAAATCTGGTTAGGTTAAGTACATCCCTAGGGTCAGTCTTTTATTCCTTAGTTTATTCTTATTTATTTTGAGTCTAGTTTAATCATCACCTCTCTTAATATTGTTGCCTGAATAATTATAAAAATTCTGTGTGAATTAATCGTTGTGTTTTCGAGTATCAGTCCTTGTGGATACGATAATATACTTGTTGTTTTACTATTATTTATTTGTTAGGAAAATAAGCGATCACCTTCCACTACATTAGGCTTCGACGACCCGGTACAAAGGCCCTTAATAATATCAAGGCCCCTTCATCAGAAATCATATTGGTTGCCACGTTCTCCGAGGACTAGATCACGGCGAGGTGAGCATGGGATTTATGGGTTTGTCTAACAGAGATAGACAAAGTCAAGTTCATTCAAGTTCTTCCAGAATTCAGTGAATGGAACATTCCTGTTAAACACCATGACAGGAAAAACAACGAGCTTTGTGGAGAGTTTCTTTGAGAATAAGATGACACTACTCTGGGAAAACAAGATCGCGACGAGCAAGGAAACTCACCGTAAATTCTGCAATATGGCTCACTTTGGGCATTGGACGTTAAGGGTTTGCTCAGACTGTCCGAACCAGAGGAGCCAGAGTTCGGAAAAGGCTTCTTGCCTAAACAAGACAAGAAGAAGTTTCAAGCAGACGAGCATGGGGAGCATCGGGTTCCTCAGAAGAGAACATCTCGGGCATCTCCAAAAAGGTAAGGTGGTCGGCAAAGAAAAAAGAGCCATGTGACTCTAAGGCTGAAGATTACCCACCAAAAAGAAAACGACATGGGTAGGTAAATCAACAGGAAGATTCCACTAAGAAAAAGATAGTGGAAAATGAGTGATTACTCCACCTTCGCAACGAACAAAGTGTCGGCAGAAGAAAGTAGAGCACGTGGAGAGCCATTATTGAAAAGATGGCCCATCAGCATGTGAAGAAGAAAAAGATCGATCGTCTATCCATAATACAGGTCGTATGTGTCTTAAAATCAGACGAAGCGTCTGGCAAAAGATATGGACCCACCATCACATGCGAACAAGCTGTCAAGGAGAAAATAATCCAAGACAATAATTCAAGCAATTATAGAGGGTGTCAAACCTCTATATAAAGAATAGAAGAAGGAAACTCATATTACCGAGAGTCTCACATCGAGCATCATTTAAGTTTCCTTCAAACCAAAAGAAATAATTTCTCTATGTAATAGTTTTTAGTTTTAATTTCCTTCAAGATTTTTCTTTTTCTTTTTAAGTTTTTAGAGTTGTATGTGAAGAGAGCATACGGCTATCATAGGTAGCTAAAAGAGTTTGTCTCCTCCCAAAAGGAGATAAAAGTGTGTATTAAATATTTCATAATTTCTCAATAAAAGTTGAAGGCTTTTGCCCGACAATTCCCAGTATCATTTATAAGTAATCTCCTAAAGAAATCAACTAAGTATCTTACGCCCCGAATAGAAATAGACAAGGGTTGTACTAAGTGTTGCTGAAGGAGTTCCAACGGTAGGAGTTCATCGGTTGCGATTGCGTGGTTGGTAGAAGCTCGGAGGTAGCTCAAAGCCCGTAAAAATCTAGCGACCTGAAAGAATAGTACCCGGCAGCACTTTGGTCAAAAAGATATGAAGTCGAATACTCGGTTGATAATTTTTATTTGTTATACGAAAGCATGTTGAGTTTGATTGTTAAGCATGTTTTATATCCATTAATGAATGTGTTATGGAAATAGCAATATAAAGCATGAAAGAATGGTGATTTAAGGGGTAATTTGGTCTTGTATGTATGAAATGAGTAGATCTTGCATATTTTTATGAATTTGGTTAGGTTTTACATGTGTATTATGGATTTGGGTGTTTGATGGGATTACCTCTTTATATTTAAGGAAGCTCGCAGTCACTATTTTCGATACATACTGGATAAATTCTTGTTTTGTCAATAACCTACAAATTATACAAGACAAAATACTTGAAAAATTAGATGTGATAGGACTCAGACTTATAGTTTATAAAGACTCTAGTAGGAATTCAAACCTACGACCATTCCATTCGTGTAAGGAAACCAATCCAAAATCTAAAAATCACGACTTCAAAAGAAAAAGAAAAAAAAGTAAAATACACTAACGCTTCTATAAGTTTGAGTTCGTCACCCTTGATTTTTCAAGTGTGATTTATCTATCTTATACGATTTACATACTATTGCACAAGAATATGTTTTACTTAGTGCACATTGAAAATAAAGACAACATAATTTCAATGAATTCAAAAAAAAATAAAAAAATAGAAGAATTTGCTTATATACCAACTAACTTCACTACCACAACAATGTCCTAAGAGAGAAAAAAAGAAAAAGAAAAAAAAATGTAGAAAAAATATAAAAGAGAAATACGAACTAGTATTACTTTTTTTGAAGTAAAAGTGAAATCATTTCAAAGTATTATTAAAATCTTTGTAGAACATATGATGTGAAACATATCAAAAGATGGGTATATTTGTCATTTTGTGCTAGTGATAAAGCCCTAACTCAAGGCTAACAGCTTGTTTTCTTGCCCTTTCTCATACACTTCATCAAATCAAACCAGTGTTTTTGAACAGAGAAAGTGAGGCAATGGGGAGAGAGATGACCAATACGGTGTCGAATCACAAGCCGCAGTCGGAGATGTCGTACACGGTGGAGCAGCTCGTCGCCGTCAATCCCTACAACCCCGATATCCTACCTGATCTCGAGAACTACGTCAACGAGCAAGTAAGTCGCTCTTTTGTTTTCTATAAGGTTAAATCAATCTGTATTTGTGTTTCTTAATTTTCCTTTTTTTTATTTGGGTTCTGCGCGTATAAGATGTTTTTATGTTCACTCGATTTGTTGCTGTTTGCTGAATTGACAATTTGGCGGACCTCATTTGTTTTGCTTTGATAATATAATTTTAGGTTTCTTCGCAAACCTACAGTTCGAATGCAAATCTTTGTCTCCTCCGTCTCTGTCAGGTTCTTTTCTCCTCTTGTTTTCACTTGATTTCCTTGTTTACAGTAATTCTTCTTTTGTTTGCATCATTGATGGCAGTTGTTGCTATACAGTTTGAGCCAGAGCGGATGAGTACTCAGATTGTTGCTCGCATTCTGATTAAGGTTAGTTGAGTGTTTTGTAGATACAGAGAACTTGTCTTAGTCTTAGTACACCCCGTTAGTTTCTTCCCATTCACTCCATTGTGCTTAACGCGTTGATATTTTACCCAGGCACTGATGGCAATGCCGGCCCCAGATTTCAGCCTGTGCCTCTTTCTAATTCCCGAAAGAGTGGTACTTTAACTATCTCTTTAATCTCAAACCACAATTGCTTACAAGTTTTGCCTTATTTCTAGAGCTTTAAGTTAAGACCAAGCATGTTTCCACTACAGACTGCGTACTGTGTTGTGAGAAATGATTTTTTCTCTTACTATAAATGATAGAAAAAAATTCTGTACAGCCCGGATTTGGGAACTTGTACATACGAGTTCCTCTCAATGAAATATTATTTCATTAATTCCAACTTAGAATTTATTTAACTTTGTATGGAAAGTTAACTGTATACCTTAATCGGCCCTTTAGATACCAGGTTTCTATCCATGGATGACTGGTATTTCTAAGACTGTTGGAATTCCAGTTGTTTAATAAATTTTGGAGTACAATGTTTGCTAGAGATCAGCCTTTTCTCTTTAGCTTCCTCTAGCTTATTAATCACTACTAATAAGTAATAGTAACAGTTTATTTGATCATGACTTTTTGAGAGATATTTGAAATTTGGCCTATAAATGCCAAATTTACCTAGCAATGGTTTTCTGCAAGGAGTCAAGGACCATAACTGCTCAATTCTAATATATTTCTTCTAATCATGCGGTTTGGGTTATTCAGTATGACACGATTGATGAGGAAGCAAATCCTGAAGATGAGAACTGGTTGGGTGCCAAGGTTTAAATATACGTTTTAAGCACCTAGGCGTTTTCCAACAAAATTATAACTAATATAATAAAAATACATAAAACATAACAAATATATGAAAACACATATAAAACATAAGTTCATAATTAAGTAATTATAGATCTTTAAAATCTGACTCAAGTCTAATAATTATTCGCCATAATGTATATAGGCACGTATTTGCCAAAAAAATTAAGGAAAAGAGAAAAAACTCTTAATGGAGGAGAAGTTGAAAGAATAACTAGGTTAGTGGTAGTAGCCTTTCAAAAAGAATGAGGTAAGTGGTAGACGTGTAGTTGTCTTGTCCCACATTGGACAAAATAGACTAATATAAGCGTGAAATGCACTATAAAATGAGAAGCAAAATGAACATTAGATTCACGCAGCCGCGCGTTGAGCACATAGTGAACTATTCTTCCGCCTTCTACTAAAGAATACCGTATGCTCGTCGCAATTAAAGCCGCATACGCCTTGATCCTCTTTAGCGCCTCGGTCTGGTTGAGGTGTCCGCCTCATTCGCAGCCGTGCGAGGCGCCGCCTCAAAAACGCTTTTCAGGCACCTCGGGGTGTGCCTCACAAACACCTTTTTTAACCTTGTTGGGTGTTTGGTTTATGGGAGGGAAGGGGGATGACAATTGGTATGGTGATAAACAGGGTGCAATAATCACTTTTAGTCCTCCCTCACCCAAAAGAGATAAAAAGAGAGGTATGGAGGATTCCCCTAGAATGGGATTTGAATTACTATTCAAGTTTTGCATGTGTAATTCCATTTTCATTTCCTCTGTTTGAAACCTACCAACCAAGCAGCCCCGTAATACACAATTTTTTTAAGGGAAGTCACCCAACCCACATGATGCATGAAACAATGAGGACTTGTGGAATGTGATTCAGATCTTTCTCCTTCAATCACGCTATCAATGTAAAACAAGATATGTATATACTTGCTGGCTGTTTGAACTCTAATATAATATGGGTGAGAGGCTTTATTCCTTTTAGCTGACAAGTTGTAATGAGCTTTTGTTTCTTTATTTATATGTTTTATGTTGCTGTGTTTAAAAGGACATATCTATTCTAATAACATGTCACCACTTGTTTTTATTTTGCTGCAACCATTAGCAAATGGAAGAACAATTTAAGACTCTAATTGTTCTCTCACACTAATTGGAGGTATGTTTATCATCTCCATCTTCCATCTTTCTTGATTTTCATTAAACATGCTCCTTTTGACGCTATGCCTTATAAGGTAATCATTTGTACAAAATGCATCTCACCATGTACTTTTACTTCACACACAGACTGCCAGATTTCGTCAGTTTTGGGATGAAGCTTCTAAGAGCCGTCATATCTTAGAGGTCGTACCAGGTATTGAGTTAGCCACTATTGTTTCTTTAACAGATGACAATGTGTTTTTTTTTTTGTTCCTCCATTAGTGCTCATTTATGCTACATATTACTGAACCATTTTTGCAAGGGAAAGAATTTTGAATCAGAAAGCCCTTGCTTGGACATAGAGCCCCTCCACGTACTTTTAACCTGTACTAAAACTCACATACTTTTATAATGTGCCTCACTATGGAACGAACAAAGCTAGTTAAGAATTTTAAGAATCGACTTCTTTTCCATATGATGTCTTACTATCTGCTATCACTTTGAATTTAGTGATCGAGCTGCTAATGTGCGATTCTCTGATTGTAATCCTGAGGGCATGCAAGACTCTATGTGCTATGAGGGTGTTTTTTCCTACTAACCTTCAAAATGAAGCATTTGAGCACTATTGTGCTACTTCCTCAAATATAATTGTTGCTCTCAGTGCACGTTTTGCTGTAGCTTACTGACATGCTTAGCTGAATCAGGTTTTGAGCAAGCTATTCAAGCATATGCCATTCATGTCCTTTCAATAACCTATCAAAAAGTTCCAAGGTCTGTTCTTGCTGAGGTATGATTCTTTGCCTGAAATTCCTCTCTGCTGCCAATTTCGAAATACTTGCAAGCTTATAGCCTAAGTGAAAAGATTAAGATGTTCTGAGTGATGGATTATTTCACAGGCCATCAACATTGAAGGTCTGGCCCTTGACAAGTTCATTGAACACCACATCACCAACTCTGGTTGGGCTATAGAGAAGAATCAGAACAAGGGTCAACTTATCATCCTTCCTCATAATGAGTTTAACAACCCGGAGCTTAAGAAAAGTGCTGCAGATGGGATTCCGTTTGAGCATATTACCCGGATCCTTCCAATTCTTGGCTAATCTCTGCTGTGAAGATACGTGATTTGGCAGAAGGATCTGAGTCAAATTTTGGTCATTCTTGTGATGAAATGCATACTTGAGTTTTTTCTTGCCAAAGCAGTATATAGGTTAAATCTGATCTAGAACTACAGTGCTATGATCAGACTAGACCTGTTTGAGCTATTTTCAGTTGTAGCATAGTATCATCATCCCTCGGGATTAAATGCAAAAGCTTGTTATTTTTTATTATCCCCATACAGTTAGTGGTGTTCATTTTAACTCCTTTTTCAGTAGGTTGCGGTCACTGGATTCTTGGTGCACAACTAACTCTGGTCTTGCTTTTGGTAGGTTGGGTTGTCTTGGCAATTTCTTAATTATATAGCTTGTACGAATCATTTAGTTCAATTTTGCTGCTTATTTGTTGAATTTCAAAGAAAAAATCGCAATCTCATTTGTTAAATATTATTTTCTGTCTATTGAAAGTTTATATTTAACTCCTTTTTGACCCTCCGTCAAAAGTTTATATGTTTTCATTTCTAAAAACATCAATTTCATAATTTTTATCTTCACTTTGTCCATTTATAAAAAAAATCCACATGACATACCTTTTAACTTCCATTATTCATTTATATATTTGTTTATTATTTCTATGCCCCATTTTCTAATTTAACTACTTATTAATTTATTATCTTTATTAATTTTATACTCGTTATAATTTATTAAAATTCATGTCATCAAAAACAATATAAGCTTTTGATGAATAGAGAAAATATATTATATTCAACATTGAGAAATGTACAGTGCTTCCATTAGATCGATAATATGTAAGAAGATTCGAATAAATATGTTTAGACAAGCTTAGGAGTTTAATGACCATCAATATGTAGTGATGAATCGATAATATGTAAGAAGAATGGTCATTAGATCGTAAAGTATATGTGTTCCTATATACATACACGACTAAGACATTCCTTCTGGACTTGTCATTAGATCGTAAAGTATATTCGTCAGTGGAATCAACCAAGGAGTCTATATTTGCAACTTCAATTGTTTCAGAAAAGAATCAATAATAGACTAAGACATTGGAGCTCCGACCATTCGTTTATATATACACATATACTAGGTGGTGGACTAAATATCAAAGCCCAGAAACAGAAGGGATAGGAAGAAAGGAAAAGAGCTCCAAAAGAATCATAAAAACTGTCGTCTATTTACTAGTTCAAGCTAAGTTATCAGGGTACGACCCAGCTTTCCAGGTCAATTGCTGCCATCACCATTCAACCAAACGATGCCGTTACACTCAAGTCTTTCTCCTCATTCACCATCTCACCCTACCATCACTCAGTATATCATTGGCCCCTGAAAGGATATAGAGCCGGAGACAAAACTATAACCTTCAGTGGCAGATTGCTTCCCCATAGGTCACCCAATGCACAAAACTATCAGAGAATTCTTCGAGAACTTCATAATTATGGGCCTCACCATAGTCAAGCTCAGTACCAGTATGATCTCTACCCTGCATTTATAAAAAGTAGTACCATGAATGTGTCAAGTGTTATGCAGGTAAACGAGCATAATAATCGAAGTAATCTGGAACAGAAGATGCAGAGCGAACTCTACATCATTAACTATGCCGTTAGGAGTTACTTGAGGTAAGTGAGTAACTAGTACGATGCAAAAACTTTGGAACTATGGGCTTGATGAACTTCAGCTAAAGCTAAATCAAAGGAACCACATCACCACTAATGTCCATTTAACTAATAAAATTTCCAAACTTTGTATAGATTTCTCAGTTTGTATAACCACTTTTCATTTTTCAGTGCTTTTAGAAAGTAGTCCCTCCGTTCACCAAAAGCTTGCATTTTCCATTTTTGGACACATCAACTACCATCAATCTACCTACTTATTTACAAAAAAACCACACACACCTATTACTCCCACCACCCATTAATATATTCATTTATTATCTCCACTCACTTTACACTCATTATAATTTATGAAAACCCATGCCACGAAAAGCAGTGCAATCTTTTGGGGGACGAATGGAGTAATAACTTAAGGCTGACTTCTTAATAAATGAACTATCTTACATATATACTGCTACACATTCCTTTCCACATGTCTGTAACTTGATCTTTGAGCAAATAGATGGGTGGGCAGATGTACATACCCTTCTGCTGGATCCACATTCACTGGTGGATGCCATGGTTTCATTAGCTGTTTCATTGATAACATATTCTGATGATAGCAAAGCAGTTGGAGATGCTATCAGCATTGACCTGTGATGAAAAAAGAGAAGAATTAGCTCCTTAAAACAGCTTAAAACTCAGAATGGTTGTCTTAATTCCCAAGACACACTGCCAACCAGCATTTATGATATTATACACTGGGAAAGGCCCAAATAAAATGATGTATGTGGAAACAAATTTCATTTACTAGTCACTAATTAATAATCAGAGTTTTAAAATGATTGTACGAATTGGAAATAAAATAAGAGAAGTTAAAACTGGATGTTACTTCCAATCTGGACTGTGTTGGTAAGTGTGGTATCATACAAAGTTGTCAAATATGGCGGTGGAGGTTTTTAAGTATTTTGTCATGACCACCTCATGGCATGGCATCCCTTGGTGCGCTATGGCGGCTGTCATGGCCATGGTGGTCATGGCAGGTATGGCGATTATGGCACAAATGACACTGACAATTAGTATAAAATAAAAAATATATAAATAAAAAATGGGTCAAACCCGACCTAAACCTAGACCTAGACCCGACCGACCACCCACCCTAAAACTAGGGTTTTAATCTTATAAAACAGTGATTCACACTTTCCCCTTCTCCTTAGGGTCAAGCAGAAAACCATTCTTCTGTCTACACTCGTTATCGATGGCGGATGGCGGGTCATGGCGGATGGCCAAAAACCCGCCATAAGATTATGGCGGATGGCGTGGCGCGTTATGGCAGAAGCACGGCAGATTAAATAAAATATAATATATATATCTATATATAAATATCTATATATATATAACTTAAAACTCTAGAAATTGATAAAACATAAGTTTCAAGTTCAACACAAACATTAAAGCATAAACTCATAAATATAAATATGTCTAATATTAAAGTCTAATCCTCCTCATCAACCCCAACATAATCATCTTCTTCCTTATCATCTAATGGAGCAAATCTTTCTTCCTCTTTATCCTTCAGATGACTCACATTAAAGCGGTGTTTATAAGATAAAACCCTAATTTTAGTGTGGGCTAGGGCCTCGGTTTGGATTAGGTCTGACCTAAAAAAAAATATTATAATTCGGCCGCCATTTATGCCACGATCGCCATACCATGCCATGAGGTGCTCATGGCGAAATCCATAAAACCCGCCACCGCCATGGCGGATGGTGCCGCCATGGCGGAAATTTGATAACACTCTACACACAATCTTCACCAAGGCGACAACCGGCAACCTCCAGCGACGACTCAGACAGACAATAGACTGTTAGGCAGGTTTAGTTCGAATTTTTCACCTTTTCTTTTCTTTGGCTGTTTCTTCCAAATTTCTTCTCTTTGTAATTTCATTTAGTTATTTTTGGTTTGGGCCTTGGGCAGTTTTGCTACCAACCTATAACATACAAATACCTTGAAATTGAGTCCAATTTTTTAATTCTTTGAATTTGAATCACAACTAATGCTACAAAATACAATATCTACTGATCAAGACCTTTATATTAGACATATTTATGTTGGGATTGTTGAGAAGGATTAGACCTTTATATTAGACATATTTATGTTTATGAGTTTGTGCTTTAATGTTTGTGTTGAACTTGAAACTTATGTGTTATGGACCTATGATAGTATGATTTTTGAGTGTGCTTTAATGATTATGTTAAAACTTATATTTTCTATTGTTTTATCAATTTCTACAATTTGAAGTTATTAATTCTAGTATATATTCTAGTATATATATTTTATTTAATCCGTCTTGCTTCCTCCATAATGCGCCACGCCATCCGCCATAATCTTATTGTGGGTTTTTGGCCATCCGCCATGACCCACCGTCCGCCAACGATAACTTTGGTATCATATATGGAGATTTCAAGAAAATGTTCAAGATACTAGAGCTTTCTCTATCCAAGTGAGAATTAATAATCATTATAAGAAAGAAGTCGGAGACAGAAGTACTAAGATCAATAATAAGAAGGCCAAGATTAAGAAACCATTCCATCACCACACATAAGAAAATTCTGCGAGGCAAATATTTGACCGTGAGTCGTGACGCCGTAAAGAACAGTGAAAGGATTTATGCACAACTAGTGCTGGAGAAGCAAACCAAGAAACAGAGAGATGAGGGTCTACAAAACGAAGCAAGAACAAACATCTGAGAGCAGTCTTAATGAAAACTCTAGTTAGTCAATATAACTATGAATAGATGAGCTATAAGTCCCACGAAGAGCATAGAAGGTGGGTCACTCTATAAAAGACAGGTAAAAGAAATATAACAAGTAAGATTGTGCAGTGGGAATCAGAAACAATGCATACTAGACATTCCTCGATAAAGAGGGGGCCAACCATATGTTATAAAACAAAGGAAGGAAAATAACCATTTATCTGGATATCAACGTACACCATTTAGAATTGAGTGCCAACGCTAGTAAAGAATGAAAACTAAAACTCATTTCCATTATGGCCAAGGAAATTCAGCAGCTTATCATGTCACGGTAAGAGTATTCGTTGCACCACCTTATAATGACGTCAAAGAGAAAAAAAGTCATATTACTATCTGCAGAAGAGCTACCTTTCCAATAGCTCTTCCTCGCATGAATTTCCGGAGGAAGAGAGCCAATCTAAGTCAACAAAGTTTGAGCAGTCAACCCCATCACCATTTTCATGTTCAAGGTATCTTACTCTTTGCATTTCAGCAAAAAGCTCCTAGTAGGCATTGGAGAAGTATCACTGCAGAAAGAACAAGATAATTAATTTTCTATAAAAAATAATAAACAAAGGAATAATCTTTCTAATAGCGGAAGGAATCTATTTTATGCAGTTGAACCCAAAAAGAAATCATGGCATTTCCAAATGTAAAGGACCTAAATGAGTATCTATACATGTCCAGCGAAATGCAAAAGAACTTTATGATGGTATTCGGATTCAAATAACCAATAATCATATCCACATTACCTTTTACTAAGAAATTGGACGACTCAGACAGACAATAGACTGTTAGGCAGGTTTAGTTCGAATTTTCACCTTTTCTTTTCTTTGGCTGTTTCTTCCAAATTTCTTCTCTTTGTAATTTCATTTAGTTATTTTTGGTTTGGGCCTTGGGCAGTTTTGCTACCAACCTATAACATACAAATACCTTGAAATTGAGTCCAATTTTTTAATTCTTTGAATTTGAATCACAACTAATGCTACAAAATACAATATCTACTGATCAAGACCTTTATATTAGACATATTTATGTTGGGATTGTTGAGAAGGATTAGACCTTTATATTAGACATATTTATGTTTATGAGTTTGTGCTTTAATGTTTGTGTTGAACTTGAAACTTATGTGTTATGGACCTATTATAGTATGATTTTTGAGTGTGCTTTAATGATTATGTTAAAACTTATATTTTCTATTGTTTTATCAATTTCTACAATTTGAAGTTATTAATTCTAGTATATATTCTAGTATATATATTTTATTTAATTCGTCTTGCTTCCTCCATAATGCGCCACGCCATCCGCCATAATCTTATTGTGGGTTTTTGGCCATCCGCCATGACCCACCGTCCGCCAACGATAACTTTGGTATCATATATGGAGATTTCAAGAAAATGTTCAAGATACTAGAGCTTTCTCTATCCAAGTGAGAATTAATAATCATTATAAGAAAGAAGTCGGAGACAGAAGTACTAAGATCAATAATAAGAAGGCCAAGATTAAGAAACCATTCCATCACCACACATAAGAAAATTCTGCGAGGCAAATATTTGACCGTGAGTCGTGACGCCGTAAAGAACAGTGAAAGGATTTATGCACAACTAGTGCTGGAGAAGTAAACCAAGAAACAGAGAGATGAGGGTCTACAAAACGAAGCAAGAACAAACATCTGAGAGCAGTCTTAATGAAAACTCTAGTTAGTCAATATAACTATGAATAGATGAGCTATAAGTCCCACGAAGAGCATAGAAGGTGGGTCACTCTATAAAAGACAGGTAAAAGAAATATAACAAGTAAGATTGTGCAGTGGGAATCAGAAACAATGCATACTAGACATTCCTCGATAAAGAGGGGGCCAACCATATGTTATAAAACAAAGGTAGGGAAAATAACCATTTATCTGGATATCAACGTACACCATTTAGAATTGGAGTGCCAACGGCTAGTAAAGAATGAAAACTAAAACTCATTTCCATTATGGCCAAGGAAATTCAGCAGCTTATCATGTCACGGTAAGAGTATTCGTTGCACCACCTTATAATGACGTCAAAGAGAAAAAAAGTCATATTACTATCTGTAGAAGAGCTACCTTTCCAATAGCTCTTCCTCGCATGAATTTCCGGAGGAAGAGAGCCAATCTAAGTCAACAAAGTTTGAGCAGTCAACCCCATCACCATTTTCATGTTCAAGGTATCTTACTCTTTGCATTTCAGCAAAAAGCTCCCTAGTAGGCATTGGAGAAGTATCACTGCAGAAAGAACAAGATAATTAATTTTCTATAAAAAAATAATAAACAAAAGGAATAATCTTTCTAATAGCGGAAGGAATCTATTTTATGCAGTTGAACCCAAAAAAGAAATCATGGCATTTCCAAATGTAAAGGACCTAAATGAGTATCTATACATGTCCAGCGAAATGCAAAAGAACTTTATGATGGTATTCCGGATTCAAATAACCAATAATCATATCCACATTACCTTTTACTAAGAAATTGGGTTGAACACCTAATTATGTCAAAGCCAGCATTAGTCATTTCCCACATAGTCTGACCAGGGCTAGACAAAGTTTCCAAGTAAATTAGTCCCTTGGGCCTCTTCGGGGCATTTCTCTCATATCTGTTTCGATGCCTAGTGGTTTTGGAACAAGAGGGGATTTCCTTGCCAATGGTTCGGTAGAGTTGACATGGGATTTCTTAAAAAAAATTGAGTCCATGGCCACCAGAAGAATTTAGGAAAACCTACTGGAGGGCTATGTAAAGAGAATTGCAATACCACTTTTGAGCGGTGGAGTGAGTTATCCAAACAACAAAACATATTTTTATGAGAATCCTAGCTCATGTGGACTAAGCTCCTTATCCTCCAACCTGAAGCCTTCTACTGGAGGGCTATGAAGATTGAAAAGATACAAAAGTGTTGATCTGCTACTGCATCACTTAAAAATTTACATGTAGTACTTGGTTCATGCAATCTCGCAGACATTCAAAACTAAATAAAGCATCAAATCATTAGGAGAGAAATGCACCTTGAATATGTTAACTCGCTTTCTGATGTACACATATTTGGTGTAGACTCGGAAAGAATCTTGCTTCTTTCCGATTCACCAGGGAAACCAGCGCTGGATATATCTTTATTCATGTTTGGTGTAGATGAAGGTGAATGACTTTCACGAAGGATGTTCCCATCTGACCATGATCTTTTGAAAAATGACCTAGAAATTCAAAGCAAGAGCGAACATCACCATGATAATATAGTTACGGAAAGTACATTGTGGACATTTGATAAGTTGTTTACTTATACGGTTAAACCCTTTTGATTAAAAATGGTTTTGATTAGGGGACATTAAGCTACTCATGACTCAAACTATACCTTTCCCTCCTAATTTCATATTTCACCAAATAACACCACACCAATGAATGGCTTGTCACTCTTTTAAGATCAACAGACACAACATCATATGCCCCCTTTAAACATCAAGAACCAAATTGAAATACAACTGAAAGCAGAAAATACAGGTATTAATATTCACTAACAAGTTGAATTATTAGTAAGGATCCATCTACGTCAATGGCCTGTGGTTGATACATCTATCTATCATTAAAAGAAGAGTGCAACTGGACAAAAATATTAGCACACTGAACGTAACTGCAAGAGTTGTACAAGTTATAGAATAACCACCCACATATCCACGTTTAACTTAATCAGCTTCACCGTGAAATACATCGTTTTTGGAATCTTGGATATGAAACTTTATTCAGAGTGTGCATATGTTGACTCCAAAATAAAAAGGAAAGAAACTCCAGTGTAAAAATCAGAAATCCTTTTTGAAATATCATGAGAAATAGAACTGCACATAGCAGAGGAGTCAAATTGAGGGAAGAAAAAGCCATAGATGAAGGAAGCCAGAAGACATGCCATCAAAGAGGAGATGAGTGATTAGGAGGACTAATAATCTCTATTTATCGATTTGAATGCATAAAAGTGATCATACCAATGGCAATATTAATTAGTAATTAGTTTAAGAAGTGGCAATCAACCATTTACTACACGTAATTAAATCTGACCTCATGACCATGTCTAGAAGGTATAGAAGAGTTTCTAGCACTGGCATGGAAAAAAGTTGTCTGCCAAAATTTTCACAAGGAATAGGTGATGTTCACCACAATATTTTAGCAGATACGTAGCTACCACTACTGGTTATACCTTCCATGTTGATCTGCATTTGACTGTCCATTTCTTCCCACATTGCAATGCTGATCTGAATCAAGCTCCCACAGATCAGGTTTATCTGGTTGAGGTTGAAAATGCCCCAAAAATCTGCCCAATTATCATGAAGTAATTGATTAAATAAGGTAAAATTGTGATTTAAACCTTGAAAACTACACCACCAGACAGCAACAAGAAACAAAATATTGAAAGATGAAGTTAATTATTTACTTTTCATGGAGGATGTCAGAAGCGAGAGAACTACCTGATCAGCTATAATATAGAAATCTCCAAGTTACTCCATCCCATTACCCATTTAATCTCTAAACATACATAAATATCTTGAAAATGCATATACAACCATTAACTCACATATTAATTGCATTTTGTTTCTCTGCATCCATGTATGCATTGTTATAATATCTCTGCAGAGTGCGGAAGAACTCCTGTGACTGTGTTGCTGCTTTCCATTGGCCTCTTCTCTGAGAGAAAACCTATGACAAAACAAAAATTGGACGTGTTATTTCTTAATAGGTAAACCATTGAAGTCCTAACTGAAAGAAAATTATGGCTACAAGAAAAGAAATCCGCAGTGTTCTTTTGTCTTCTTCCCCTTGTGGAGCTACCAAAATCACAGTATAATTTAGTTTTATTGAAGGAATAGTGTGGTTATTGGGACCCCCAGTTTGGAAAAGTGTTCAAGTACAAGGACTCAAAGCCACATTATTCCTTTAAAGAACACAAAGGTTACATAGATATATCATATATAAAAAGCTTGAGTAATTGATCATATTTACAATTAGATACTTGAAATGTCTGAATTCGAATAGCCTTGATCGAAAATGCTACTTAGTTGGAGAGGCTTGATTCTGTGTTGATATAAGTCGTGATGTTTAAGTACATCTGTATAGAAAGTACCTAATGTACATGGGTATACCCCAAGGACTGATATTAGGCCCCTTCCAAGTATAAGAATCTGTAGACAACCTTATATTATAAATTATAATAACACCCAACAACATTCAACCAGATATTAAAACACATAGGCTTCCATCATTGCACAAATAACTCTAGACGAATTATTAAAAGGACTGATGAAAACAGTAAATGAATCCCAAAATATGAAGAAAACAAAACATTAGCTTACCTTATTGTGAGCAGCAGATCCACCGTATTGGTGTGCAAGAGTATCACCCATTCTCTCATAAAATCCCATCAATTCTTCAGCCAAAGGATCATCAAGGTCCAGCTTTGTTGAGGTTGTTACTCCTAAGGCACGCAGCTGTTGCCCTAAAGCAACCAAACCATATGCATACTGCGCAACATTTGTACGATCCAAACAATCTATGCAATTAGTCCGAAGCACTCCCTTTTGGATCATTGGTGACCTGCCAGAAGGATTACTGTTCATACTACTATTGCCCCACTGGATTTTCTATCTGAATTATCAGAATCCTCAGTCTCCTCATCATTATGCTTTCCATTCTCAACATGAGAATTTGTTGAGGTAGCCATGCCAGGAGCAAAAACATTCCTGTATAAAAATGAAACAAAGACTCCAGTTTAGCATCTATACTCGGTCATAGCATCACAAACATAAATATGCTCTGCCAGTCAAACTATTTTGTTAACTATCTTGGGACTTCATCTTTCTTCAGCACACTGTTAAGCCATCAAGAAAATGCTACTTTTATATACAGGTTACCATTCTAATTGCATGAAAATCTTGTTATCAGAACTAGCAAATGAAACATTTACACCTATGAAGCACGGGGATGGGGACGATACGATACCGGGACGAAGATACTTCAATTTTCCAAAAATGAAGATACGATAAGTCAAAAATACGTTTTGTATTTTATATTAAATATATATTTTATATATAATAAATATCAATAATTTATCAAAAAATATGCAAATACCACATAATCCATAACAAATACCACATAATCCATATTAAAACTAGCACATAGCAAATAAAAAGATGTCTTAATACATTTAATAAATATAAAACATAAACTAAAGACTAAAACAAGTAAAGAAATTGGGTTTGAGTTCCCAGGCAACGGCGACGGCGAACCCAAGCTGCGGCGAGCAACGGCGACACGAGCCCAGGCTGTCTGCCTATTTGCCTTCGAACACGACGACCAGAGAGCTGCGACGGCTTCACCTTCGAACACGACGGAGACCCCAGGCGATGGCGGGCGACGGCGACAGCGAGCCCAGGCAGCGACAAACCCAGCGGCGGCAAACCAGGTGGTGGAGAATTGGGTTTGAGTTTGTGAGAGAAGATCAAATCTGGTTTTTTTTTTAAAAAAAACTAGGGTTTCACATATTTTTTCTTGGTCAACGTATTTTGACCGTATTTTTTTTAAAAAAGACGAGTATGCCCCCGAGGGAGGCGTCCCCATGCTTGACAGATTTACACATTACTTTGGGCATAAGTACACTAATACCTTGTGTTAAAATAATAATATTACGCATTGTTTATTATGGTCTCATTAAGTTAGAAGTAATGGCCATAATAACGATAAACAACAAGCTGATAAATTAATGATATCCAAGAATAACATTGTTATGAAATTTCTATAATGACATACTTAAGTTGGTAAGAAGTAAAAATAGAAATGTCAAAGAGAACATGTCAATTTGGTTCCACGTTGAATGTGCTACTTACTCGTAACTAGGGCATTTAAGTTGCCCCCCTGATAGCATCTCTGGTGCAGCTTGACAATAGAAAAAACCTGTTAGCGTCAAAGCATATGTAGCCACCTTTCCCAACAGGAGCAACACATTTGTACCTTCGCTGGTGAAAATCAGTAATAGCAACATAAATCAGATCTCAACAAACATAAGTACATAACCTAGAGTAATATAAAAAGAACATTAGATACCTTCGGGAATGTTTATGCAGATCCCAGTGGAGAAATTTAAGACGGTTCCCCTCAGATAGATTTCTATTTATGACTTCTATGGCATTAGCGAACTCTGTTCGAAGAATGGATTCTCGTGGCTTCTTTTCATTTGTCTGTTGATAAAAAAAATTGATTATCAAGGTCTATACACACACACACACACATATATTCCATTAAAGAAAGGTTTCGACAAGGTACAGATGATTTAGGCAGTTACTAAAACTCTGGCCTTGCATATTCAAGAACTATAAAATTATGTCCATCTTGTTTCTGCAAAAACACTTAGAATGCCAAAGCCAAACTCATTAAATTCTCTTGCCTTAATCAAATTCAAAATAATGATGGGATTCCCATATCTCTTGACAAGATTTTCAAAATGAAGCCTTGTAGCCTCATATGTTTGGTCCCTCTTTGACACTGCAAAAGAGAAATCACAGCTTAGAGGATAATACATCTTCTAGGTATGAAAAATGCAGAAATATAAATCAAGTAATTGTGCAAACATACATATAATATCCGGTTTGATATTTAGGCGGGAGGTCTCCTGTGACCAGAAGAGTGGTATTGACCCACGATTTTGGACCACAGAACTAATTTGCAAAGGCAGCCCTTCCGGAACATCCTCAACTAAAATTTGCTCAGTCTCGACATCATTTGCCACTCTGCCCCTCTCGTTGACACCTCGCTTCAGATATCTGCATTAATTAGTTTAGCTGCATGTTCATGGATGAAAAGGACAGAAATCTTACCAAAAACTCTACACAACCAATTTAGAAGCAGAGGACAAAAAACTCAGAGAGAATAAACAAGCAGGAAGGGAGAACTATAAGTTGATAAAGCCCAAGTTATGCAACAAAATCTTTGTCCAGTCAGGCAAAGCAACACGGCAAAAGTTCAAAAGAGCAGTTTCTTTTTGAACTCATGTTGCTCATTTATCCCAAGTCCCAACTGTAAGGAACAGATTATGTACATCTTCTAATACTATGTCATATAGACGGACGTCCACAGTTTATATGATTTTAATAACCAACAAAAAGGAAATATAATTTTGTTCTTACAATATTCTTAGACCAGATAACTAGCTAGCTAGTGTCAAAACATTGAGAATTCAAAGCTCCTTTGTCTTTGACACTGTCAGAATGTGGAGTAGTGCAATTTGATTTAGTTTGTTTTGTATTTTGATTGAGATTTCTCAACCCTGTATAACTCTTCACCAAAATAAACACATCTCCAAGAACTTTAAGATGTGACATGTTCTGCATTCTGTGTCTATTAAAGCAGCAGGGATTGGTCTCAAAGAAGATCCCTCGAGGATACAAACTAATGCATGTTTGAATCAAAGTGCCATAAGAGAAACTGTAACTTGGAATTGATTTGTATACTCCAATATTTTGTCACGTTTTGCAAACTTACCTAGTACCAGCATAATGTCGTGAACGTCTGGCAATTAGAGTCAGCTGGAGATCTCTCCCTGATATAGAAAGTGTAGCCTGGGTTGGGTTCATAAAGATCATGCAATCACAATCAGATTCTAAAAATACTTGGAAAAGTAAGCAATGGCAAGATACAACACAATTAATAAGCACAACCATTGTGACTAAACGGGAGTGAAACAGCATTGCCAAATTAAATATAAGATTGATTAAATCTGGAAGTATATATATTTTAATCCAAAGCATTGGCTCATGAAGATTATGTAACCTCACCTGCATAAAAAAGCCATAGACCAAGGCAACAGTCCATAAAGTGTTCTGAAGAATATTTCGTATTCCACGAGTCAGAAATTCATTCCACACGAACATAGTTTCATATAAGACTTGCCCTGTCTCGTTATCACACATGTTCCTCTGGAGACTTCTCATCACATGGTAGGAGTAACTAAAGTAGAAATCCTTAGTAAGATCCACCATGCACAAGAGCTTCTTGTATCTATGTCACCAATAAACTGACAATATTCAATAAGCAATCAAGCAAAATCTCCTGAATGCAAAATTAGATATTAAAAGTCGGCAAGGAAAAATTTTGGATCCAAGAACCATATTTTTCCATTTGCAAAGACATGAAAAATACTGATAATAGAAAGTATAAACAGAAAACATAGAAAAAATAAATAAGGCATTAAGTTTTTATAAACTGCTTGTAACAACTTCCGTGAATAGTAGTACAGTAGTATATTGTATTCAAGAAATTTTTCATGTTGCACAATCAAATATCAAACAGCAGGCTACAGTTTAGGCGAGGCAAGTTAACAGTAACTTCTTTTTGGGCCAAGAATCTTAAATAGAAACAAAGCAAATTTTGGACTAATAATATAATAGGAGGTGAGCTGAGACTGAGAAGTGAGAAGTACGAATAGCGTACTGCTTGTAATTGACCATTATTTACAGGGTAAAAAGTTAATTAAAAAGCGGGGCAGACAGCAGATTCACATTTAAATGACAAGTTCTCACATGTCCAAATTCAGAAACTAGGGAACATGTTTCGACTAACAAGTTTCAATCATTTTCAGTCTTTATTTCCAAGATTTTGAGATAAGTAAGCCATAAATGTTTGGGATAGACAATTAATTAAAAGCATTGACATAGATATGCAAAACCAAAACAATAAAACCACCAACATCCCCCCCACAACACACACAGAGATACATATACATTTTTGATGATCCTAAATCTCAATTCCAATACCATCAACAATCTATCACTATCAGGCAGGTTATTTAGTTGCTGCAACCATTGTGATATCAGTAATGTCTTGTCTAGGGAGTGGTGGACTATCTGGTGTAGACGACACATGTCCAACTTATTTGGACAAGAATTACTCTTGTAATTCTCTACTCAACATTAGTAGCTTCCAGCGCAGATCCATGAACAAGAAATTGGACAAGTCCAATAATGATGGAAACTACTAATTGGAACTGAAGACGGCCAAGATACATTTTATGTTACTACTTTAACAAGACATACTTAAGTGTTATAAAACAACTGCTCCAACTACAAAAGTGCATGGCGTTCTCGCTTGATAATCCAAAACCCAGAGCAGTAACATCAATTCTTAGACAGCAATAACATCATTTCGTTATAGCATTTTAATAAGGAGTGATAAGAAAATAAAATAAGAAGTGACGAAATGGTTCACAGCTTCTCCTCTAAATTCAAAATATTAGTTTTAAGGAGCACATTCGAAATGCAAAGAGGCTATAACCTGTTCTCATTCTTATAGTTGACCATGTTGGCTCTAACTGCCGAATTTGGCAAGGGAATTATCTCGCTTTTGCATATAGCATATACATTGTGACCACATATTACACCAATCTGCCTCCTTTTTGTTATGAGCACCATATAATATGGCCCGAGAAATTTAATGAATCCTGAAAAAGAAAGAAAAGAGAATGAGATAGATTATCAAAACTATCGGCCTTAATCTGAATAGGACACAATTAGCAATAGAACACACCAACGATGCCATAACAAGTAGTAACAAAATTAAGTCCTCCTGTAGCCCTGTTTCCTTCATGTATTCTTCTTAATAGATCTGAGCACTCCCGCTCAGTATATGTAGCAGAATCTTCACGAATGTTAAGCTCTGATGGTTCCAACCTATCAATTTTCAAAATTTTCCAGAAGGTTCTAGTTTTGTCCCTTCCTACCATATAAAAGTTCTGTAACCAAAAATAAAAACAATCAATTAAAATATAATCCTGTTGGCTAGTAAGTTAGGTAAAGGATATTCAGAATGGATATGCCATCGTACATCAAATTGTAGTAACCAATATTTAGATTGCAAAGAATATGAATTTGTTATATTTAACACGGTGTTCGGAGAAGATAAGAAATTCAATGTAATAATAGCATATTTTCAACATTAGCACAGAAATTTCATTTTATCCAACAGTGCAATCTAATAACAGTTCAGAGTAGCGTCGCTAAATATGTGATTACAAAGTCGAAGTACCACTTCTAGTAGCCCTTTCTTTTTCAGCACATCTACAGAATCAAACTATATTCTCAGCAACTAAAAACAGCAGCCAGTAAATAGGTTACAAAACAAATAATTCAAAATGGCATCAATTGTACTCCAAATGGTAATGGAGTATGACAAGTTCTTTATCTAACTCGTGAACCTAGCAGGCAGAAGGAAAACATAACATCTTTGCATTTTATTACTAACCTAAGTTCTAGGTGAGGGACTTTAGTGAGACAAATATGCAAGTTCAGTCATGTCAACACCAAATCTAGAATTTCAATTAATTAAGCATACAGCTAGACGCCTAGACATTGAATTTATCAATATTCATTCAACTTCGAACTTGCCATATCTAGAAATCGGGAACCAACACCCAGCAACCCAAAAACCATGTTTGATGTAGCAAGCAATCACAGAGATTTAACAATAACAAACAAAATCTTCTAACGTCATTTCCGAATCATAAAGAGAAATCTCACAGCATGACATATAGCATTCCGGGATCAATAAACAAAGGATCAAGTTTTTACTGGATATGCCACCAAAAATCATCAACTGAAAATACAATACCGTACCGATCGAGTCTGATAGAGTCGGAATTTCTGCATAAACCCCTCAGGAGGCAGCGCAGAAAGTGGACAATCAGGCTGAACTTCATGCTGCTGTAGCTGGACAATTTCCGACACATCTTCCATTGCTTTTAAAATATTTTTCGCGATCCCCGAGCCTCGGGCTCGGGAATCAATCACTCTGGCATTCAATTCCAACCCAC
Source organism: Salvia rosmarinus (assembly GCA_036937905.1). Lineage (NCBI taxonomy): Eukaryota > Viridiplantae > Streptophyta > Magnoliopsida > Lamiales > Lamiaceae > Salvia > Salvia rosmarinus. Next base: position 24,162,916 of record CM072823.1, read on the forward strand.
AATCTGTCTCTACTTCCTCTCCCGACCTCTAAACCCCATCACCACCACCCGCAGGTTGCTTCAGGTATAGCATTCCCCGAAAAAATCAAAATCATGCCAGTGTTTGACTTTCTTCCCCAGCTTTTCTACTATCCAAACCCTAAATTCAACAACTTTAGATACGTAAATTACAAAAAAAAAAAAACAGTAAACAGTAGCTGATCTTTAACCGAAGCTATCAAAGACTGAAACTCGCCTGACTTTGAACAGATTCAGGCATCATTTTCCCGAAAAAAGCACCTAATCTTTATAAAACTGAAATAGTTGAATTCAAACGTGCCTGTAATAGTTGGAGCACACAATACCGAGGTTTCCAGAAGAAAGTCGGGGCAGAGAGAAGGAAAAAAGGTAATTGGTCCACGAGATTCAAGAATGATGATGATGATGTACAGAGAGTAGTTATAGTTTTTGGTTGATTCCGAAAAAAATAAGAGAGATAAAGATATGAGAGAGAGAGGAACAGCTTGGATCTGCAGAGGCAAAATGAAATGGTTACCACAACTTATTTAGTCGATGAATAAAAGAATATGCCTTCGTTTATATCTTGTGAAAACATTTTCTTCCTGCTACGATATTTTCCTAACTTTCTCTATCATCTGTATCTATTTCGGCAACAAATAATGATAAAGAAAATCGGTCTTTCCCCAACTAATACATTATAATAATAAAAAAATTATATCCTTCATATATAGTTTGTAAGTTATTACACATAAATTTGAAGTTTATTCAATGTATACTGAGAATTTTCGATAAATTCAAATAATAATAATAATTTTTTATGATTATGATCACACTATCAATTCAATTTTCAGAAATCTGAATAGATTGACATACATTTATAATCAATTATAATTCAATTTAGTTATTTGAATAAAATTACCTCGATAAATAATTAGGGTTTCTTACTTGGGGCAACGAATTTTTACCCTCAGCTATCTAATGTAATATTTTATTGAGATTTTAATGATATATGAAGTCCTAGAATCTATGTTGGACGAGGAGCCTTAATAATTCTTCCGTCTATTTTATATTCACGTAAACTGGATATGATGTGGTATAATTTATATGGATCGTGAGATTTAAAGATGTAAGAATTCGTCGAATGTATATGGTGTCGTAAATCTTACATTTGTAGGTATAAAAAATTATCTAAATATATGTCGAATATGTTTCGGTAAATCTTACAATTATTATGATATACACCACAAATTTATATGTTAGGTAATATTCGTATCACAATATCTACACTGTTATTTTAGGTATGAACATGATATCGATTTAGAGGAGTTCGTGAGGTTCCATAGCATCTATAAATTTTAGACAACAAAAGTGAGAGTTTACATTTTAAAAATAAGATAAAATTTCCTATGTGCATAGGGGAGGGTTAACGTAAGAACCATTTTTATTGTGAGAACCAAAAAATAATGAATCCAGTGTGAAACTTGATAAATCCACTGGAAAAATTACCGAATCCAAAAAAAATGGAATTTTCGCCTCTCATGGGATTCGAACCCAGTGTGAAAATTCTGAATTTTTGGATTCAGTAACTTTCCCAGCAGATTCATTAACTTTCATAGCAAATTCATTTTGTTCGTAAAGAATTTTTTTTGGTTCTTAGTTATCACGTTAAAATTGGCTTAATTTTAAAACTTATTTGAAAACTCAACACCGTGTGTGTGTGTGTGTCATGGTTAACACCATGCGCATATTGCTTAATTTTAAAAACTAACGCTGATTATTATTGAAAACTCAACACTGGTTAATTGTATGATATCATGTCATGACAATGCGCCAGATTACACACGAGCCCTAAAATAATTATTTAATGATATATAGTATTACATATGGTATAAAAAATATAAAAGAATAACAACCGAGCTTGAGATACATGGCTGTGTTGTAGAGGTATGCATGAAGTAATTATAGTTACATGAAGTAATTATAGTTACATGAAGTGGGCCTAATTCTTTTATAAATGTCCTATATTTGTCTGGACAGTGTCTTTACATTACAAAAGATAATAGTTCATAGTTGTTCATTGTTATATATCTAAATATAATAGAAAATAGTAATAGTTTACACAAGATAAGTAGTCAAAATAAAATAGAAAATGTAAGCAATTTCCATTAAGTACAATCGCAATTTCTCTTTCCAATTGAAACTCAAACTGCATTAATCTATACTTATTCAGTATTTTCTTGTCGATTGTTTGTGGTTTTATAAGCTTTTTCTTTTCTTTTCTTTTTGTATATGTTGTAATCAAAACTCAAATGAAGCTATACAATCTCGAATCCATATAACTGTATGCATGTAAAATTATCGGTATTTATATATTAATTCTTGATGCATTTTATAACTTTCTGGGCTCATAGTGTAAATAAATACCACCATTAGTTGGTTATAGTGTGTACACTTTTCTTTATGGTTACAATTTAATTTTATGATAATTCAAGTTGTTTTTTTTAGTAAAAAATGTTTATTGTGGCAACTCACATCATTACAACCCCGTCTAAGAATTGGTCAGATAAATTAGTAAATTAAATCATGGAAACGTGTTAGTATCTCTAATCGACAATGTCCAGCTATTTTTATCGAAATTTCTCATAATCAAATCAAACAAAATAATACTACTAATTATTAATGGAGGTCAAGGGCCGACCACCCGCAGCAGTATTCCACGTAACAGCTGGGAAAACATAGGTTTTGTCAGGGCATGACTTATCAAACCAGAAAAGCTGATAGAAAAAAAAGAGGTAAGATACATGATCATAAATATAAGAAATGTGATTGCTGCTTGTTTAGGTCTGAAATAAGTGGAAAAATTTAATATAGCCTATGTGATAAATTTGATATTCATTTTATTGCTAGTATTAAGTTATATGTATTTTTTAATCAAGTGTACAAAATTAACTTTTGATATATTATATTTACACACTGACATATAGTTACGCTATCTTTTCAATTTTCAATGATATATTTTTTGACTAATTTTGAATCTTTTCTCTCTCTCATTCTTATATTCAGGCAATCAACTCCTCTCTCTCTATTTCTGGCTAACCCCATCCCTCCTCTTCATCCATTTCCCGACGGCAAACCCTCCACCTCTCTTATTTTTCGGCGACCAACCCTCCCTCCTTTTCTCATAATTAATAAGTAAAAAAATATCATAATTACTTAATAATAAATCATATATTCAATAGGAAAAAATCTCATTCAAGCATAAAATAACGATGACTTTCAAAAAAATAGGTTAGTCACCATCGAAATTGCCGCCGTAGAGCCGTCATTTTATGCTTGAATGTGATTTTTGTTTATTTAACATGTTAGAATAAATTATTAATATTTTAAAAATAATTCAATCACAAAATATGATCATAAGATGTGAAATATTTGTAAAATTCACGTGAATGCATAAGATGTGAAATATGATGTGATTGTGCATTCATGTGAATTTTAATACCAAAATATACCAAATTTACGAGTTAAATTCAAAATAAATAGATAAAATAGTTAGTCGTCGTTGCCCCCACCGACGGATAACCTCAAATTTCGTTATCCAACTGCGGCTAACTGTTTTTTATGGATTCTAAATTATTCTTTGATGTAAATATAAAATTTATATTTTTTCCATTCAATTATTATATTAAATTGATTTTTATACGAGATGTTTTAATTTAAATTACATTTAGTATATAATTTTTTTCATAAATGTTAGTCAAACACTAATTGAATGCATTGATACATTGCTCCACTGACACAATCAACTTACACTAATTTTCAAACAATAAAGCTATGCGGCCACATTATGGTTGGCCACACGTGATACTTTAGTAATTATCAATATAATTAATTAATAAAATAATAATATTAAATTAATGTGTTAATTATTTTTACATAAATACTCATTTTCCACCTATTATGAAAAGTATTAAATTTATTAATTATAAATTTAAATTTAAAGTTTTCATTCCATAGTGGCAAAAATGTAATTCTATAAGATGGTTTTAATGTAAAACTAATTTTTTAATAGATCAAATATTAAATAAATAAATTTTTTATTCAATAAAGTTGATTATGACTGGTCACATTATGGTCGTATAACATCACTCATTTTCAAATGCATTGTTATATTGTTCCACTGTCATTGAGGGTAATTTTGTAAATTAAAATATGAATAAGTAAGTTTGATAGCATTCTTAATATCATAGTTAAATGAATGACTCTTTTATATTTTGGGTCAATTTGACCCATTAACACTTGAAATAAATAAAAAGTATATTTCAATGATTGAAGGTTTCTTTATTTTGGGTATGGAAATGGAAACGAAATGGAAAATGTGAACATGAGCCCACGTCTAGAAACTTGGTAGGGTAATATGCTATCTCTCTCACACACACACACTCACACACATCTCCAATAATTGTCTTCTTAATTGATAAAACGATATACGAATTGTAGTTCTTAGTGAATGTTTTGATTGTAATAATTAGATTGGAGATAGATTTGGTAGATATTGTATTATGAAGAAAACTTGCAGGTTGACTTATATGCAAATATAGGGTAATAGTGTGTCAAAACTTGTAGGTCGACTTATTGATCATGAGAGATCTTTATTATATGCAAATATAGGGTAATAGTGTGTCAAAACTAGCTCATTATTTTATTTTGTTCCCCTATTTAATAATATTGCTTGTGTGCACAGGTGAAAGTAAAATGATGAATAAATTATTGGAGAGATAAGTTTTTATTTTTTTATTTTTTTTTGCATTTATTATTATGTGTGGTATACCTTCATTTTAGATCAATGAAGGTTACCTTCATTTGTCACAATGTTACAAGAGTATGTTACGTTTGTTTAGTTGGGGAATATACATCTATATAAGAGTAACTTATTAGCAAGTGTGGCTAACTGGGTGTCATGTACTACTTGACTCGACTCATACCTAGCGAGGTAATAGGGTATCTAGTAACTGCCCTCAGTATTGGAGAATAAACATCCGGAAACAGTTCAAAATATCAAAGTTGAGTCTGCTATTGATATGTTGTCACAGAAATTCGCAGGTAAACACAAGAAAACTCATGTATGTTGCAATTAATTATATATGAGCATGCTAGGAATATAATCAATGTATGGTGAAATAAACACACAAGATAGATCCTCGGGAGCATGGGTAAACTAAGATTTCCCCGGTAACCCCCAAAGGTTGAATTCTACACGTATTTATTGAGCGGATGATGAATAGTGTCATTGGAGGAAGCATCAATCATATCCATTTCATTTGTTGTTTGAATTATATCATTTTGAATCCTCGTACGTCCTTGTCCGATTCTGTATCATCGTACACTGTAGCTCTGCAACTATAAACATTTGGCATGTCAGGATCTTCTACAGATACGCTACGACATGTGGCAAGTCAAACACTCAAGGTTTAAATAACTATGTGTTTCTTCAGTTCGATTGACTCCGTGTCTTTTCAGTATGTTGATTTCATGTCGTATCATTCGAGTCTGCTCCGAGTTTTATCAGCAGGCTGAACTCTTCTTTTATCAGTTTGGTGACCTGATGTAGGGAAATATTATTTTACCCATGCTCTCGATGATCTATCTCGGATGTTTAATTCACTATACATTGATTATATTCCTAGCACGCTCCTATATAATTAATTGCAATACACAACTGTTTTCTCGTGTTTACCTGTGAAATTTTGGGATAGTTGATCAATTACAGGCTCCAACTTTGATCTTCTAGACTTTTTTTTTTTTTTTGCTTATTCTCCAATACCGAGTGAGATCAATTTATGGAGAATACTATAAAATTCCGCCTCATATTTCTTTCTATGTGATTTTCAAAAATCACAATAAGCATAGGATATTTCTGATTTTCTCATACCTTGTAATCAAAATGCTTTCCCTAGATTCATATTTAGATATAATTCTTACATATCTAATAAATACAATAATTATCTTCAATCCCTAAAGATAATTCATAACTAGAATAATTATCTATTGATATCAAATAATATCTATCTAGATATAGGCGACATATTAAAATAATAAATAAATCAGAACATAGTCATAGTGAGACTCTACATAGGGGATGAAATTTTAGCCAGTAAAAGGCCTTGATGGGCCAGCCCATGGATCAAATGCAAGGAATAAATATGAGCCTAAAATGAATTAATTATCTTATGTTCAGCCCAGAACATAAATTAATTCATAAACATGTATTCATTCCACTAGAGAATAAATACTGACTTACCCCTTTATTATCGAAGTTGATTCGGGCTTGTACGTAGACTTACGAATCCCCGTATTTAAGATATCGTAAGTTCATTAATTATTTATAGCACTCTGACTGCTTAAAATAATTAATCTCTTTAATTCCTTAAGTAGTATCACACAACCTTATTATTGTACTTGAGCTAACTCAATCTGTAGGATTTAGTACAATAAACATTTTAAGTTCATTAGGGGGACGTCATCATCCTAAACATATATGTTGAGTCGATGCATATCACTAGCATGACATACAAACATTGTCACCACCCAAGATGCGGAGAATTTTGGGTAACCCTCACCCATAACAAGTCAAAGTAATGGTCAGTAACTCATACTCACCTAAAACCTTATCGAGATTTAGATCAACGTAAAGTCATTGAGATCTAGGTTCTTCACGATAGTCAGATAGAAAAACTTATCTCACTGTGATCAATCAATACGTTAAGACGTATCAGTATAGACACGCAATCAAGTTATGTTACTTTTTATCTATACTGCAACATATACCGACAACTTGTCCTCAAGTTGTCTAAGTTGTGATCCTATTTATATCTCAACTAGCTTAACCAATCATACAGACTTCTATGATCTTCTACGCACCGTATGATCTAATTTTTGTATGAGATACTGGACAACATGTGCAATCAAGTAAACAATTCATATTAGAGTTTGTAATATTGGTAACAAGAAATATTATATACAAGCTCAACCATTATGCTTTCAGTATACAAATCCAACACCCGAGTAAATATGGCGCTTCAACATGACGTAGTTACCAGCAGCTTCAACTTCTCAGCTGTTGGTATAAAACTTACTCATATTTTCGCCTTCTTTGTTTTTAGCAGCGTTGAGTCTTCAGTCTCTGGTCTTCAGACTTTAGTCTTTTGACTTCACTCTTCACTTGAGATGGTACTGAAACTTCTTTTAGTACGACTGACTTCAGTATTGCTTGAACTCCATCAGTCTTGGACCTATACAAACTGGGAGTTATTTTGCTGAAACTGTGACCGAAAAAGCTAATTTCCTAACATGTGAGCAACACTAAATTACATTAGCATAATAATCATTAGTAGATTTGAAGATCTAACCAAATGGTTGACCAATTGACTAAAAGGTACAAGAAGATAAACCCAATTATTCAAAACAAAAAATTGGGATATGGGATCCCAAGACCAGAATTATTACTGAGATTTTCATCATGTGGGTTGACCAAACCCTACACAATTACTTCTCAATCACTTGGGGACCTCATCCCATCACTACAACTTCTTAGTCATATAAGATTGGAAGTGAACTTCCAACTAAAAGTTCCAATTCTTATATGTAAGCATCTTTACACTTGTCTCATATAATAATTTCGAGTTATTTAGGCTCCAAATCTAACTGTTAAGGATCAACATCCTTCAATAACTTAAGCTAATATTTCTATTTTCTACTACTCGTAGTACATAAGCTTCTTTAGAAAGGTAATTATAAACTTAGATGTTCTTGACATGCTAAACATCTCAAACTTTATACATTTAGACATTATCTTTATTTCCCTTTTAACTCTAAGTGTTTTAAGGTTTATTGAACCAATATTCACTATATAATGATGACTAAAGTGATGGGATTGTACTTCACATTTCGAACCACGACTCATTTGGTAACTATAGGAAAAACATTAGTCATTTCGAAGTTCCGAAGAGAGAGAACAACCCAAATGTAGAGACTATGCTCATATCACTATTACACGAGTGACATTTGGTTGGAACCAATATTGCATCAATGTTCTTTCTTCATCCATGTTTATTTAATTTAATCTGGTTCGACTTTGTTCAACCTTTTCTCTTCTTCATGGAGACTACTACTTTAGATTCAATCTAAAACATTCTAAGTTCTCAACTTCTCTAAACATTCCTCATTCCAAGCTCAAGGGGAAAAGCCCTACTAATTACTTCTATGTCTGTTATAGATGTGAGCATATTTCTTATGAAATTCTATGTTCTTTGAGAGATGTTCTGAAGAACACACTAATTTCAACATAACTCATAACATCACAAACAGTTCATGTTTTAGTCACCAAAATTTCTCAACATTCGCAAACATCATAACTCAACATAAGTTTCAAGCAATGAAAACTTCTCATGATTTCAAGCAATGCAATCTCTGGATAACTTTCAACTGTTGATGTTTCTCAAAACTTTCAACCAACATGACTCCTCAAATTCTCAAGCAACTAGTGCTTCTCAAAACTTTTTACCGTCGATACTTCTCAAATGCTTTATTCATTTTTGAAATAATTTCAAAACTCGTCATACTTGATAATGTCATTCTAAACTTATGCAAATGCATACTTTTCAAGAACTCGAGATTTGAGAAAACAATTAAATAATTTGAAGATCATTTACCTTCCTTCAGTTGAGCGTGACGTAATAGAGTCTGAGACTTGTAGTCTGACTTCAACTAGTCTAATGATTCAAACTAGACTTGGTTTGAAAGAATTTCAAGGCTCAGAGCAACTAACTACTCTGATGCCACTATGTCATAGCCCGCCTTCGCTGACCACAATTAAGTCGAGCTGTGACTTTGGGTCTAGATTAGTAAATGAAAAAGAAATGAGATTGGGGTTTTCTGACTTAAAATCTAACTGTCATCAATAAACTTATCTAAGCAATGTAGATTACTTAACCATAAATAATTACTAAAAAAAGTTTATTGCTCAGCTTAATCACAACAAAGTTATTTACTTAACATAGCTAACAATTGTCAAAGTGTTACAACGGAAAAACACAACTGAGATACATATGTGAAGATATATATCTCAGGGTATAAACCCTACTAAGTCGACAACAAAAAGTCTCCGCTCAACACTTCACCATTATATCATCAGTTCAACCTACATATTTAGAAATATGTAGGACTAAGTACAAAAGCACTCGGTGAGCAATTGCCAAAACATACAGTACGTAAATTTTCAAAAAGTTGTAATGCATAACCAACAGTAACACACAGGGTTTTGTCGAAAAAGTCTGTGTTTATTAAACTCATTTGACTATTTTCTTATCGGGGGATGCACATTTTTTCTCAATATGTACTATCCATATATGTTATTTAGTGTGTTGTGGAAGGAGGCCTCCTTCCACGAACGCCATGACCAGCCAAGAAACTTGTCTAGGACACAGTCAACGAGATCCGGCTAAGAACCTTTTTTAGCTCACAGTCACTCATGTGTACACTAATCCTAGCAATGAACCTTGTAAAGCTTAGATTCCGAATTCTATTATATAACATTAGCAAAGCCAATCCAGATAGGAGTCATACAAAATCAAAATCATTTTATGCATGACAATAAAGAGAAAGATTTTCATTTCACTTGAACATTGGAAATGGCGGAGGTAAACAACTCTAAACATAGCAATTTTGAGTTTTATACATAAAAAAGCTCACTTTGTCAAGGACAAGCCTGTAGACACAGACTGGGTACTCAGCTCGGAAAGACCACGTCAAAATAAAGTAAGCTCATTTTCTTATTTCCTATGCCTAGATTTTTAAAATTAAACTTCATTTTGAAAAATAAATATCGATTAAATGCACCAATAATACCATTGCTTGAGTTTTCTTAAAACAAACTTGATTCTTAAAATCATGTTATCATAATTATTTATCCGAAACAAGAAATATATATGTATTTATTATTCTCGATAAGTTATTTTCATGATCAAGTATATAATTAAGCAATTTATACTTAATATATAAATATTATTTTGACAAATTGATGTTAATAATTTGATTTTCATTGATAAATTTAATTTAATTAGAGGATTTGATAAAAAGTTCCAAATATCATATATATAAAAAAAATCCAACTTTAGACTTTTTTCTAACTAAGCCCAGTTCTCTATTTTATTTTATAAGTTCGAACTGTTAATTTTTCAACTTAATAAAACTGATTAAGCAATATAAGCCACTGAATTAGAGCCCAATTGTTAAAACCAGTCCAACAATTAATTTAATTATTAAGGCCCAAGACATTATTAAAAGGATAGAAATGTACTTTCCCTCCTCCAATTCACGAAAGCCAACGAGAAACGGCTAACGCCAACTCTCTCTCCCCTCCACCGTTATTTATCTATTTACCGACTATTTCAGTACTAAATTTCCCATCAAAAGCCCTAAACCGCGAAAAATTCATCAAATTGATTTCCCATTTTACTGATTAATAAATCTGCTCTTCTTACTTGCTCAGCGATGTCGTCGAAGCGTAATAACAAGGAAAAGACCGTCCGCCGCCACCAGTACGTGTTTCCTTCAAAATCTTCACCTTCTTCGCTGCAATTCTAATGCTTGCATTCGTATTTTTACACCTTCTTCCTGCATTTAATTTGCCACTATTTTAAAAGTTTATTTTTTAAGTTTTTGAGCTGGTCTGATGGAAAACTCGAGCTCTTTTAGTGCCTTGCGTATTTTGTCATGCTGGAGAAATACGGTTGATTGATATCACAATTGTTTATAGTAAATCAATAATAATTGGAGGTTTTGTGTTCTGGTGTCATTGTGTTGAGAGTGTGAAGTTGAATTTTCAGTAAGGAGGAGAAGCCGGAAGAGCTCGAGCTTCCGAAATACAGGGACCGAGCCAAAGAACGGAGAGAAGATCAGAATCCGGATTATGAGATTACTGAGTTGACGTCCTTTCATGCCGTTGCTCCTCCGGGAACTGTTGATATCTTGTGAGATACTGCACCATAATTGGCATCAGTTGTAGTTAGCGTGCTCTTCGTATTTTTATGCACATTGTGTCATTACACTTGTCTTCCTTTCTTACTCAGGTCTGCTGATGCGCATAAGTTATCTATTGAGAAGAGCAAATATCTTGGAGGTAGGAGTCTTTAGATGATTAGGCAGTTATTAATATTTTGTATTGGTAGTTTGTGCTTATTGCTGTATTCGGTGGCAGCCTGTGTTTCTGTTTGAGCTCAACTTTGTCCACTATTGGACTTAGGTTTCATTTCAACCAATATGAAATCCTAAATTCCTAATCTCTTGTCAATCCACGTTTTGCTCGACTGATGAATGAGTTGGAGCTCTTCCACTTTTTACCTGTGAAGGTTTCTTATAACTGCTGATTATGTTACTCAGGTGATGTTGAGCACACTCATTTGGTCAAAGGGTTGGATTATGCTTTACTTAATAAAGTCCGAAGTGAAATAGATAAAAAGCCTGACGCTGGAGAAGAGAATGACGGGAAACCTAAGTATGTTACTCTTTTCTGATCATGGTGACTTGACATCTGTTTCTGCTCTTCTTAGAAAACTTTTGCGGCTTGTTGGTTTGTCTTAGATTTCCTTTGGATTCTCTTTTGCACACACACACTTTTTTTCTTAAAATTTACTTGTAGTTAATAGAAAGACCTCTTGTATATATCATTGGGTCTCTTTGCTCTTGAAAGGGTCCTTTTTGTAAGCTAACTGTGTCTTGAATGACAATGCTTTCTTCATATTTAATCTGTCAAATTTTAAAAAGAATTCTTCTGTACTTGAATCAAACATGCAGGCTTGGTGGTACCTTTGTATTTTCATAATCCTGTTCATTAAGAGTATTTTCTGTGAATAGATTACAAAAGGACGACCAACCTGTAGCTTTCCGCACTGCATCAGCAAAGGTGAGTGTTTTCTTTTCTTTCTGGTGAATATTTTTCGAGGCTATTGCTTGATATTTGTTCTTTGAACTAATTCTAGTGTTCTTATAACAGTCAGTTTATCAATGGATTGTCAAGCCACAAACAGTCGTCAAGACAAATGAAATGTTCCTTCCTGGACGAATGGCTTTTATTTTTAACATGGTAAAATTTTTAATTTTTGTAGGCTCCAGTCAATTTCTGCTTATCTGCTGAAAATAAATTTTACTTTGTCATCCATGGTGGCTAATCTCGAGTTACTTGCTTGGTCCCAATATGCAATGATGCATATCAGTGAGTTCCTTCTCCACCATTGACTTAGTTATTGCTAAGATCATCCAGCCTAACTGCATCATGTCAAAATATCATGATCTTGATTCATTCTACCAAAATTATTATAGTTCAGTTAGCCTTACAAAGAATTGATGGCGTATTTTATGTTCGCCATGCCATTATATATTATTGCTTTCTGTTGTATATATGATGGCCTGTCCATCTGTGCAAGACTGATTTGGCAGCACTTTGGCTGAGTATGTATGTTTATTTGACATATGTTCGTGATTTTGAAGCTTAAATAGTCTTGTGTTATATGTATGTCAGGAAAGTGGGCTCTCTCATGACATTCCAACAACTGTCCACAGAAGTAAAGCCGATTGTCCTGTTCCAGAGGTATTTAATTTGGGGTTAGCTGGCTGTAAATTCATAAACTATTAGTGATTTCCGCTTTTTCCCATTATCTATAAAGTTGGTGAATAAATACATGAACTTTGATAATTTCCGAAATTTCACCAAAATTAAGATTTCGGCCAAGTCGAAACTGACGCGACATCGGGAATTTTAGACCCGGAGTAAGGATTTCTATATACTGGGTTTCTAAAATTTTTGGCCAAAGTCTTATGTATTTATTCACCAACTTTATAGATTATGGAAAAAACCAGAATTCACCAATAGTTTATGGATTTACAGCCAATTAACCCTTTAATTTATCTTATCCTTTTTAATAGTGTTGTGATTGTGTTTGAAACTATGTCCTTCCTTTATCTCCAGGAAATGGTTACCGTGAGCGTTGATGGTTCAGTATTAGATCGAATTGCTAAAATCATGTCATATCTTCGCCTTGGGTCATCGGGGAAAGTTCTGAAAAAGAAGAAGAAAGACAAAGATGGAAAAGGTGTTTTATCATGCACGTGTCCCAGTTGTTCACCTAGATTTCCAGATAAAATGCTAATTGTAGTTTAGCTATTGAACCACAAAAATATTTAATCTTTGAAGCTTGTTGTGCTAATGTGTTATTTTAACATTAGCGTAGACTAAGTAAACACCGAGCATGATTGTGAAAATGTAGTCAGGAATGAGTACTAGCACCATCATATACCAACCATTGTTGTTATATTCTTGTTTGTCTGTACATTTTCTACTTACACTGCTTTATCTTCTATCATTATTGAATTCAATTCTAATATCTCCTAAGTTGGCCTTTTCATTCTCTATTTGTCTAATTGTGCCTTTCATTCCCGATTTGTCTAATTGTGCCTGTTCTAATATGACATGTGATATTATCTTCTATCATTATTGAATTCAATTCCAATATCTCCTAAATTGGCCTTTTCATTCCCTATTTGTCTAATTGTGCCTGTTCTAATATGACATGTGATATTTAGGAAAGAATTTATCTGTTTCTAATGGATATGAGGAAGATGAAAGGATTTTGAAATCTGATTCTCTGAAGAATCAAAATGATGGGGAATTCCTATCACCACCACCACCTCCTCCCCCACCTCCCAGAAGGAACTATCCTGACCTGAAAGAGAAGCTGGAATTGCCCGTTGTTAGGAAAGAAGAGGAAGATATTTTTGTGGGTGATGGTGTAGACTATACTATTCCCAGTAAAGATATGAGCCAAAGCCCAATTTCAGAGGATATGGAAGAATCTCCTAGGAACAAAGAGAAACAATCCTACTTTGCTGAACCTGCCTATGGTCCAGTACCACCTTCTGATTTGTCCCATGGTTGGGAACAGGCGGTGAGTGCATGTTATATCTAGTTAAAGACAAATATTTTGCTCATTCTCCTTTTGATTTCGCTGATTTTATTTAATTTTAAATTGTAATTCTCAATTCCCCCTGGTTTTCTAATACATTTTTGCTCACTGCTTGATACTTTTGGCTCCGTTCATTTATCCATGAAACTTCAGTTTAATTACTCGATGTTTCTCAAAAAGTTTCATCTTTTGCTGCTCAGAATGGATATGAGGCTTTGCAAGCACAAGCGTTGGCTAGTGGCTACCAAGGAGAGTGGCAGAATTACCAATATGCTGAGCAACTGGTTTACCCTGAGCAGTATCTTCAGCGAGACATGCAGGCTTATGATATGCAAGCTCAAGCTGGTCTGAATGTTCTGCAGGATCCACGTTTCATGACTCAAGAAGAGAAGGATAGGGGCTTAGGGTCCGTGTTTAAGAGGGATGATCAGAGACTTCAACAACTGAGGGAGAAGGATGCCCGGGAGAAAGACCCTAATTTTATATCTGAGAGTTACTCCGAATGCTACCCTGGTTACCAAGAATATAACCGTGAGGTTGTCGATAGCGATGATGAAGGTGATTTGTCCAAGATGGACATGGGTGGACGGGTGAGTTTTCCCGGTTTTTTCTTGAAGTCAATGGTTGTACACGTTTTGTGTGATCTTGTGGAAAATAAACAATAAGATATCATTGATCTTACAGGCGAAGGGACGGCTTCACCGGTGGGACTTTGAAACGGAAGATGAATGGGCTAAATACAATGAGCAGAAGGAGGCAATGCCGAAAGCTGCATTCCAGTTTGGTGTGAAGATGCAAGATGGTCGGAAGACGCGAAAGCAGAACAGGGAACAGAAACTCACCAATGACCTGCACAAGATAAACAAGATACTCGCTCGGAAGAAGGGCGAGATGGGCGGTGATGATGGCAGGGCGTATGACGATGAAACTCCTGGAAAGAAGCTAAGGATATGATGCAACTTTATTATATATATTCATATTTTCCCATTGGTAGCCAGTCTTCTTCTTCTTCTTCCCAATCTTTTTGTTTTGTTTTGTTTATGTTTTTGCAACCTGAGTTTGGTACTTGGATTTGAATTCTGATTCACGGTTATAAATGATGACTACGGTCACTTTCTGACATGATGATACGTAGCCATGTATACCAGGTCTTGCAAAATTATTAAGCAGATTTTTTCTTTTAGCAAGGAGAAATAATGTGCAAATTTTTTTTTATTTTTTTTTTGAGGGGTAATGTGCAGAATTTCTTATTATAATGAAACTTTTCTCTCTTTGAGAAGGTGATCCTTATTTTATTTTATTATATTTTATTTTATAAATCAGCGATTATGTTTCTCAAAATTAAGATGAAACTGTCACTAAAAGAATAATTTAAAAAATATTTACCGTGACCTTTGAAAATCCAAATATAATAATAACGAAAGCTTGATATAAAGACAAGGCGAATAATAAAATAAAGACAAGGCGAAATATTTTATTACTGATGCAATTGGATGTCGGAATTTGGAAAGGAAAAAGAAAAAACAAAAAAACAAAAGACGTGTTTATTGAGGAAGTCGCCGAAATAAATAAATGTTTTCTTGCGCATCATCCTCCTCTTCTTCACACACGCAAACATCAAAACCAAAACCAAAACCCCTAAATTGCCAAATCCCGATAATTGGGGTCGGATTCTCTTTTCAGTTATCAATTAAATTCAAAATCTCTTCTTTCTGCAGATTTTATTGTTTCTATCAATCTATCCTTCATCCATCGCCTCAACCTTGGAATCCAAGGTTTGCAAATTCGTCGTTGTCTCGGTGAGTAACGTTTCTGGTTTATTTTGTCGACTTGATTGTACATTTGGTGGTATTAGTTGTTAGTTTGCATATTGTTTATTTGGGTTAAGCCTTTTGAAGTTCTGAAATTTACGCTTGTTTATGTACAATATTTATTTTAGCTTAATATTTTGGCTATTTTTCGTAATTATGGTGATTCTGTAGCTTCTTCTGTTGTACCCAAAACACCAGATGATTTGTTTTCATGCTGCATTAGATCCCTTCATTTTACATTGCACTTCCACCAGTTAGCTAACTTCGAATTCGTTTCAGCTAGTTAATGTTATGATGTTCATTTGTTTTGCTTTAGCTATTTATCCTTTATCTTCTGAAAAGAGGCTATATTGTGATTCTAAATATGCTTTCTTTCTTTATAATCAGCCTTCGTTCTTTTGCTTGTTCAGGTGTTATTTCGTGTATCTTCATTTTCTGTTTACAGGGGGGATTGATTCATGGCTTCAGAAGGAAAAATTTCGTATGCTTCCCTGTCTAATATGGAAAAGGAGAATAGTAAGTTTTCTTATGTAG
The DNA here is from genome assembly GCA_036937905.1 of Salvia rosmarinus. NCBI lineage: Eukaryota > Viridiplantae > Streptophyta > Magnoliopsida > Lamiales > Lamiaceae > Salvia > Salvia rosmarinus. The sequence continues at coordinate 24,179,276 of CM072823.1, forward strand.
ATGATTTTGATGATACTCCTTGGCCACCGCAAGAAGGCCAGAATGCGGAGGTGTTGAATCAGAAAGTGTCATATCCATATTCTCTTGATTCTGAAGATTTTATGGATGGAGGATACGACTCGGGCGATGATCAGTACATGCCTGCATCAAGAAATGGCCCACCTGAGGTGAACTTGAAAAATGTTATGGGTGGGATATTTGCCATTCTTACTGGACGAAATAAAGATAATTCTACTTTAAGAAATCTCCACCAATTGCCAAGTTCTAATGTTTCATTCCTTGGATCTGCAAAAGATGGAGAAACGGTCTTGCATTCTTCTGTCTACATTCCGAGTGCTCCCCCACTTCTTGAGCAGAATGCTTTTAATTATAATGCTTACAAAAATGTACTGGAAGCTGAACCACCAGAATGGCTTCCAGACAGTTCAACAACAGTTTGCATGCAATGCACTGCTCCCTTTACAGCTTTGACCCGTGGTAGACACCATTGTCGCTTTTGTGGAGGCATCTTTTGTAGGGTGTGCTCAAAAGGGAGGTGTTTATTACCTGCTAAGTTTAGAGAAAGGAATCCACAGAGGGTGTGTGACACTTGCTATGATAGGCTTGATCCATTGCAAGCTGTATTGATCAATACCATCAGCAATGCTGCCCAGATTGCAAAGCATGATGTGATGGATTGGACTTGCTCAAGAGGGTGGTTGAATCTTCCTGTGGGTTTGTCCATGGAGCATGAGATATACAAGTCAACCAATACGCTGAGGAGTTTTTCACAGGTTCAAGTGTTAATTCATTTAAATGCTCTTTAAGTTTCTAAGAGCAACTTTGAATTGTTGCTTATCTTACTATTGTTGATGAGTCATGAGTGAAAAGTTATTCCTGATTAAATGAAGCTACTATCATCTGTAGATATTGAAATTGAAAAAAAATTCCTTAACAGGTAGCTAGGTTGAACCCTGAGAAGTCTGTCCCTGCGGCTGTTTTGAAAGGAGCAAGAGGTTTGGCAATCTTGACGGTTGCTAAAGCCGGTGTGTTATTTTCTTATAAACTTGGGACTGGCTTGGTTGTTGCCCGACGATCAGATGGGTCATGGTCGGCACCATCTGCCATTTTCTCTGCTGGTTTGGGATGGGGTGCACAGGTATGCTTGGAGCCTTCAGCCTTCAGAATCCGCATCTTTATTGCATACTTTGATTTATTTGAAAGAAGGAACTAGAATCAATTCTCAGCGAGTTTTGATAAACTGTAATATCTGTATTTTTATTTTGATGAGCTCCAAATTGCCATTCTCCCTGGAATAGAACTTGTTCTTATTCATTCTGATACAAACAATGTTTTGCACTAGAAAAGTTGTTAACCTAAGCCCAATTTTTGTTTGTTATTCACAGGTCGGGGGTGAACTCATGGATTTCATTATTGTGCTCCATAACACCAAAGCTGTGAAAACATTTTGTAGCCGCATGCATTTTTCTCTTGGTGCTGGTTGCAGTGCTGCTGCTGGACCAATCGGCAGAGTTGTGGAGGCAGATCTGCGAGCTGGAGATAAAGGCTCCGGCATGTGCTATACTTACAGTTGTAGTAAAGGTATGATCTCTTGGTATTTCTACCTGAATGGTAGCTTAGGTTTTTCGTGTGGATGAGGTGCAAACTCCCCCTAATTTATCCCCCAAAAGAAGAACCCTCAGGGGAGAATCTGCACCTTGGGCACAACTTTAAATGTTTATTTGCACCTTGGCCCTTTGAATCCATAAGAATATCAAACTGCAATCTTCATTTCTTATCGGCTCTAAATTTGTATTTCGTGTTCAGTTGAAAGAAGAAATTGAATGTTTTCCATTTGTGATATGGGCAAACAAATGCATGGAAGTTGTCAGCATATTATTTACTATTATGACTAATCCTATTTGCAATTTTAGGTGCTATAATGAATGGAATATCTTGAATATGACTTAATTAGATTTGTTTGCCTCTTTGAGAACTGTTTATAGATTCTGATTCTAGCACAAGATTAGAAGCTCACTCTGAGAGAGTTAAATAACAAAATGTTAAGCATTGTGGTGTGTGCTCTTTGTGCCAATGTCGATTTGTTAAGAATCCATTAAAGGAATAACTCGCCATTTACTTTGATGGGAATGTCTCAGGTGCTTTTGTTGGGGTCTCGCTCGAAGGAAACGTCGTTGCAACAAGAATGGACACGAATCTTCAATTTTACGGCGATCCATACCTAACTACAGCTGATATCCTTCTTGGAAGTGTGGATAGGCCAAAGGCTGCTGAACCATTGTATGCTGCCCTCAGAGACCTTTACTCCAAACTGTGAAGCTCGTTCTTGCACATGCCCATTCGTGTATAAAGCTTTTGAGTATCGTATAATAGTTTCTGGTGGGGAAGGCAGTATGCATACTTGCTTCAAAGGGGAAGGAAAATATGTAGAACTAGTGACATAAGGCGTACATTTCAGATGGTCATATTGTTCATGTGTATATATAGAAAATTGTCCTTGTGATAAACCTGAAAATCTGCATTCACTTGTATATAAAATGTATATATAATGTCTTATACTACTAGTCACAACGTTGAACACCCTGGACTTTGAAAAGTTTGCATGTGATTAGGTTTTATATTGTGATGGGTCTTACGAGCTGCGGCATTGAGCTTATGGCATGGACTTTTTTTAAAATAATATTAACAAAAATGTGAGAAATTCAAACATTTCATAAGTTGCAATTATGGCAAATGAAGAAATTTCCGGCTTTCAGAAAGGTAAGTTGGATTGTCAATAGTTTTATATCTTTCAGAGTCTTGAAAATTTTGTCATGCGCCATATTTGCAATTTTTTGATAAAATGGTCATACCATATTCATTTTTAAAATAAAATAAAATTAAATTAAATAAGACCATGTTTGCAACTTAATTCAAAAGGCGGGTCAAAAAAATATAATTAATTCTTCTAATTTGTTCATAGTTTATTTAATATAGCAGATCACCTGTAGAGATGAAATTCAGTCTCTAATTTATGTTGTAGCATTAGCATGTGCGTTTCAGGATATTGTTAAGACACATCTTCATCATTCAACTAAGGCAATCATATAATAAAACAATCGTAAAATTGGCTAAAAAAACCATAAAAATTCAGAAATCACATATTTGGCAGTCATCATATACAATCATGGCAGACGAATTCTCAATAATGCAAAAGTGTAGGGTCTTTTCTTCTTTACAGGTTTCATCAATATAATAATATGATTCTGAACAAGAAAAAAAACAATTCTTTTTCACTAGCTAATTATGGAATGATTTTTTATTTTTATTTTTAATTCATGGGAATCAACAATTACTATCTTCAGTCTACACTAGCTAAAATTCATATTCCTATGTAATAGGGTTTCTGTGCAATAGGAAGGATGGGTAAACCACGCTCAGATCTATAGAGATGTTAGTGAAACTCGAACCTGTGACCTTTCAGCCACGAGAACCCACTTTACTATCAGGGCATCCCAAATAGACATATTGATTGATTCTAATTGCATGCTAATTACAATAGGACTATTTAATAATCTTCAATTAGAGTTTAATCTCTAATTAAGATTTAATTAATCCCTATTCAAAATTTGAGTTAGAGTATATTAACTATCGATGTATCCATCTGTATTTAGAATTTATCAATTATATTAAATTTATAAATAATTAAAACAAAAAAATTTAAAAAAGAAGAAGAAAGGGACGCCCGCACGGGAATGCTGCCCATAAAATAGGATTCTCACGGTAAGTAAGAGGGGCAATAGTAAAAACAGCCATTGAAATAATTAGTGAAATTAACGTATTCCAAAGGGACAATTTTAAGAGGTACTTACAGATATTTGAGCTGGCGATGTTAACTTTATCTAAATAAAAGTGAGATAAGACTTTGTTTGGAGAACTGAACTTAGTCGAATATTAGATTAAATTGATATTGTTTCGTTGGACAATTCAGTTTGTCTTCCGTAGAAAATTAAACAAATAGAAATAAAGGTAGTTGAAGTCTTTTTCATATCTGAAAGGAACATGTGATTTATTAAATAAATATATGACTACGTATATACAAACAGTGTTATCAATTTGTTGAAGGAATTATAATAAGGATGGATATGAATGGGCATTATTTAATTAATTTGGAGTCGCTAGTTTGTGTTTGGGGTGGAATGTGTGAGCTGTATTCAGGCTGTATAGACGATCGATTAATAATGTCGGCCTCTTTTGTCCTAAAAGCTCTCTTCTCAACACTCCAACTCTACGAGAATGTGAGAAAGTAAATTACGGTGATTCATCAGGAGTCCTCATACCTTAGTTTCATGAGAATGTGATGACTAAATTACATTGACTCAATGATTAAGAAATTAGATGAGATTAATGAGTCATCCTAAAGAGGATGAAAGATGAATTTTGCATAGTATCCACAATAAACCATTCTAAAAAAGGTGAAAATAAACTAGGAGAAATTTTACATAGTGTCCACAAGGAGTCAACCTTTCTCAACTCTATGCAAATGTGAAGGGATAAATTATGGTGATAAATTATGGTGAGGAGTCCCCATATCCTAGTTCCATAAGAACGTGATGGGGAAACCATGATGACTCAATGATTAAGAAACTAGAAAGACCTTTGCGTAGTGCCGCCACTTTTGTATAGTGCTCATAAGAAACCACCTTAAAGATGGTGAAATGAAACTAGGAATACCTTTGCACAATGTCCACAAGAAGCCACACCATAAAGAGGGTGAAACTCTCACACTGCAGCTGTCAGAATTAGATCATTGATCCTTGTTCGAAATCTTCAAGCTCTTAACTAACTGAGCTAAATCCGTGGACTAATGTCAGATGGTATGTTTATATGCAATTATAACAAAATTTGCTAAGTCCTTTGATAATTACAACAGGTAGGGATTACTTGTGAGATGGAGCTTCTAATCATTGAGGTCTTCATATCTGACTCATTTGTATTTTGTATCACGTAAAATCATTGATGATATAGTTGCCACTTAATTGTATGAGATGTCGGCCGTTCAATTTATAAACATTTATTTAGAGATAATAGTAATTTAAATTCTAAATTGTTGGTCTTGTTGCAAATTTGACTAAATTTTTAACATTTAAATAATTTTTTAATTTTTAATTTTTAATTTGTTGTAAATTCATTTTTTATATGAATGTAGAACTTAATCTTAGATATTTATCCAACATCAAAATTAAAAATTAATTGGAGTGCGAAAGCAGTGTAGTGTATGACGGAGTGCACGAGCAATGGTGAAGGAAACTGTTATTAGCATCAAGTGAAATCCCACTATTAACATTATTCAATTATTTTCCAATATTGAAATGACACATCTGTCTTTATCCAAAATCCCAATCATGCTATAGTTCCATTCTCTCCAAGAAAAAATGTAATACAACGTCCAATTCAGATCAGAACAAAATTGTGTAATCAACATAACATATTAACACATTAATTTTAATTGAACTTTTAGATTCACATTTTGAACAAACTTTCTTACTTTGTTTGAAACTAATTAATTTCCTATTCGAGGTGCAGCTAACATGGATCTAAATCTTTGTTTTGTGCCTAATTTAACATAATCTATGGATGCGCTTTCGGTTAGGCAGGCGGTCAGAAGAAAAAGGAAAACAAAAGGAAACAGTCTTTTATGAGGTGGTCTCATGTACATTCGTCTGTATATATGGATTTTGATACTTTTTTAGTGTAAATGAATTGATACTTTTATTCAATATAAATGATATTTCAACAAATGATACTTTTCTTTAATGTAAATGATATTTTTCTTTATAGCAAATGATACTTTTGTCCGTCTACACGGTGCAGACAAATGTACAAGAATTTTTATGGTCTTTTATTTGTGAAATAATATGTCCTATATCATGAAACAAATCGTGTCATTTCCAAAGACTACATTAAATACAAGAATGCTTGGGAAATATCTTAAGCAATATTTTTTCAAAATAATTTTGGAGTAAATGTTTGCTAATTAAATATTAAATGGTTGGTACGTAGTTAATTAATCAAAATGTTAAACCGGGCGTTCCCCAAGTTCGGAAATACGATTTAATGATGCATTGCATTGTTAAATTGAAAACGATGGTTGGTTGGAATTGGATTACTTTTTCTTTAGATATGGAATTACCTAAATCTCGCATTAATTGCGATTTAGTACAACTTCATTATCGGCGGTTCTTGTTCTCTTGGGTCGCCAAAGTAAGGATTTGGACATTAGTCTTACTGATTATAAACGGGAATAAAATGATCCAAAATTATTGATTTAATTAAGTTTTTCTATTTTTTTTTAGTTTAGAGAACCGCGACTGTTACTTTCGGTTAGTTTAGAGAACCGCGGCTGTTACTCTTGAATTACTTTAAAGGCTTTTAGTGAGATTCGAACGTGTAAGTGAAAACCATCCAACTATTAGATCATTCCAAAAGAATTTGTTTTACGAATGATACAAAAAGTGTAAAACTAAAAGAAAAATAGAGGCTAGATATCATGAGCTCAGCGGTTGCCATGGGAATAATCATAATCGGCTCTAAATTTTCATCTCTTTATTGTTTCTTTGGATTTTGCCTTGGAAGATGATGTGAATCGCAATCAACGTCATTTAATAAATAATAATTATAAGAAAAAGAGGTACATAATGAAAGAATATACCTAGAAGTGTTCTAGAAAGAGCGGGTCTTGGAATAGGATGGACCCGATGTCAAGTGAGACCGTTGATTTGTAAAACAAAGATCGAAGAGGAGAATCTTTGCATGTTTTGGATAATGAGGATGATATCATTACTAAAATGCAAGGGGAGAACTATGCATCGATCGATCGAAATTTTTCAAATCGAAAATCAAATCGTTCGTATTTTTGAATCGATTTATAATTTCGGATCGATCAAAAAAATCAATCGATTCTGTAACAACCTAAATTCATAATTTAAAACTGCAATATTTTCTTAAATAAAATAGCTAAAGGAAAGCATGTCTATTTTTTTTAAAAATAATAAAATATATAAAATCTCTTGAATAAAATTATCAAATAATAGGTCTAACAAACTCAAGTCTAAACTTTGCAAAAGAACTGACGCCAACCAACGACCCAAAGCAACCTACGTAAGACTTAGTAGCATGAGATAAGTTGGAGTTCTAGTAACTCAAATCCAACAACAATAATAAAGGAAAAGAATTTAAAACAAACATAACACAAGTCTTGGAATGAATTAAAAACGACATAACACCACTAAGCACACCCACACCGCCACGCCGCTCCACGATCACTGACCTGAAAATATTTTAGATAAAAAAAGGGGGTGAGCAAAAAAACGTACTTAGTGATAGGGAACAAGGAATATCATTATTTTTGTCCAAACGTGTATACATCGCAAGAAAATAATAGTCAATCGACTTAAAAATCCTGCCACACAGGTTATGATTCGCCACACAGGCAATGATACGTCACACAGACTATAATTCACCACACAGACAATAATACGCCGCACAAGCCATGCCACACAAGCAATAATACGCCACACATGCTTTCACCATGGATGTAACAAAACACAATAATGATTATCACCATAAACTTACAGATAGAGTAAATCCCACAATAAATATGTTTATTCCAAATCACATGTTTGCAATTTAAAGAGAATTTTTACCCAACTTATATCGTCGAACACCACAAAAACAAAATCAAAATCAACTCAATTCGATGATGAAGGTCCTAGTTGCGCTGCATCTAATCCAATCAAATACAAATAATCTTATAAGGGCTCTTTAAGTAAAACTAACTACTTTATAAAGTTTAGGGCAATCAACCAAAGATCATAAAATTTTGCTTTTGAAAACATAATTCGAAAGTTTAAACTAATTAAATAGGTTATATAAATTAAACTGTAGTGTAGTATAGATTGATTCAAATCAATTAACTAAATCAAACTAATAACTTTATTAAAAAAAAACCCATCATTTTTATTTTTATTTTAGAAGGAAAAAAAATAGAAAATTGGACCTCTCATTAATCTCAGGATAATGACTGACATCAAAATCTAATATTTAATCACATAATTAAACATAACTAAATTCTTTGTAGAAATAACAGTAGGATTTTTCAAAGATATATATATATATATATATATATATATATATATATATATATATATAAAACTTAAATATGTAAACTTGACCATCCAGTAGCACTTTTAAAAATAATAATTAAAATCAACTTAACAAAGAAAAAAAAAAAAACCATTTAAAATGAACTACAGTTTGCTGCTTCACTTATTAATTAACTCATTTAAATCCACAAATCAATACATGATTGATGCCATCAAGAGTAATCGAACCAATTCCAAATAATAAATCTCAAACTACTAAGTCTTAAAATTATAAATGCAGCAGCCAACACCACTGAAAAAAAAAAAAAAAATAAATACAAATCAATATGCAATTTGAAAACAAACAACCTCAATAATACTATTAAACAATTTATTGATGTTTCTTCATATCTTAAAAGTGGATTTCCTCTGTCAATATCATAGCATTAGAAAACCAGTTAACTCCAATAGTCCAAATTTTAATAAGTAAAAGAGTTGTCTTGAGACGCATAACTCAAATATTATAAATTTGAAACAGAAACTTACCGAAAGAAAAGATTGATTTATTAGCTTCCAAGGTGATCAATACTTTTTAACCAAAAATCTTGTGTGTGTATATATATATATATATATATATATATATATATATATATATATATATATATATATATATATAATGATAATCAAGCCTAACCCTAATAAGAGTCCTAATCTCATTAGAACTCTAGTTAATTAAATTTCAATCCTAGATAAATATAATATATAACTTTGGCTCAACAAAATAATATTCTACAAGGCCCAATTTGAGAATAAATAATATAATTTGACAATTATATAAGCCCAAAACTTAATAATATAATTTGATAATTACATAAGCCTAAATCGAGCAACTACGGACTCCCTCAAGTCCAACGTAAAAATCGAGCATGTCAAATATCCACAAATCCAATGTAAATTATTTAAAAATTTAGGCAAATAAATCAAGCAAAAAGTGGGGCGTTACAGATTCGGTCGGATCAAAACAGTGAATGAAACATTTATTTTATATATTTTTTTCTAAATAAACATATTTTAATCATAATTATTTAATTAAGATATTAATTAATTATTGTATAATATATATATATATATATATAATAATTTCGATTCGGTTCGGTTACCGACCGAATATATAAAACCAAGAATCGAATCGAAAACAGATTTTAGTTAAAATTTTGAACCGAACCGAAAATCGATTTTCTTAAAAACTGAACCGAACCAGTTTGATTCGATTGATGGACACCCGTATCCATGGGGTGAGGTATTTACAGTGTTATTGCAATAGGAATAAAATAGTCATTTAATTCATATCAGATTATAATATAATACAGAGGTGGGGTATTATATGCTGATATTTGAAATAATTATTTTATTTTTATTTTTATTTTAGAATCGATACGCATAGAAAGGATGATTTTGACATGACTCCAATTTTGTGTTGTAGCAACCCATATATATATGGACACTAAAAATTTCGTGTCCATAAAATCTATGTGAAATAGATCAAATTTTGTTTCTAGACATGTACGAACTGTAATACAATAAAGCAATAAAAGTTAGTCAAATCCACAATAAATGGTGCTATGGATAGGGATGCTCCAAGTATTTGTGTTTGTACAATTGCTCATTGCCAAATTTATACAAAACCAATTTGATAAACCGTATAATTAGTTTCGTGCATGTAACGATCATTTTACACATACACCTAAATTGTGCATATATAGAACCAATTTTTTTTCTCATCTCAACCCATTCACACCAAAAAAGAATATTCTCTGAAATGTTTCATCCACACTTAACTGTCAACTAGATTTCGCCCTTATGTACAGTTAATGAAATAATAAAAACTAATTACAACTAAATTCTAAATGACAAATATCTAATTAATACATATATAATTAATTAATGTAATACTCAATATAAACCACAAACATCCATTTTAATTAATAATTAGCATTGTTCACTTGTAAATTATCTAATTCCACTTATTGTATTCAAGAAAGGCAATTTGTCAGTGAACGGTAAAAAATATTCATTATTATAGAAATTATGCAATAATTATATAAAGTATTATTTAAAATATTGATTGATGTTTATTTTAAATATTTGTGAAACTAGGAAAATTGTTGCACTGAATGTTTAAATTTGTTGCACTAGATTCATAGCAATAACTTTACGTTCAGTGCAACGTTCTATGTGTGGTGCACCAATTTCATATGTTCAATGCAACAACGTTATACTTTCAATTTTCATACCTTTCATACCATTAAATTAGTGTAAACATTAAATTATTTGACACAAACACTTTGATCAATTGGTAAAGATCCTATATCCACTTCAGTAAGCCAAATAACATGATTAGAGTGTTAGTAGGAAAATATTGGGAAAATTCTATCATTAATTAGTGTTTTGATTAGATTCTAAAGCCTCATTGATGATTGCACTGCTGAAGTAACATAGCGATGCTCACATATTAGGGTGAGCCTGTTTATGTTTACGTGTTTCAGCAGAAGAACAACTAGTATAGTATTCAATACTGAAGAAGTTCAAGAAGTAATACTGAAGTCAGTCATACTGATAGAAGACTCAATACAATGCTACTGAAGAAGCACTGACTCTGTGATACTAAAGAATATCACGATTGAAGAGAAGTGCTACTAAAGACTGAAGACTCTTGACGAGACAGAAGAGGAAGAAGTCAAGAAAAATGATCGAGTGTCATTTCAGTAGAAAAGAACACGAAGCTGCTGAAAAACAACGTCAATTGAAGTGTCTATTGAAGAGATCCGAGTCAACATACTGAAGATACATGGAGTCTACCCTATTGAAGAAACACGAAATATTTTAAAGTGTTGGTGTTTGACTTTCAATGTGTCAAAGCGAATCTACAGAGAATCTTTACATGCCAGAGATACGTATCAAACTTGTAGAGCACTTTATGTACGATGTTGCAGATACAGAAAATGATGTACGAGGATTCAAACGGGAAGAATTCAAATGACAAATGGAACGAATATGATTGATGTTCCCTCCAATGGAACTATTCATCTTCCCTCCAATAAATACCGCGAGGTCTAACCTTTGAAGGTTACCGGAAATGCTGAGCACACAAGTTTACAAAGCTTTCAAAGTTCATGCTCGCAAACATGTGAATAACACATTTTCGAAGAAGAGAATTCAAAGTGTTATCAGTAAATCCTAAGAGTATAAATACAATTACTTACTTAGAATTTCAACATACATTCCCTCAATGTTTAGGCTTTACTCTGTAATATTTTACACATAGAACATATTAAGTTGTTGACTTTAACAGTTTAATCATAAGTTGAAAAAAATCAAAACCCCCTCTACAAAACACTTGTTTAGTGTTAGAACTAGAAGTTGGTTATTAAACAAAGTCATTGATTGTAGAAGGTCAAATCAATAATTTTAGAAGGCCAATAATAATATAATAATAATAATAATAATAATAATCTTAGGGATAATCATGATATATGTATATTGATATGTATTCTATTTCAAATCAAACTCTATGTACTTATCAAACTCTAATATTATTTTTTTAAATTTCTTGTAACGTCCCGTTTTTATTTTTCTAATAATAATGATAAAGATGGTAATCCTGGATATATGTATATATCCTAATCCATTTTCAAAATCTTATATATATATATATATATATATATATATATAATATATAAATACTACAAAGGTTTATTTGCATTAGAATTCTTCTCTTTATATTTTTCTATTCTAAAATAAAATAAAAATTTGGGAGGAGTTTTTTTTTCGAAATGCACTCACCGCAAGAATATGTTGTGAAGATAACTTTTAATTCTTATCCAAAGGTTCAATGATAAGGTTGTGGAGTTTCATATTAATCAAACTTCTTCCACGGCCTTTCCACTAATTAGTATAAATAGGTTTACAACCCCTACTCCAAAGGGGGGACAAAGACGCACACAATTCATTCACACACGCATACACACAATTTATATACACACAATTCATTCACACACGCATACACACAATTCATATGACACACACTCATACGCACACACCATTCCACACACTCACACACACCATTCCACACACTGCACACACACCATTCCACACACTGCACACACACACACACAAACACACACACACACACACTCCACACACACGGTGTAACTAGGATCCTCATCTCAGCATTGATTGATTTTGCTTTGTTGTGCTCAACAAAATAAGGTGGGGAAATTTATGCTTGTGGTTATGTTATCCATATTATTTTATATGTTTCTATATTCATATTGATTATATGACTACATGTTTTTATTTTAAATGCTACATGGTGTTTATGTTAATATACATGTTATCATGTTATTATTATATTTAAGATCTCACAGTATATTAAGGTCTCATGTTATTATTATATTTAAGACCTCACAGTATATTAAAGTCTCATATTATTATTATATTTAAGACCTCACAGCATATTAAGGTCTCATGTTATTATTATATATAAGACCTCGCAGTATATTAAGGTCTCATGTTATTATTATATTTAAGACCTCACGGTATATTAAGGTCTCATATTATTATTATATTTAAGGTCTGACAGTATATTAAGGCCTCATGTTATTATTATATTTAAGATCTCACAGAATATTAAGGTCTCATGTTATTATTATATTTAAGGCCTCACTGAATATTAAGGCCTCATGTTATTATTATATTTAAGAGCTCACAGATATTAAGGTCTCATGTTATTATATTTAAGACCTCACAAGATATTAAGGTCACATGTTATTATTATATTTAAGGCCTCACAAGATATTAAGGTCTCATGTTATTATTATATTTAAGGCCTCACAAGATATTAAGGTCTCATTATTATTATATTTAAGACAAGATATTAAGGTATCATGTTATTATTATATTTAAGGCCTCACAAGATATTAAGGTCTCATGTTATTATTATATTTAAGACCTCACAAGATATTAAGGTATCATGTTATTATTATATTTAAGGCCTCATGAATATTAAGACCTTATAGTATTATATATTTAATTTCATGATATTAAATTCTTTATGTGACAATATGAAAGATTAACATGTATTACATATGTGGATAATTGCATTGTTCCTCACCGAGTATATTTATGATATGCTCATCCCTATCTACTTTCGCTTTGATTCTTGAGTCGAGCGACCATGGAAGTCGAGAATGACTAGTACAATAAGAAGTCGTTTATTTATTTTAGTTTAAGTTATGAGATTTTCGATATTGACAAAAATCATAAGTTTAGTTTTCTTTATTAAGTCGTTTTCAAATTAAATATTTTTTTTTAGTTACGTATTTTAATTTATTATTTTATTTAACATGGTCACTTGTAAAAACAAGATTGATCCAGTCCTTTCGTAATAAAGTCAAAATTAACTTTATACTTATATGTTGAGTTTACAAGAATTTCATTTGTTTTTCAAGTTTAAATTAAAGAGCAATATTTTATTCTTTTAGAAAATTGGGGCGTTATAGTGATAGTTGTTGAAAGCTAGGTTTTCTTACACCCGTAATCAAGAAGATTAGGTCTATTGCACCCGTAATCAATCGAGAGGTTTCCATGCACTAGTAAGTGAAGGAAGAGACGACAAGTTAGTCGGAGTATAGATTAGGTGAACTTCACAGATAGGTTTCTCTTGCACTCATAATCACGACAAATCTCAAGTAGTGGATTGACTGTGGACATCGGAGTCGATCTCTTCGAACCACGTAAAACTAAGTGTGCTCCTTTACATTCAGTACTCTACATTATATGTTATTGAACTGACCATCACTCAACACACGTAACACAATATATTCTTGAAACCTCATTAGTAGCACTTTGCTACTAAACGAGAAAAACTAATACCGACTAAGCGAATATTTGATTAAGTAATTTTCCACTATCAGTTTCAGTAAAGACAGAACATAACCAACACTTTCGGCATGCATATTAGTTATCAATCCAACTGATCAGCTTCTAAAGCAGTCAATAGGATTGCTAATTGATCACACTCAGTTCAAGACTCCCTTGTTCCGAAATGATTATCAGTAACACGACACCTACTGACTTCAGTAGGACGTCAAGTTTTGTTTTAAGAAAAAGTTTTATTTGTCTTAATTGGTGTATTCCCCCTCCCACCCATACACCAGTAACACGACACCTACTGACTTCTGTAGGACGTCAAATTTTGTTCTAAGAAAAGTTTTATTTGTCTTAATTGATGTATTCCCCCCCTCCCTCCCTCCCATACACTATTACGACTCCCTTGGGACCATCAAAAATTATATTTAATTGTTAAATTAAAAAAAAATAGGAGAACAATAAAATTGTACCATATTTTATATTACAACAAACGAATCTTTTAAAGAAGCATATCGCCTAGAATCGACATATATTCTCATGAGACAATTTTACAATTTGCTACATTTAAGATTCTTTTTCAAAAGTATCCTGAATCATTACATATTGAACCAAGCTATAGTAACATTCAAAGTGGAGCATAAAAAGAATAATAGATAGAGTTAAAATTTCACTATAAAGATCAAATCAAAACCAACCATATTTTCATTGCAAATAACATAATACTAAGAAATAATTGCAGGCAACAATAGAGAAACATACAAAAGATTATATGATTGTATGACAAAAATTATATATCAGTAAGATTGTTTCTAGTCCTCTTCTTTCACAATCACTCTTATTCGACGGATTTTAGAAGAAAATGCATGATTAAAAGATTTCTTGATCTCATTGTCAAGAAATGGATCTTTAAGGATGCACAAAAGTAAGAAGTTGAAACTTAGGACATAGTGAAATTAGTTTATTATTATTATTATTATTACATATACAAAATTATATTTATAAAGTATATATCCTATTAAAAGTGAATATTAAGGGGATGGATCTCAAATGATTAAGTGGCTTCAAATTCTATAAATTTGAAAATGCCATAGGAAACAAATAAAGGAGTTGAACTTTTAAATAGTTTTCTAATAGTAATATCAATTCTAAATTACATCCGCTTTATTAAAATGTCAAGATTATCGCAAATATTTATTTAAACCAACTATGAGTATTGTAATATCTCATGCCCATTTTCTAACGTTCTAAATCTTGACGTGACTTGTCAGATACCATGTAATTCTATGCATATATTTTATTTATTGATTAAAAGTGAAAATGCAACGCAGTTTCACATGATTCCGGTAAGTCATGTCAAGATTCAGGTGATTGAAAAATCAATGTGCGATATTTTTGATACAATATTGATAGTTGGTAGTTTAAATAAAACTTTCTTATAGTTCCAAATATTTTTTTATAAAGTGTGTGATTTAGAATTTAAAGTGATATTTACATTTTTCTAAACTAAACCCTACACAAAATACAATAAAATAAAATAAAAATATGCAATAGCAATTAATGGTTTGGTAAATCGTTCTCCCCAGAGAGATATGCACACTATATTATTTAAATTTGATGGGTCTCGTTGGGTACGTATTGTATGGGGTGGGAGAATACACCAATCGAAAAATTTTAAAACTTTTCTTTACACAAACCGATTGTGTTATTGAATCAATAGTCGACAGTAATCGATATCTCTTATTTTTCCCTTACCAACAAAGTGTCGAGCTTGTCCAATTACAAGATATGGGAACCTCCTGCTCATAGTATCATATGTGATACTAACTCTATCACAAGAGAATAGCCGCAATTTCAATAACATTTATGAATTTAGTAACTTAAATATTCCAAAAATGAAGCACATTCGGCTCAGATTTCATATAAAACAAAATTATAAATCATTAATTTTTACCATGCAATATAACATATTAAATGAACTAATCACAAGGAACGACATCGGTCCCGTGAACATTTGTACAATGTCCTTATACCTAACACGCTTTCCAGCCTATCAAGCTCCGTGATAACATAATCACCCAATTCCATTCCTCAGATTTCACCCATGTTCACTGTGCATTTCATTATATGCGTACAATCTATCCACTTTTCTGACTCTCTGTTAGAGTATTGCTTACTAGTATTATGAAATGCCTTCTGAACCATGAACCACCATCTGCACAATCAATCATCGCTTCAACAATCGCATGCACAAAATTCATTTTCCCTAATATTAGCTTGTCACACCGATTTAGCTAATCCCGAAGGATCGCCTTATTGACCACGACTGGGTTCGGTTAAGTGAATATGAAAAGAATAAGGTTTTCAACTCATTTCATCTATGAAGAAATATAGATGTTCCAAATAAACAAGATCATGATGGATCAATATAACTTATATATATAAGATGGTTTCAAATTCCACAAAACAAGAGCTTTTACAAAGCTTAGCATAATAACAACATATAAAAATTTAAAAGAATCTCAAGAGTGTGCAATGAATAAACGTGTGAGACATGCATATGAAAATGCATTCTCAAGGCGAACCAAAATACTTCATACTTTCGACAAAAGAACTCGCGCTCAACTCCCGCCTGCTCCATCACTACCAACTCGCACATTTAAAACAAATGCGTGGTCGAGTACAAATAATTTGCACTCAAATGGACACATTGCCAAAACATTTTACTTTCCTTTACGAATATTGTCGCCTCATCACAAGAAGACACAAATGTTTTGTTTGAAAAGGCCTTGTTTTACAAAATACATTTTCATCACTTTCTCAAAGTCGTCCCGCCGACATTTTCATATCACAACAACCACAACGATATTCCAAGTCGGCTATGGATAAACGCGCCGGAGGAGGCCTCCCTTCACCGGACGTAACTAACGACCAACCGTTAAGAGCATGACCGCCCAACGGTTCGAGGCCCAACACGTGTACACAACCCTAACTAATTTCTACTTACACCTCCAGTAGATCCGAATCAGAATCTCCGCTTGTCCGACCAACCCGAATGGATATATACAAAACTCAAAACATTTTCGCAGACAATATCGTATCTCAACATTTTCATAAGAAAGCAAGAAAGCAATAACAAGAATACTTTCATTTTCCCGTAAGAAAGCTTTGATAAAAAGCCCACATCTTTTGTTTAGAAAGAAAGCCCACCTCGAGAACTTAAAGTTCTTACGTCACTAGTATTTAATTGTCGCTTCCTTTCTCCTCCGAGCGGGACCTTATCAACGTGAGAAACGAGGTTTAGTACATCTCTATACCTTTCGATAGAGACAACATCGCGTATAACGGGTTCATGCATTAAATAAGGCTAACGTCGGACTTATATCACGCTTCCTAATCAAAATGATGTTGATTATGAAATTGTTTCTCATATAAGAGATATTCCATCTCTTTAGCACATAATGTACGTTTTAGTGTACTTACGTAACGTTAGTTACCTTGTTAACGCATAAATATGAAATTCGTCTACATAGATAACGTTTTCATCGAATCTTATATATGCCCTTTGATCTTGGTCAATGTTTTAATCAACTATTTTGACTCGAAGTCAACAAAAATGTCAACAATTTTGACTTTGGTCAACATTTACTTTTCAATTATTTATGAAATTCTATCATTTTATGTGCAATTCTTGTTCTAAAATTCCATAAATTCATACTATGTCTAAACATTATTTTAGATCATATTATGTAATTATACTTGATAAAATAAATTTATAACATTAATACTTATAAGGTATGATTTTCGGTCTTTTCAATTTATTAACCAACTAAGCTTTTTCATAAATCCCAATAAATTCACAATACTTAATCACCCTTAATTATTCTTATTATAACACAATTGTTATTTATTATGAACCATCGAAAATTTAATTTACTCTTCAAGTCATATTTCAAACTTTGACTTTAGGTCCAATTAATTTTATAAATTTCAATAAATTCACACAACCATATATTATGAATCTACATCATCAATATGATATGATAACACTTAAATATGGATCATATCTCAATATCATATCATATATTATAATTTTCAAATTCATGAACTTAGGTACCAAAGTTTTCCAAAATTATATATAATATCATATATACTTATTTAATATTAGATCATGATTTCATGCTCAAATCAACAATTAAAAATCATAATCATCAACATATGGTACTCCTAAGTTTTCGGTCCAAATAATAAATTTAATATCATGCTTGATTTTGTGATATAATTATAATACATGCTTAATAACATCATATAAACATAATATCTAAACATTTTAGCATAGGTTATATAATTTTTGAAAATCACATGAACAAACTAAGCTTATAACATAAATTCTAACGTATATATGAAGCTCGTAAGAAATCTAACCTCTTAATCGGATTAGAATTGATCGACGAACGTTTATTTGTTCTAGGCTTGGGTTTGAAGGATTGGAGAGCACTCTCTCTTTTCTCTCTATTATTTTTGAACTCTTGGTGTGTGATGAAAAAATGAAGGCCTTCATGGGGTATTTATAGACTTAGGCCACTTGTTTTTAATTATTATATGAAAATATCTAATGTACACTCACACTAAATCTTATCTTTATCCTTATCATATCTTATCTAAACCTTATCATATCTTATCTAAATCCTTATCATGTACAACTCATCATGTACCTTATCCCTTAATTAGATTCATTGTATCATAGTTTAATTAAAATCAACACCTTATTATATATCATTATTTTCGCCCCTCTATAAATATATACTAAATATTTTATTTTCCTCCAATTAATAACTATATGATATAATAATAATCTTAGATGATAAAATAAATCATAGGAAAATTAATTAAGGTCATCTCTATGTACTTTAGTAAAGTTATCGGCAAATAATTCAAATTATGAATAAATTATCAAACTATGATCCTTTTATAAAAATATTATTTTATGAGTAATTATATCAATATAATGATATTATATCATAAAATAAATTTTGGAATTTTTCTAAGCTATTTCCAAATTTTAAAATTAGGGTTTCTTAGGATTTTATTTTATAACAATCCTATTCTTACCTTATTTCATAAATTCCGAAATTTTATATTTCCTATGAGATAATATTGATCTAGAATCATGATATTTATCAATTATATAATTAAATAAATTATTTAATACATTTATCACATAATATTGTGATTTTCGAGAATTACACATAAAATAATACATTAATTTTGAAAATCATGCACATAAATATCCAAAATATTATTTCCTATGATACTCTACACATTTCTACACATTTCTAAGAGATAAATGATCTTATCTTATCTTTTATGAAAATATCATAGCAAATCTTATCTTAAAAATGTCATTTTCCAACCTTATCACATCCACCTCATGCTTAGGTGTTCAAGATAATTATCTTATCATATACTATAAGATAAACATGACAACTCATCACATAAAATCAAGTGATCATATAATAATTCATAAATTAATTACTTATTCTTATGATTTTCGAAAATAATTAAATAAATAAGGAAAAATATTTATTTTTCTTCCTTAGTGTAAATAATATCCTAAATATGCTTAAAACATATTTAAAAATTATTTCGCTCAAATTTTCAAGAGAAATTTCGATTTATTCAAAATCGACGATTCTGACGCTCACTTTCATACTGCTTCTATCGTATTGTTCCTTCTTTATTTACGAAACTTTTAAGCCCAAAAATTCGGGGTATTACAATTATTATATATAAGACCTCGCAGTATATTAAGGTCTCATGTTATTATTATATTTAAGACCTCACGGTATATTAAGGTATCATGTTATTATTATATTTAAGGCCTCACAGTATATTAAGGCCTCATGTTATTATTATATTTAAGATCTCACAGAATATTAAGGTCTCATGTTATTATTATATTTAAGGCCTCACAGAATATTAAGGCCTCATGTTATTATTATATTTAAGACCTCACAGTATATTAAGGTCTCATGTTATTATATTTAAGACCTCACAGTATATTAAGGTCACATGTTATTATTATATTTAAGGCCTCACAGTATATTAAGGTCTCATGTTATTATTATATTTAAGGCCTCACAGTATATTAAGGTCTCATGTTATTATTATATTTAAGACCTCACTAGTATATTAAGGTATCATGTTATTATTATATTTAAGGCCTCATAGAATATTAAGACCTTATAGTATTATATATTTAATTTCATGATATTAAATTCTTTATGTGACAATATGAAAGATTAACATGTATTACATATGTGGATAATTGCATTATTCCTCACTGAGTATATTTATGATATGCTCATCCCTATCTACTTTCAGTTTTGCAGTTGCGGAGTCGAAGCAGCCATGGAAGTCGAGAATGACTAGTACAATAAGAAGTCGTTTATTTATTTTAGTTTAAGTTATGAGATTTTCGATATTGACAAAAATCATAAGTTTAGTTTTCTTTATTAAGTCGTTTTCAAATTAAATATTTTTTTTAGTTACGTCTTTTAATTTATTATTTTATTTAACATGGTCACTTGTAAAAACAAGATTGATCCAGTCCTTTCGTAATAAAGTCAAAATTAACTTTATACTTATATGTTGAGTTTACAAGAATTTCATTTGTTTTTCAAGTTTAAATTAAAGAGCAATATTTTATTCTTTTAGAAAATTGGGGCGTTATAGTGATAGTTGTTGAAAGCTAGGTTTTCTTACACCCGTAATCAAGAAGGTTAGGTCGATTGCACCCTTAACCAATCAGAGGTTTCCATGCACTAGTAAGTGAAGGAAGAGACGACAAGTTAGTCGGAGTATAGATTAGGTGAACTTCTGCGTATAGGTTTCTCTTGCACTCATAATCACGACAAATCTCAAGTAGTGGATTGACTGTGGACATCGGAGTCGATCTCTTCGAACCACGTAAAACTAAGTGTGCTCCTTTACATTCAGTACTCTACATTATATGTTATTGAACTGACCATCACTCAACACACGTAACACAATATATTCTTGAAACCTCATTAGTAGCACTTTGCTACTAAACGAGAAAAACTAATACCGACTAAGCGAATATTTGATTAAGTAATTTTCCACTATCGCCCAAGAAAGATGAACATAACCAACACTTTCGCATGCATATTAGTTATCAATCCAACCGACGCCTTCAAAGCGCCATAGGATTGCTAATTGATCACACTCGCTCAAGACTCCCATGTTCAAATGATTATCGAACACGACACCCACCGACTTCAGTAGGACGTCAAGTTTTGTTTTAAGAAAAGTTTTATTTGTCTTAATTGGTGTATTCCTCCCACCCATACACCAAGAACACGACACCCACCGACTCAGACGTCAAATTTTGTTCTAAGAAAAGTTTTATTTGTCTTAATTGATGTATTCCCTCCCTCCCTCCCATACACTATTACGACTCCTTGGGACCATCAAAATTATATTTAATTGTTAAATTAAAAAAAAATAGGAGAACAATAAAATTGTACCATATTTTATATTACAACAAACGAATCTTTTTAAAAGAAGCATATCAGTCTAGGAATCGACATATATTCTCATGAGACAATTTTACAATTTGCTACATTTAAGATTCTTTTTTCAAAAGTATCCTTGGAATCATTACATATTGAACCGAAGCTATAGTAACATTCAAAGTGGAGCATAAAAAGAATAATAGATAGAGTTAAAATTTCACTATAAAGATCAAATCAAAACCAACCATATTTTCATTTCAAATAACATAATACTAAGAAATAATTGCAGGCAACAATAGAGAAACATACAAAAGATTATATGATTGTATGACAAAAATTATATATCAGTAAGATTGTTTCTAGTCCTCTTCTGTCACAATCACTCTTATTCGACGGATTTTAGAAGAAAATGCATGATTAAAAGATTTCTTGATCTCATTGTCAGCAAATGGATCTTTAAGGATGCACAAAAGTAAGAAGTTGAAACTTAGGACATAGTGAAATTAGTTTATTATTATTATTATTATTATTATTATTACATATATACAAAATTATATTTATAAAGTATATATCCTATTAAAAGTGAATATTAAGTGGGATGGATCTCAAATGATTAAGTGGCTTCAAATTCTATAAATTTGAAAAATGCCATAGGAAACAAATAAAGGAGTTGAACTTTTAAATAGTTTTCTAAATAGTAATATCAATTCTAAATTACATCCGCTTTATTAAAAATGTCAGTACTATCGCAAATATTTATTTAAAACCAACTATGAGTATTGTAATATCTCATGCCCATTTTCTAACGTTCTAAATCTTGACGTGACTTGCCGTATACCATGTAATTCTATGCATATATTTTATTTATTGATTAAAAGTGAAAATGCAACGCAGTTTCACATGACTCCGGTAAGTCATGTCAAGATTCAGGTGATCGAAAAATCAATGTGCGATATTTTTGATACAATATTGATAGTTGGTAGTTTAAATAAAACTTTCTTATAGTTCCAAATATTTTTTATAAAGTGTGTGATTTAGAATTTAAAGTGATATTTACATTTTTCTAAACTAAACCCTACACAAAATACAATAAAATAAAATAAAAATATGCAATAGCAATTAATGGTTTGGTAAATCGTTCTCCCTGTAGAGAGATATGCACACTATATTATTTAAGTTTGATGGGTTTCGTTGGGTACGTATTGGTGTATGGGGGAGGGAGAATACACCAATCAGAAAAATTTTAAAACTTTTTCTTTACACAAACTGACAGGTTATTGAATCAGTAGCTGAACAGGTAACTGATATCTCTTATTTTTCCCTTACCAATAGTGTCGAGCTTGTCCAATTGCAGTATATAGGGAACCTCCTGTTCATAGTATCATATGTGATACTAACTCTATCACAGTAGAATAGCTGCAATTTCAATAACATTTATGAATTTAGTAACTTAAATATTCCAAAAAATGAAGCACATTCAGTTCAGATTTCATATAAAAACAAAAATTATAAATCATTAATTTTTTACTATGCAATATAACATATTAAATGAACTAATCACAAGGAACGACATCGGTCCTGTGAACATTTGTACAATGTCCTTATACCTAACACGTTTTCCAGCTATCAAGCTCCGCATAACATAATCAGCCCAATTCCATTCCTGTATTTCAGCCATGTTCACCAGGCATTTCATTATATGCAGTACAATCTATCCACTTTTCGAACTCTCTGTTAGAGTATTGCTTACTAGTATTATGAAATGCCTTCTGAACCATGAACCACCATCTGCACAATCAATCATCGCTTCAACAATCGCATGCACAAAAATTCATTTCCCCCCTAATATTAGCTTGTCACAACCCGATTTAGCTAATCCCGAAGGATCGCCTTATTGGACCACGACTCGGGGTTGGATTAAGTAATTATAAAAGAAGGAGGTTTTCAACTCATTTCATATGTGAGGAAGCATAGAAGCATAAACAATATTTAGGATAGAAGAAAATAATTTTCATAAAGGATTGTTTCGAAGGATCTGACAAAACAGTAGCTTATACAAAGCTTTCAACACGACAGTCAAGGACTTAACATAGTTTATAAAATTTAAAAGAATTTCAAGAGTTTGCAGCGGAATAAACGTGTGAGACATGCATATGAAAATGCATTCTCAAGGCGAACCAAAAGATGTTTCATACTACATTGACAAAAAGATTCCCGCTCAACTCCGCTCCGTTCCGTCACCAGCTCAACCTGCACATTTAAAAACAAATATGCAGGGCTGAGTACAAAGTACCCAATGGACACATGCCAAAAACATTTTTCATTTCCTTTATGAAATATTGTACTGCCACCATTACAGTAAGACACAAAGGTTTTATTTGAAAATGCCTTGTGCTTACTAAAACATTTTCATCATTTTCTCAAAGTCGTCTGGCCAGACATTTTCTTACAACGTATATTCCAAGTCGGCTATGGAACGCGCCGGGAAGGAGGCCTCCCTTCACCCGGACGCACGACTGACCGCTACCGACGGTTCAAAGGCTAAAGTGTACACAATCCTAACTAATCTCTCGCTAGTAGGATCCGAATCCGTAATCTCCTGTTGGTCCGACCAACCCGAATGGATATATATACAAAACATAAAACATTTTTGCAGACAATATCGTACTTCAACATTTGCAGTACAAGAAAAGCAGTAAAATAATAACAGTAAATATTTTCGAAATCTCATTTTCCAAGAAAGCTCATAATTTGTTTTGATAAGAAAGCCCACATTTTGTTTAAATATGAAAGCCCACATTTTATTTAGATAAGAAAGCCCACCTCGAGAACTTATGGTTCTTATGTCACTAGTGTTTACTTGCCGTTTCCTTTCACCTTCGAGCCGGACCTTATCAACGTAAGAAACGAGGTTTAGTATATCACTACACTTTTCTGAACATCATCGATCCGTAACAACGGGTTCACTAACATCAACCCTATTAATATCAAAGGAACCTTTATCACACTTAACAACTATTTTACGTTGATTATATTCATCGCGTCTCGAAGAGAGATGATATTTCATTCTTTCCTTCAATTCTCATCATTTTGCGTAACGTACGAATCTTAATTTCATAACTAACTTCGTCGCGCACTAACGCATATTTTCAATATGAAATTCCAACAACTCTAGTTTATTAGTAATATTTTCTTGCTTCACTTCCCATCTTATATATATATACTCAAATTCTAACGTATTAATAATCATATTCCCATAAGTCTCGATCTTTCACATTAACAATCAATCATGCTCGAGAATACACATATATGCACTAACTTAAGCGTAACAATTTACATTTCAAAGTCTTACGTCACTTAATAAATATTTCAACGTGAAATATTATACTTTATTTTAAAAATCCCATAAATTCATAACATATTTTAAACATGATTTTGGATCTAATTATGTGATCACATGTAATAAAATAAATTTGGACTCCAACTTTCCTTCTTTATTCAATTTCGGTCTTTTTCAATTTATGTTCAAAAACTTATCCATAAATTTCTATAAATCCACATAGCATACCATATTAACATAAGATCCATAATATCAAATAACATTAGACATAGAAAAATTTAACATCATCACTCTTCATAACATAGTTTTCGAAAATTTGGATATTTAACTAAACATTTTTCAAAAATTCTAATTAATTCACACAACACATTATTATCATCATATATCATTAATATGCCATAATATTCATCATACACAACTTATACATCAATATTCCATACTTTAGGGTTTTCGAAATTATCATGAAATATTATTCAATATTTTTCCAAAAATTATGATTTAAATCATACATACTTAAACAATATTAACTATCATCAATCCATGATCAAAACAACAATTTAAAATTCATTTTCATCAACATATATTTCTTACATGTTTTCGGTTTTGTCACGACCCGACTACCTAATCAGGTAATTAGGCCGTGACTTGGGGTCGAGAAGAAAATTTAACGACAACAGGCTCAAACATGTGTCAAGAGAAAAGATGACATTAACCTTCGTCATAAACGAGTCGAATATTTATTGTTTAAGAGATGAAATAAAGTTGAACGAAGGATGATTTTATGGTCCTCAAATAACAATAAAGAATCGAACAAGAAGATTAACGACTGAGGACAATAATCACAACGAATTAACCACTATTAAGAATGTACCTAATTGAGCATGCTTCGAAAACTTTAAGAATTTATCCACAATTCAAATCATAACCGAGCATTGAACATGATCATTTTGTTCTATTAGAACAATTATTAAACAAGTAAAGGCCAAAGTTCGACTATGGAAAGTGTGGTTGAGAATTATGTGTGAAGACATAACTGTCTGGGCATCAAAACATGTGAACATCGAATGAATAACATATATGTCACATAGCTATGTGTTAGCTATATGTTACAAGAAAATAATATATCTAGCACTATACACCAATGATTCTCGAAAATTTGTATGTATAGTGTGAAATGGATTTAATTCCTATCTTTGAGGATGCTATGCATTAATTATGATAATGAGACATAATTAATTAATGAGATAAGGTTTATCATGATTTATACATGTGGGAGGCCACTTGTACACAAAGTTCCTAAAATTTGTAGTATTTTACGTGATAAATTGAAAATATCTCGATCCTATTAATTATGAGATAAGATTATGTTATCTAGATGATATTAGGTGTAAAGTAGAGTTTGTGATCAACTTAAACAAGTAACTATAACCTTTGTTTGCTAGAGAAGTTGAACATGTTGACAATTATGCGAACATAAATAAATATCATGTGTTTATTTTTGACCTTTCAAGTTGATATTTTCCCATGGATTATTATCGGATTATACCTTGATAATGACATCTTAATTCATGAATATAGATATTAGACAAAAGAAAATTTATCTCCCATTGTTTTAAAATAGCCGAAGCTATGTAAGTAGTTTAATTAAATGTGAAGTTCTCGATTTTTCCTTGCAAGGATAATAGAATGAATATAATATATAAGGAAATATATATACATACTAAGATATGAGGGACTATGAATTTTTGTCTCATGAATAGCCAAATTGACGAAACAATGAAAGGAAAATTTTTCTCTTTTATTACCTATGGGTGCCGACACCTACATATATAAATTAGTGAATTCTTAATTTTATGATAATTGTGGAAAGGTGTATTAATTAAAGTGATAAGAGGATATATTGATAATTAATAGGATAAAATTTTGTCCTTTCTTACCACTTGAGTAGCCGAAATGTTTGACAAAATTAAAGCAAGGATTAGTTGTCATTTTAGGTAATTATTAATATGCAAGTGGATTAATTTATAAATAAGACTTGGGATCAAACAATTCATCCATTTTGCTCCCATGAGAACCGAAAATATTAGAGAAATTAAGAGGAGAGATTACTCAATTCCTTCCCAAAACTTAGATCAATAAACCTTCTCGATTAATTCGACTTCGATTAAAGGTTAGAAATCTTACGGCTTCAGATACGTGTTAGAATTTTCGATTTTCATTGATAGAATTTATGTTATGTTTAGTTGTTCATGATATTTTCGAAAATTATGTAACTTATGCTAAAATATTTAGATATTGTTTATATGATATTATTGAGCATGTATTATAATTATATCACAAAATTAAACATGATATTAAAAGTTACATATGGACCAAAATGTGTAAGCACAATATGTTGATGATTATGATTTTTAATTGTTGATTTGAGTATGAAATAATAATCTAGGTATTAAATAAGCTTTATATGAATTTATATAGAATTTTGGAAAACTTTAGTACCTAAGTTCATGAATTTAGAGAATTATAATATATGATATGATATTGAGATATAATCCATATTTAAGATGTTATCATGTCATATTGATGATGTAGATTCATAATATATGGTTGTGTGAATTTATTGAAATTTATAAAATTATTTGGACCTAAGTCAAATTTTTTAATATGACTTAGGTAAATTAAATTCGATAGTTCATAATAAATAACAATTATGTTATAATAAGGATAATTAAGGGTGATTAAGTATTATGTGAATTTATTGAATTTTTGAAAATGTTTAGTGGATGAAATATAAGGACCTAAATTATACCCTAAGTGTATTAATGTTATAAATTTATTTTATCAAGTATAATTACATAATATGATCTAAAATAATGTTTTAGACATAGTATGATTTTATAGGAATTTTTGGAACAAGAATTGTACATTAAAATCGAAAATTACATAAGAATCGAAAAAGTCAAAATGTTGACTTTGAATGACTAAAGTCAAAATTGTTGACTAGGTTGACTTGGTCAAAATTGTTGACCAAAACGTCGACAAGGTCAAAGGACACATAATTCGATAACACGATGATCTATGCGACGTGAGACGTTTAGTAACAATGTAACTACGTTACGTAAGTACATTAAAACGCACATTATATATTAAAAGGTAGAATATCTCTTATAAATTGAGAAAATTCATAATCGACATTAATCGATTAGGAAACGTCAAAATAAGTCCCAAGCAATTTTATTCGACACGTAGAACGTTATGACTATGTTCGCTCTCTCGAACGTGATCAACGATTAAAATAGTTCTTACGTTAAGCTGGACGTGGACTCGAGCCAACTTAGAAAGGCGTTATTGAAAAGCTACGACTAGGTGGGCTTTATTCGAAAACCCTTTATTTACCGCTCGCAAATGAAAATATTTATTTACGATTTCGTTGAGAAATGTTGATGAAATGATTACCGCCCAAAATGTTTATGTTTTTATGTATGATCCTATCGTTGTCGGGCCAGCCAACGATGAAATCGATATCGATCCTGCCGGAAGGATTATACCGCCAGATCGATCCGATATGATGATCCCGATGTGATGTCATATTATATGCGAGTTGGCGCATGATGATATCGAAAGTTGTTGTTCGCTACCAACCCTACGATGATCCCGATGTGATGTCATATTATATGCGGAGTCAGGTGGCATGATGATATTGAAAGTTGTTGGTTCGCTACCAACGTATGATGATCCCGATGTGATGTCATATTATATGTGAGTCGTCGCATGATGATATCGAAAGTTGTTGTTCGCTACCAACGATGATGATCCCGGCGATGTCATGTTATATGTGAGTCTGGTCGGCATGATGATAATCGAAAGTTGTTGGTTCGCTACCAACGTTGATGATGTTATGTGATGACGTTATGTGATGATGTTATGATATTACTATACGAGAACCGATATGGATCATACAGACAAAAATATATGTGCCGCCGACGACTTTTGAAAATAAAAGAAAATGTTTTAGTAAACACGAGCATTTCCAATAAAACCTCGTGTGTTACTCAAAGAGCGTTACTCATTTATCAATATTATCATGAAGCAATTTACTTAGAAAGCTCCTTCGCAAAGATTCGATTCCAAAGATTCTCTCCATCTCAACCTGCATATTTAGAAATATATGCAGGGCGTGAGTACAAAAATGCACTCAGTGGGTATACGCCAAAAATATTTAAAACTTTGCCCTTAGGGCTATATTCTTGACTTGCCATAAAATAAACTTATGCAGGGGTTTTATTGAAATTACCTGCATAATGCTTCTCAAAATCTATTCATGCATGCTCATTACATTATATCATCATATCATCATATCATATGCATATGCATGTTTCATGTCTGATGCAACTTTCTTTTCCTTCCCATATCTACGTATTTTCTTTTGGTTGATCCGGGAGGCCTCCTCAACACACTTTAACTCACATACCCGAGTTGGTCCCAAAGGATCTCAACTACGGTCATACCCGACGCCGGTAATTTCTTTTTTCTTTCTTTCCATGGATAGGTAGTGTATTATGCTTATGCTCATGCTCAAAACATTGGCAAGTCAATCAACTTTTCAAATCAATGCATATCATAAAATCTCATGTCATCTTTCATGCATAATCATATCATATCATTTGAAAATATTTAAAAGCACAAGCATACTTTTAAAAAAAATACTTATACCCACCTGGATGTTCCTTAGAGCTAAGGAACTAATTCCCAATTCCATTTCTTTCTTTATCCATATTAAACGGCATAAATGCCTAATAAGAAACAAACACGAACATTACTCATCTTAGTCGTCAACATGACTATATCTTCTCGATATCAAATCTAAGACGCTATGGTCTATCAAAACTCGGGTCATTGCATCCTCTATCATCTTATTAACAAACAAATTCTATCTAAATTTCGGCAGCGTAACGTTTATAAACGCATCACCATATCAATACCAAACCATCCAAACATAGCCCAAACTCCACCAATTCATCACCATATGTCTCAATGATCATATAAGACTCAACAACAAGCTTCAACTATGCAATCTTTATCAATAACCGAAAATCTCCTTAAGACGTCACTTTAGGTCTAACGTCGAAAATTCACGTAAAACGTCATCTAACACCAACGAATCTATATACATGCTCAACTATCATTAAATATCATTATTTTATCAATAAAACATAAAGATCAAAGCTTTGACTTTGAAAACTCATTTTCGCCGACAAACTAAAATTTTGTTAATTTTGCATACGTCGGCAGAAAAATCCGAATAAATCATTTTAGGCTTTATTCATATCATAGAGTTCAAATATGAAGTCAAAATGATCAAATAAAATCAAAATTCCATCAATATGGAGGCTAGGGTTTCGGCCTTTTTAGGAAATTTTGCGTAGTTTCGATTTCAAACGTTTTTCTTGCTCCAAACACATTTATATCAATCCAATAACACATATATGAAGACAATTCAATCATAACACATCATATATTCAAGATTAAACAGCCCCCCTTATTTTCAAAATTTACATGATTTTCAAAATAATAAACATATGCTTTACAAATTCAACGTTAAACAATACGTAAACGTCGAATCTATCATAATATTCATAAATAATCAACAAAACATAATCAATCACAAATATTAAATAATGACCGAAAATCTGAAATAACATATGCTCATGAATTTTAAAAATTTCAAACCGTAGATGTGTTCTCGGTATAAGATTATACCTCTATTCGAAGACCGATCGAAAATTCAACGGTCGGATCTTCCTATTTTTGAACCCCAAATTTCAAAATTTAGTGTGTGAAAAGTGTGTGTTCTTGTGTGTGTGACCGTGAGGTTGGGAGAAGAAATGAGAAGAATATGGTTTGAAAAATCTAAAGTTAATACTTTATGTTATGTAATAAATATATTAAATTTTCCTTTTCTTTTATTAGGGTGATTATTCACCCTCTCTAGAAAACTCTTTCTTTTCTTATTTTCTTTAATAGATAAAAATCACTTTTGTTGTAGAAAATAATTGTAAATATTGTAGGAGAATGCACAACGTTTTTATGGCGAGAAATCGACACTAATTATCCGATAAAACAACCTCTATTTAAATCTTTACTTTTAAACTCAATAATTGCTATAAACATCAAAATATAATAATTAAACATATTTTTGACCTTAAAAACCATTTTAAATATTTTGCTCTTCATCCGAGCTTGATCGGCAAACGCCGACGTCACAAAAACATAGATTTTGAAATTCTCAATTTTTTTTGAAATCAAGACTTATTTGAGCATGTATCTATCATCTCAAAACTATTTAAATCTAGGTCTTCTTATGTTCTACTAGATTTAAGAACCTTATCTAAGATTCTATCTCAAATCTGTCTCAATTCTATCATCTCCACTCAAAGCTTAACGTAAAAGCTTCTAATTTAACCAACTCCTTCTTAAGGATGCAATGCCCTTCTTATTAAGCTCTTAATCACGAGCTAATCTTTGCTACAGAAATACGGGTATTACAGGTTTTTATAAGAAAATTTATAACATGCTCAACTTTGTACTAAATTCATAATATATGCTTATAAACATCATATAAACATATTTAATTAACAACTTAAACATTTAACAAAATTTCTCATACTTCACATAAATATTAAAAGCATATAACTTAACATATCATGGATGAAATTCTAATATTTTTGCATATATAAAAAGGTTGTATGATTTCTAACTTTTAATCGGGATTGATCGGTGTCGGCAACGTTTTTCTACTTAGTTTGAAGAGAATTTTTGAAGAACACTTTCGATATTTTTCTCTCTATTTTTCTCTTGAATTTTCGTGCCTTATGGATATGTGAGAGGGGTGATGTATATTTATAGAAGTTATAAAGTATTTAATCATGATTTATAAAAATATCTTAGTATAAAGTCAACAATTACAACTCTAATTTATCATCTTAATTTTCGGTCCCTCCAAGTTGCAATATGAGACAAAATATTATATTATCTTATACTTTATTAATTAATACACATCATTATCAAAGATTAAACATCACTATCAAAGAGTTTCAAAATTATTTCTTTCTTAATTCTAGTCAACAATTTCGGCCATAACAAACAAAATAATACATCCACTTGTAAATTTAATAATTCACCTTATCTTGTCATTAATAATATCTCTACATCATAATAATTATACATCATTATCATAAGATATGAAAATATTCTTCTTTTCACACCATATCATGCAATTTTCGGCACTTATGTATAAATATGTGCTACATATTTTATTTTCTTTCAATTAATAGCTCTGTGACATAATATAAGTCTTAGATGATAGAATAAATCATAAGAAAAATAATTAAGAATAATTCTATGTACTAAAGTGAAGTTGTCGATTATTAAGTAAAAATTTAGGGATAAATTATCAAATCTTCATTCTTTTAATAACTAAAATTATTTTATTGTAGGATTATGTATAAATAATGTTCTTGTATCATGAAATAAATTCCTTGAACAATTCTAGCATAATTCCCCATTTTTTCGAAAATTACTAGCTTAGGAATTAAATAGCAATTTTCCTTCAATTCTTCCCTTAATCTATAATTTCGAAAATCCTATGATATTTAGGAGATAAGATTGACCTTAATTTCATGATATTTATCAAGTATTAAAGCTTGTGCAATTAAATAAATTATTTGATAAAAATATCAACACATACATCCATTTTTTCGAAAACTTCATAGTAGAGACAAAAATATTATCTACTATGATATTATTACTTTATTACACATTTATTTAAGAGATAAATATCATCTCCTAGTCAAATATAATTAATGGCCTTATCTTATCTTTTAATAAAATATCTTAACAAAGCTTATCATATAGATGTCATTTTCAAACTATATCTTATCTCTTTTATGTCATTATCAAACCTTATCACATAAATTAAATATCTTTCATATAAAAACAAAATAATATCACATATGTTCGATTTAATAAAGTGATCTATACTTTATCACAATTTCATCACAATTTATCCTGTAATTTTCGAAAATCATGAAGATAAAGAGAAGATTTTTCATTTAGCATAATCCTTGCCTAAATAATATCCCATATATATTTAAAAATATAATTATTTATTATTAAGATTCATTTTATGCGAAAATTATATGAAATTTTCTATTCACTCAAAATCGGAACTTATCGACGTTCTTTTTCATTTTTGAATTCATCGTAATCAAATTCCTTCAAAATTTCAAAAATCGGTGTTTAAATATCCGGGGTATTACATAGCTTCCATTCTTCATACAAGTCTGTGAACTCTGTACGGTCCATTAAGATTATCTTTCTGTCTCCATTTGGGAAGCCATACACTCGACGTACGTCATCCTCTGTAACAGTCACACTCCGTCCATTTCCCAACTGGAGTTCTTGACTTCTCCAGTCAAATTGATTAACCACCAATACCCTAGAAAATTTGGCAACCTCGTTATATTCAAGCTAAGCAAATTCCCAAATCTAATTTCTTCTACTGTTGCACGTTGTCTTGTGTTCATCATTCGAACTGCGTTGAATAGACATTTTGGGCTTGTGCGCATATATAGTGATGGATAATCATTTCGCTTCACCGCTAACCGTGTATCTTTTTTTTTTCTTGACGATTTGCAATCATAACTTGATCGTCCATGTGTTGCCCAACCTTTGGCTTCTTTGAGGCAATGTTAGTCGGTATATTAAAGTCAGTGTCACTATTTTCTACAGTAGTATCATTTTCTTTCGAAGCTTTTGAAGCCCTGTTTGATTGTGGAACGAGCTTCCTCTTGGTCACAGCTACACTTTGTGCATATAAATACTTCATACTCATCACAAAATTTATATACCATTAACTTCAACATGTAAAAAAAACATTTCAGCAATATAAAGGACATTAAATTCAGCATGTACGAACTTCATTTTAAAAACCATTAATATTCATTACACCTATACTACATAATTGGGTCTCATTATATATGTTAGTGTTATATGTCTAATGTCATAAATATATTTTAAATATATAAACTACTTAATTTAATCTTCAAATTTGTTACTTGGTTTATTGTTCGATCGAACAATGCCTTTTGAAGACGATGCTTTACTAGAATCTGCTCTCGCATAAAATTACCATATCGTAAAGTTTTAATTAATAATTGAAATATACATCCAAATGCATCAAAAAATATACATTATATATAAAAGATACATCGATACAAGAAATCTATTAGTGTTTCATTTTATTCTTCTCTATTTTATCAGATATTCTGAATACATTTACTAAAGTTGTTGAATGATATACTGAATCATTCAGTAAAAAAAAATCCGGTATATCCATTACAATGATTTAGTATGTCATACCATATGTGTATTCACGAAAAACTCACGTCCATTTACATACTTATGTATTTTTCAATTGATCAACATATAGGACATAAGCTTCATCATGTACAATATGACATATAAAACAAATACACATTCATTACATAAAATGTTCAGTCATATATGTTAGTGTTATATATGTGAAGTCATAACTATAAAAATTATGTAATCTACGAAATTGTATTGCTATTTTTGTTACTTGGTTTATTGTTCTTTCGATCCATGACTTTTGAAGACGTTGTTTACTACTATCTCGCTCCTCGCATAAAGCACTAAATCAATTAAAGTGTTACTTAACAAAATGACAATAAATCAAATGCATCATAATCAACTAAAGTCTAAAGTGTAATGTGATATATATATAAGAGTCTAAAGTGGTTGAATGAATCGTGAACCTTTAGTTATACTGTCCAACATATTCATAACAACAACATATTTATGCATAACGTACGATCCAAATACAACAACCACCAACTAGTTTGTTAAATGGAAAATCACACGTAAAGAAAACATCATATTCATTCTCATAATTAACACATGTCGTTCAAAGATATATTCCTTACTAAAAAAGGGATATATGATTCCTTTTCATCATAAAAACGACCAACTAAAACTTTTCGAATAAATTATACAACAAAAAAGGCAAACTAAAACTTTTACAATAAAATTCAACATAAAGCAACAACTATTTTGGGACCACTTAAATTCATCAACAAAATAAACTTTTCGAATAAAATTCATCACATAAATAGAAAATCACACCAACTAGTTTGGGACCACTTACATTTATCGAATAAATTATACAACAAACAAGGCAAACTAAAATTTTTACAATAAAATTCAACATAAACAACAACCAACTAGTTGCTGTAATGATAAATCCTACAAACTCACAAAACGTCATATTCATTCTCATAAATTCAGAAGTCGTACAAAGATATTTTCATTCACATAAAAGAGAGCTGTGATTAATTTCATCTAGTGTAGATTTATAAAATAAAATTGGGGACCACATAATTTTTTCGTATAGTTTTATATACAAACAAGGCAAACTCAACCTTTTTCTGATAAATTTTTCAATGCAAACTGAATCCTCAATAATATTAAACAAACCTTTCCTCGCTTTTAAATTGTTTGATAGTATACTTCATTTTATTTTGGTTTAACATTTATAGAGCATGCTCATATTTGATTAACTAATGCAGAATAACTACAAATTTAACAAGTTTTGATTAACTAAAATGAATATTCAATAACAACTATACATAGTTGTTTAACCGATCAACATCCAAGCTTACCTGCCTTTCTTCACCGGTTTACGCTCCTCTCGAATTCCATTCTAAACGATTATGCATATTAAGTTCTAAGTTTGTATATGTTCACGCATTCGTAAAACCCTATATTCACTTCTACCTTTGAGTTTCTATTTTGCATCGGCTTCATTGTTTTTCGAAAGGACCGATATCGAAATAAATTTTGGAAGATCAAGCGGAGAGAAAGCTACTGGAATGGTTTTTCTCGATTCTGGATTCATTTTTCCTTAATATCTTATTTACGCTTTTACCTCAGTGTATCTATGGTTGTTGCCGCAATTCTACTCTATCGATGAAGGCATCGCCAGCTCTATTTACCATAGATATAAAATGATCAATGACTATCTTTAGTTCTATGTTTTACATTAAGAGTAGTTCTTAGGATAATCCCCTATATAAAGTGAGGTTCAAAGAAGAACCAATTTTAATGTGAGAACTAAGAACCATGAAAATTCTTTACTAATAAAATGAATTTGATATGAAAGTTAATGAATCACTGGAAAATTACTCAATCCAAAATTCGTAATTTTCACCTGTGGTTCGAATCACATGAGAGCTAAAATTCCATTTTTTTTTATTCAAGAACTTTCCCGTGGATTCATCAAGTTTCACATCGAATTCATTATTTTTGGTTCTCATGTTCTCATAATAAAATGGTTCTCACGTTAACCTCATATATATATATATATATATAGTTTAAAATATATGTAATGAATCATATATGATAATTATATTCCTTTAAAACCATTCGACAACTAACCTCATTTATATAAAAAATAAGATTTCTAATTCAATCTTCACCATTACTAGTCTCTCCGTTAAAGGAAATCATATATAATGACTATATATGTTTCAAGTTCCAACAACATAGATATAGTTACATAAATGTAATTTCTACAAGTTTAATTCAATTGATTAAGAGCTATTAGATTTAAGATAATGATCAAGGATCGAGTCCTAAGAACCGCAATATAAGAATTTGATGACTCATTCAAGGCACTATGCAAAGATCCTCCCACAATGTAAGAATTTCACATTCTTTGTGACCACAAATATTTTTGTAGCACACAATCAAAATTATTATGTTGCACATATTAGTTTAGCACATATTTCATCCATTCATAGCACATATACTAAATATATTAATTTAGCACATCTTTCATTACAACAGAAAGCACAAGAAGGGTTCTAGTGTTTGCAAGAATCCGTGTAGCACACAAAACATAAACTGTAGTGACAACCGAAATTAAATTTCAACCATTGATCCAAGAATAAAAGGCCCAGATTCATTCTCATTTCCTACCAAATTATCATTTCCTACACGAGCTATCTCATATATATATATATATATATATATATATATATATATATATATATATATATATATATATAGGATTGGTTCTCGTAGTATCGGTCCCCGATAATATGTAATACCCAATCTAGACCACACATTTTGAACACGTGGTCGCACTACGTCGACACGTGACAACTCATTTTTATTTTCGCAGGACAAAATGAGAAGAAATCAAATCGCCTTCTTATTCTCCTCCTTGTCGGCAACGGACGGCGTCGGTGGTGACGGTAGTATCGACAAACAACAAAGAACAAGATACACAAACAATGATTTTGAAAGAAAGAAAAAGAAGAAAAAATTGAGAACAAAATTGATGGATTTTGAGAAAAATAGAGATGAATTTGATAGATGATTGAAGAATCGAGAAAGATGGTAGCTATGGCGGTGGTTCACGGTGAATTCACCGGTAATCATGAAAAAGACGACGGAATCGACATATAAGGACTTGCACGTTGTCTTGTGTTCATCATTCGAATCTGCGTTGAATAGACATTTTGGGCTTGTGCGCATATATAGTGATGGATAATCATTTCTTGGCTTCACTGCTAGCTTCGTGTATCTTTTTTTTTTCTTGACGATTTGCAATCATAACTTGATCGTCCATGTGTTGCCCAACCTTCGCTTCTTTGAGGCAATGTTAGTCGGTATATTAAAGTCGGTGTCACTATTTTCTCTGATGAGTATCATTTTCTTTCAAGCTTTTGAAGCCTGTTTGATTGTGGAACGAGCTTCTCTTGGTCACACTACACTTTGTGCATATAAATACTTCATACTCATCACAAAATTTATATACCATTAACTTCAACATGTAAAAAAAACATTTCAGCAATATAAAGGACATTAAATTCAGCATGTACGAACTTCATTTTAAAAACCATTAATATTCATTACACCTATACTACATAATTGGGTCTGTCATATATGTTAGTGTTATATGTCTAATGTCATAAATATATTTTAAATATATAAACTACGAATTTAATCTTCAAATTTGTTACTTGGTTTATTGTTCGATCGAACAATGCCTTTTGAAGACGATGCTTTACTAGAATCTGTTCCTGCATAAAATTACCATATCGGTAAAGTTTTAATTAATAATTGAAATATACATCCAAATGCATCAAAAAAATATACATTATATATAAAAGATACACTGATACAAGAAATCTATTAGTGTTTCATTTTATTCTTCTCTATTTTATCAGATATTCTGAATACATTTACTAAAGTTGTTGAATGATATACTGAATCATTCAGTAAAAAAAAATCCGGTATATCCATTACAATGATTTAGTATGTCATACCATATGTGTATTCACGAAAAACTCACGTCCATTTACATACTTATGTATTTTTCAATTGATCAACATATAGGACATAAGCTTCATCATGTACAATATGACATATAAAACAAATACACATTCATTACATAAAATGTTCTGTCATATATGTTAGTGTTATATATGTGAAGTCATAACTATAAAAAAATTATGTAATCTACGAAATTGTATTGCTATTTTTGTTACTTGGTTTATTGTTCTTTCGATCCATGACTTTTGAAGACGTTGCTTTACTACTATCTGCTCCTGCATAAAGCACTAAATCAATTAAAGTGTTACTTAACAAAATGACAATAAATCAAAATGCATCATAATCAACTAAAGTCTAAAGTGTAATGTGATATATATATAAGAGTCTAAAGTGGTTGAATGAATCGTGAACCTTTAGTTATACTGTCCAACATATTCATAACAACAACATATTTATGCATAACGTACGATCCAAATACAACAACCACCAACTAGTTTGTTAAATGGAAAATCACACAGAAACAGAAAACATCATATTCATTCTCATAATTAACACATGTCGTTCAAAGATATATTCCTTACTAAAAAAGGGATATATG
The DNA here is from genome assembly GCA_036937905.1 of Salvia rosmarinus. Classification (NCBI taxonomy): domain Eukaryota; kingdom Viridiplantae; phylum Streptophyta; class Magnoliopsida; order Lamiales; family Lamiaceae; genus Salvia; species Salvia rosmarinus. The sequence goes on from CM072823.1 coordinate 24,218,219, forward strand.
ATTCCTTTTCATCATAAAAAACGACCAACTAAAACTTTTCGAATAAATTATACAACAAAAAAGGCAAACTAAAACTTTTACAATAAAATTCAACATAAAGCAACAACTATTTTGGGACCACTTAAATTCATCAACAAAATAAACTTTTCGAATAAAATTCATCACATAAATAGAAAATCACACCAACTAGTTTGGGACCACTTACATTTATCGAATAAATTATACAACAAACAAGGCAAACTAAAATTTTTACAATAAAATTCAACATAAACAACAACCAACTAGTTCTTTGTAATGATAAATCCTACAAACTCACAAAACGTCATATTCATTCTCATAAATTCGAAGTCGTACAAAGATATTTTCATTCACATAAAAGAGAGCTGTGATTAATTTCATCTAGTGTAGATTTATAAAATAAAATTGGGGACCACATAATTTTTTCGTATAGTTTTATATACAAACAAGGCAAACTCAACCTTTTTCTGATAAATTTTTCAATGCAAACTGAATCCTCAATAATATTAAACAAACCTTTCCTCGTTTTAAATTGTTTGATAGTATACTTCATTTTATTTTGGTTTAACATTTATAGAGCATGCTCATATTTGATTAACTAATGCAGTAACAACTACAAATTTAACAAGTTTTTGATTAACTAAAATGAATATTCAATAACAACTATACATAGTTGTTTAACCGATCAACATCCAAGCTTACCTGTGCCTTTCTTCACTGGTTTACGCGTTCCTCTCGACCCCATTCTAAACGATTATGCATATTAAGTTCTAAGTTTGTATATGTTCACAGATTCAGAAAACCCTATATTCACTTCTACCTTTTGAGTTTCTATTTTGCATCGGCTTCATTGTTTTTCGAAAGGACCGATATCAGTAATAAATTTTGGAAGATCAAGCGGAGAGAGAAAGGCGCTGGAATGGTTTTTTTCTTGATTCTCGGGATTCATTTTTCCTTAATATCTTATTTACGTTTTTACCCCGTGTATCTATGGTTGTTGCTGCAATTCTACTCTATCGATGAAGGCATCAGCAGTTCTATTTACCATAGATATAAAACAGATCAATGACTATCTTTAGTTCTATGTTTTTACATTAAGAGTAGTTCTTAGGATAATCCCCCCTATATAAAGTGAGGTTCAAATAAGAACCAATTTTAATGTGAGAACTAAGAACCATGAAAATTCTTTACGAATAAAATGAATTTGATATGAAAGTTAATGAATCCGCTGGGAAAATTACTGAATCCAAAAATTCAGAATTTTCACCCAGGGTTCGAATCACATGAGAGACGAAAATTCCATTTTTTTTTATTCAGTAACTTTCCCCGTGGATTCATCAAGTTTCACACTGAATTCATTATTTTTTGGTTCTCATGTTCTCATAATAAAAATGGTTCTCACGTTAACCCTCATATATATATATATATATATAGTTTAAAATATATGTAATGAATCATATATGATAATTATATTCCTTTAAAACCATTCAGACAACTAACCTCATTTATATAAAAAATAAGATTTCTAATTCAATCTTCACCATTACTAGTCTCTCCGTTAAAGGAAATCATATATAATGACTATATATGTTTCAAGTTCCAACAACATAGATATAGTTACATAAATGTAATTTCTACAAGTTTAATTCAATTGATTAAGAGCTATTAGATTTAAGATAATGATCAAGGATCGAGTCCCAAGAACGCATATATAAGAATTTGATGACTCATTCAAGGCACTATGCAAAGATCCTCCCACAATGTAAGAATTTCACATTCTTTGTGACCACAAATATTTTTGTAGCACACAATCAAAATTATTATGTTGCACATATTAGTTTAGCACATATTTCATCCATTCATAGCACATATACTAAATATATTAATTTAGCACATCTTTCATTCAACAGAAGACAAGAAGGGTTCTAGTCTTTGCACAAGAATCCGTGTAGCACACAAAACATAAAAGCAGTAGCACAACCGAAATTAAATTTCAACCATTGATCCAAGAAATAAAAGGCCCAGATTCATTCTCATTTCCTACCAAATTATCATTTCCTACACGAGCCATCTCTATATATATATATATATATATATATATATATATATATATATATATATATATATATAGGATTGGTTCTCGTAGTACCTTATCCCCGATAATATGTAATACCCAATCTAGACCACACATTTTGAACACGTGGCCGTACCACAAGCTGACACGTGACAACTCATTTTTTTATTTTCGCAAGGGACAAAATGAGAAGAAATCAAATCAGTCTTCTTATTCTCCTCCTTGCTGGCAACGGACGGCGTCGGTGGTGATGACGGTAGCACTGACAAACAACAGCAACAAGATACACAAACAACAGATTTTGAAAGAAAGAAAAAGAAGAAAAAAAATTGAGAACAAAATTGATGGATTTTGAGAAAAAATAGAAGATGAATTTGATAGATGATTGAAGAATCGAGAAAGATGGTAGCTATGGCGGTGGTTCACGGTGAATTCACCGGTAATCATGAAAAAAGACGACGGAATTGACATATAAGGACGGATAAAAGATTTGCTGTCGAAAACCACAAAAATGCATTGAAGAAAACATGAAGCTGCATTGAACAAAATATAAAGTTGCATTGAACAAAACATAAAACTGCATATTGCCACAAAACACAAACATGCATTTAACAAAGCACGTTCATGCATTGATCAAAATATGTCCATGCATTTAACAAAACATGTTCATACATTTAACAAAACGTAAAAATGCATTGTTGGCCAACGGACGCATGAGCGAGCGCGGAGCGATGCACGAGCACGAGCGCACGTTCGGCGTGAGCTTCCAACCGCATGCATTATTGGGTTCAACTACATGTATTTTTATTCATTTTAATGTATTATTCAGTTCAACTAAATACATAGTTTTTTTCGCAATCACATAACAAATCAAATTACTAATCTACCCTTACTTTCGCAAAAATCAGTGAAATTAAGCTTAAGAAATCCGAAAAAATCTCAACCATAGGATCTATGAGATGAGTGGATGAGATTAAGTACTATATACTATCTCAGGTTCGGCTACTATTTGATCCCTTATATATATATATATATATATATATATAGAGAGAGAGAGAGAGAGAGAGAGAGAGAGAATTTGGTTCAAATAAGAACTAAACTTATCATAAAAACATAGAACCAATATTGATGGTTGATTTTTATAGATACACGATTGTGATTGGTATTAATATACCAACATTATCGTTTGATACTTAATTAATGTAAAAGTTAATAAAGTAATGTAAAGGTTAATAAAGTAATATTAGCAAACGTTGGTAACTGTCTTTTCGTTTTTGGATGCATAATTCATGGGTTTATGGCTGCTGTAATTATGGCATTAATCGGATGATGAAGATTTTCTATATGGCGTGCCAAATCTCAACAGGTTTTATTGCCTTATTTGGTTTAGATGTATTTTATATTCATCAACTCTAACATCACTTCAGCATATTATGCAAATTATACAAAACATTGATTAATGATGGATATTCCAGTAGATGGTTGGTTATATTTTTTCGAAGTCGATTTAAATTTTCTTTGTGCTTAATTCGTCATTTATGTACTTAATATTCAGTATGCATACAATCATATTCATATTGATAACCGTTTTTGTTGCGTAATTCATGGTTTATGGAAGCTATAATTATGATATTATTCGGATGATGAAGATTTTCTTCATGTTGTGCCAAATCTCCACCGATTTTATTGGATTATTTGGTGTATATGTTTATTATATTCATCAACTCCAACATAACTTCAACATTTTATGAAAATTATTCAAAACATTGATTAATGATGTATATTCCAGTAGATGGTTGGCCATGTTTTTTCGAATTTGATTTAATTTTTGTATGTGCTTAATTCGTCATTTATGTACTTAATATTCAGTAGGGATGCAATCATATTCATATTGGTAACCGTTTTTGTTGCGTAATTCATGGTTTATGGAAGCTATAATTATTGCATTAATCAGATGATGAAGATTTTCTTCATGGTGTGCCAAATCTCCACCGATTTTATTGACTTATTTGGTTTAGATGTATATTATATTCATAAACTCCGACATCAATTCAATATTTCATGCAAATTATTCAAAACATTGATTAATGATGGATATTCCAGTAGATGGTTGGTCATGTTTTTTCGAATTTGATTTAAAAATTGTTTGTGCTTAATTCGTCATCTATGTACTTAATATTCAGTATACATGCAATCATATTCATTTGGTTTTTGTCTTCACAGATTCATTGAATTTTTCCTTTACAAAGATCCTCCTAGTTTCTTAACCGTTGAGTCACTGTGATCTACTGAGCTAACCTTCACATTCTCATAGAGTTGAGATATACACTATGCAAAAAAGTTCTTAACCATTGAGTCATTGTAATTTAATCCCTCACATTATCATGTGATTGGGATGGAATATGTGGTGGAACAATATGTAAATGTCCTTCTAACTTCTTAACCGAGCTACTCCTTATATTCTCATGGAGTTGGGATATGCACTATACGAATGTTCTTAACCGTTGAGTCACCGTGATTTAACATCTCACATTACTCTATCACATTCTTATGAGATTGGAGTGTGAAGTGAATACTATGCAAATATCCGTCTAAATTCTCAACCGTTGAATCGTTGTTATTTATCCCTCACATTCTCATGGAGTTGGTGTGAATACTATGCAAATATCATTTTCTAGCTTCTTAATTGCTAAATTATTGTGATTTATTCTGCATATTTTCTCTCATATTTTTATGGGGTTGTGGTATGGAGCTCCTCCTAGAGGAGAGTTTCTTTTTTGGAACAAGATATTCCTTATTTCTTAATTTTTGGATCATTATGATTTAACTTCTTATATTCTGATATAATTTTCCAGGGAGAGAACTTTTATTTTTGGTACAAGATATCCTGATGTATTTTTATTTGGAGGGAATTGATTTATATTTAATGGAGAGTACACGTGGACGTCGAAACGGACCATAAATTCAGAACGTATGCCATTAAACAAAAGGGTAAATATCAATTTAAACCCTAAACTGTACATGTTTTATCAAAAATATCAATTTCAAAATATCAATTTAAACCCCAAATTATCATATTTGTATCAATTTAAACCCCAAACTATCCTGAATACAAGGGTATTTTTGATACAAATATGATAGTTTGGAGTTTAAATTGATATTTTTGAAAGTTCAGGATATTTTTGATAAAAAATTGAAGTAATTCCATTATATTTAATTAAAAATCTGTATTTAAGAGTTTCTTTCTCTCTCAGCTGTGTCGCCATCCTCACTCACACTCATAACATTTTCGTGACTCTCCCACTTACCACTCTCTCTCATGTTTTCTTTTAATTTTAGTAGTTTTTGCTATTCCTATGACAACAATTTTAACTTTAATTCCAGCATAACCCGCCAACTAGACCACCAAAAAAGAGTTGAACTTTTTTCCTCTTTTGAGACTTTTCGACGCCCCTGAGCCACAAATTTCCTATATTTTCTGCATCTATTTCTTGCACAAAAAAACTTTTCAGGTTAGCATTTTGTACGAGTGTTCTCCTTGTCCTATTGTGGTTGGAATTGGATTAGATAGATACATCTTTAAGCAACAGGTGCTCACATGCAGCAGTGTGAGGAGTTGCGCTGGATTTGTTGAGGTGCATAATTAAGCAACGTTGCAGATATAATTTATTGAGTTTGCCGAACTTCCGTAACGATTCGGAATAAGGTAACCCTTTTTCTAAAAAAAGGAAAAAAATAAATTGATTGCTGCGTGTTTTGTTTTGAATAAATAGCTGAGTTGGTGATTATTTGAACTAGTTGGTGATTATTTGAAGTTCATAAATTAGTAGCTGTTATTGGAGATTTTGTTGATTCTGTGTTTTTGGCCCACTTGCATTTATTGTTTTTCCCCTTAGTTTAGTCTCAAGCTTTTTGTCCAGTCACGATTTGGCAGCTAGAACTACTGAAGAAGTTATGTGATGTTTTTTTGCTTTATAATTTCGATCTAAATGGTATCGTTTGCTGCTCATGCGCTAATTGTATGCGGTTTTTGATTGGATATTCTGCGCGAGAGGTTATCTCTGATGTCCTGGTAATTGCTGCGATTTTTACTTGTTTTTTGGTTTCTATTTTTATTTTTTATTTTTTTCCTTTTATGTCGTTTTGGGAATTCTATAGGTAGCCTGGCAGTGGCTGATGATTGATTCATAACCATGAGCTTTGATGTTTATATGCGTTCATGGACAGCACGGAGAATAACAAATTGTCTGAGATTGTTGACATATTGAGATCATGGATTCCGATGAGGGGGGAACCTGGAAACATGTCGAGAGATTTCTGGATGCCCGATGAAAGCTGTAGGGTGTGCTACGAGTGTGATTCTGTATTTACTATTTTCAACCGCAAGCATCATTGTCGGCTGTGTGGACGGGTTTTCTGTGGCAGGTGCACCATAAACACTGTCCCCGCACTTCCTGATGAGCCCAAGAGTGGGCAGGAAGATAGGGATAGGATTAAAGTTTGTAATTTCTGCTTCAAGCAATGGAAGCAGCAGATTGCTACTGGCACTAACGTGGTGCAGTCAAGTCCTGGACTCACTCCATCTCCCTCCTCATCAAGTTTGGTGAGCAGTCAATCTAGTTGCTGCACCTGTAACAGTGGCAGCAGTGCTGGTTCTACTGAATTCTCAACGGGTCCTTTCCAGCATGTTTCATGTGGTGTTGGTCGGAGTCCTCATTCGGTTGCAGAGATGGATTCAAAGTCACCTAAGCAGGACCAGGCTAGGACCCCTGAAAAACTAGATTATCTTGATTCTATGGATCTACTCCGCCACCACTTAGGATCTTGCAGCAGGTATATCAGAAAATCACCCTCCTTATTTACATGAAATAACGAGAAAATTGAATTACTTTTTTTTTGGTTAGATTCGCTTATTGCATCTTAATTAGATCCTATTTTATGCAAATATTCTATTTTTTGAGTTACCTTTTTTTTTTCTTTCTAAAATGAGTTCGGTTTGTCTTATAAGCATCAAGTCAAATTAAGATGCACAAACCTCATGGTTTATTGATGTTCATGATGGTATGTTATAGGTGTTTGCGGGCATATATGGTTATTTTTTGTGTGAAGTATCAAGTATCTTAGGATTGACTTATCAGCTTCATCGGAGCCCTAGGTGAGGATTTGTGCACCCACTCTATTATAATATTTCTGGAAGAGAAGTTTTTGCCCAAGGGTGGAACTTTTTTCTTGATTATTCACAATTCATTATACTGAGCCTGAGAGGTTGAGCATGAAGTCTACATAGTTGGTTGCTTGTAAAGCTGCACTTGTTATCTGTTTCGTTCCCCAAAACTTTCGTACATGATCTTGAAGTGAATTTCCAATCCCCTACTGTAATATCATTCTACTGTACTGAGAACACAAACAAGCTGTGAAGAGTTTAAAAAAGGTGGATAAATTATAATCCAGTTGCTGTTCCACGCAACATACACAATTAATATGTTGGACAATTGTTTTTTGGGGGTACAGCATTCTAAAAACTTTAATGTTTGCTAATATTCTGGTGGACCTTCTACAGTTCTACAATAAGTTAGATTCTTAGAGGTCCATTTGGGATATATCCATACCAGTGCTTTCAAGATTATTTTCTTGTATGTTCCATCGATTGGTTGCATATATGGGCTTCTTCGGTGTACATTCCCATATATTTGAATTCAACTGTCCCTGTTAAGCTCAAGTCGATAAGTTGATTTCATAGAGGGAGTTATTGTTCTTGGAATTGATGCTAAACCTAGCTTTGTGGCATGTCTTCAATTTAAAATTTATCCGGTCATGATATGTATTTTGCTGTTCAGTTATGTTCATAGAGTTCATTTTTCTAATAATCTGTCATTAAACATCTCTCTTTCTCTCACATATATATACTTTTATTTGTACATTATTTATAAGATTGGAATTTTATTAATTGCCTGCTTCCACATAGTTTTATTTAGTTTGTTTATTGGAATTCATGTCCTGTTCATTATTCCATTGGTGATCCCAGGAGTGACGATGAGGATGATGACTACCCTATCCATGGATCACACTCCGAAATAACAACAGTAAGCCCTGACATGGGCTGTAACACCAACAACTACTGTCAGATTGATCACATATATGGGCCTCGTGAAGCAGAACCTAATGAGGAAAGCACTCACCCAGCTTATAATTCAGTTCTGGTGCCTGAGAATTTTGAGACGCAGGGACCGTTGGACTGTAAAACAAGGAAAGAAACTGATATACAAAATAATGATGTCCAATTTGGATCAGCTCATGTACATGTGATGGATGATGCAGATGTTGAAGCTGTGGATTATGAGCAAAATGGTCTTATCTGGCTTCCTCCAGAGCCTGAAGATGAAGAGGACGGGAGGGAAATCTTTGTATCCGATGATGATGCTGATGATCCTGGTGAGGATGCCACAGGAGAGTGGGGTTACCTACGGTCAAGCAGCTTTGTAGTTGGGGAACTTCGAAATAGGGATAGATCAAATGAGGAACACCGGAGAGCGATGAAAAGAGTTGTTGATGGGCATTTCACATCTCTTATATCCCAACTTTTGCAGGCTGAGAATTTTCCTGCTTCAGATCATGAGAGTTGGTTAGATATTATTACACAATTGTCTTCGGAAGCTGCTACTCTTCTAAAGCCAGATACAAGTCGGGGTGGAGGAATGGATCCTGGTGGATATGTTAAAGTCAAGTGCGTAGCTTGTGGGAATCGTAATGAGAGGTATTTTATTTGATTTTGCATGTCAGATCATTTAGGAATGACACCCTTGGTCAGTTGTCAATTATATTTATCTAAGACACGATTTAGTAATGCAAATATATTAGTTTGCTTTATGAATCCAGATACACCTTTACAGTTCCCATATGTCTTTTTTCCCCTGTAATGTAAAGGCTTGCTAGATATTATCATGATTCCTCTCATAGTCAAAGTGGTGATGCTGTTAAGAGTATACTGTCATATGATTTTTCTCTACGAGATAATTTTCACTAGACTGCTAATGTATTGGCCGACATGATTTTAGTGAATACTATACTTTAATGAACATTGCTAAAACTTCCTGGTACTTGGGGTGCGGGGGGGAGATTCTTGATTGAACTTGGGGTCTTTGTTTTGTGCAAACTATTTTTCAAATATTCCTAAATTTATGAACATGCTAACTCTTCAAATTAAGAAAACGGAAATGCTTGGATTATTGATAGAATTTGCATACTTTGATTTTGCTAATTTATTATCATTTTGCCTTCCATATTTCCTGAAAAAATAAACCTCATAAGTAAACTAGAAAGGAAATATCTAACTCTCTAGATCAAGAAAATTTGGATCCTATGTTCCTTATTTGATTTGTGCACAGTGTATTCCATTTTATTTCTGACAATGCTGATGAAGTTGTTACTGCTTTCCTCGCAAGTATGGTGATTAAAGGGATCGTTTGCAAGAAAAATGTGGCTCATCGGCGAATGAGTTCAAAAATTGATAAAGCACGACTTCTACTGCTTGGGGGTGCCCTGGAGTACCAGCGGGTTGCTAATCACTTATCAAGTTTTGATACTTTATTGCAGCAGGTTGTGATTATGACTAAATTCTATAGCATTGAACTAAATATTGTCATTACATCATAATGCCCTGAAAACTAATATTCTTTGTTTTGTTCATGAATAAGTAATTATCTCCTTAACTAGGGAAACATGCTATATACATCTTTACCATTTGTCTACTGGATTTAATTGGCCTTCTGCCTTTGTCTTTTTCTGCTGCAGGAAATGGACCATTTGAAAATGGCTGTAGCCAAAATTGATGCACACCACCCAAACGTTCTTTTGGTAGAAAAATCAGTATCTAGATATGCCCAAGAATATCTTCTTGCGAAGAACATATCTCTGGTTCTTAACATCAAGAGACCACTTTTAGAGCGCATAGCTCGCTGCAGTGGGGCACAAATAGTTCCTTCGATTGACAGACTTTCTACACCAAAACTTGGCTACTGTGACTCGTTTCATGTAGAGAAATTTCTTGAAGATCTTGGTTCTGCTGAGCAAGGTGGAAAAAAGTTAACAAAGACACTGATGTTTTTCGAAGGTTGCCCACGCCCATTGGGATGTACTGTAAGTTACATGACTTTACTGGATTGCAAGCTCATGATGTTGTGAAATATTTATTTTAATTATGTTGACGAAGAAAAAGACAACAGGGTGTTAACATTGATCTAGTGTATGGTTATTGTGAGTTTTGGAGGGCCAAATGAAGCAATTCTCTTTGTTAATATCCTCGACAACTTAAGCCAAATGTAGCTTTAAATATCTAGAGATGGTAGTCAAGCAATATTTGTACTAAATTTGACCTGTGTCTTTGTTTAGCATATAAAATTAGGTCACTCCTGTTTATGTGAATTCGAACAGTATATTACACTTACTGCTCTTAAGAAGAAATAGTGATTCTTTTTTGAATCGAAAACAGTGTTAGCCTATTATAAAACTTGTTTAACCAGATTTTGGTTGCCATAGCAATAGTCATGCACCAACTTCTGTATATTTTAATGACTTACAACTAGGGATGGCAATGGGCCGGATCTGGACCGGATCTGGCTAGGTCCAGATCCAGATCCGATTTTTTTTGCTTTGGTCCGGATCCGGTCCAGATCCAATGGGTCCAAAAAAATTAGATCCAGATCCAGATCCATAAGATCCACAGGGTCCAGGGTCTAGACCCGGATCCATATGTTTTCGTTTTTAAAATAAATTCTAATCAACTATAATTCACAGTAACACCATAATAATCTAAATGCATAATAATACTATAATAATTATTTAGAATTTCTACAATTATCACTATATTGGAAGACGTTAGTTACAAATTTACTATAAAATAAGAAGCAACAAACAACTCGATCGTCGGTGGTATAAGTGACGCGACCCGCCGTGAATGCCGATGGATACATAATTGAGAGTATTTGAAATGAAATTTGGAACATATTTGTATTGGAATAATTTGAAAAAGAAAATTGAAGAGTTTTAAGTTGTAGTTATGTATTTAATTATAATAAAAATAATATATATATATATATATAACTGAATGAATTTTGTAATGGGAAATTGGGAATGACGGCGAGACGCACGAATAGAAATTATTTAGGTTAACTAATTTAATTATGCGGGTCCACGGACCGGATCTGGACCGGATCCGGGTCTTAAAACTTAAACTCCAGATCCAGATCCGAAATATTGATATATGTTCCAGATCCGGTCCAGATCCGTCGGGTCCAGATTTTTGAGGATCCAGATCCTTAAAAATGGATCTGGATCCACGGATCTGGACCGGGTCCTGGATCCGTTGCCATCCCTACTTACAACAATGGTTTGCTTGTCATCTCAAATTCCTGCATGAACTCGCACACATGCACATACATATATATAGTTTGTGGTTGAGGAGGGTGTCAAGGAGAGAGGTTAGTCACTGTTGGTAGTCACTCTGTTCTTTTTCCTATTATTATTGTTTTTTTTTAAATACCAGGAACTCTAGTGTTTGGATTAGTATGTAAGTAATCTACAACCAACTGATTGATTTTTAAAATTGGAGCCTCTAGAGTTCTTGTTTTGCCTATTTGTTAACCTGCCCCTTAGGCATTTTTCAGTTGAGTATTAATTTCATTTCATTTTGGGAGTCAGATTCTGCTCAAGGGCTCTAGTGGGGATGAGCTGAAGAAAGTCAAACATGTAGTTCATTATGGTGTATTTGCTGCTTATCATTTAGCACTGGAGACCTCATTTCTTGCTGATGAAGGTGCTTCTCTGCCAGAACTCCCTTTGAAATCTCCAATAAAAGTGGCCCTGCCAGATAAGCCCTCTAGTGTTGATAGGTCCATCTCTATGATACCTGGCTATAATACTCCCTCCACTGAAAAATCTCAAGCACAACAGCAGCTCAGCAGTGCATTTCAATCTAGCAATGAACTGTCTCTGGATATCAGAAGGTCATCAGTAGTTTCAATGTCTGAGGCAGAGTCTATTTTTTATAAAGGTTCTACTGCTCAAATTCCGAATGCTGAATCTAGAATTAGAAATGTGGATCCTATCATGTCTGGTGCTGACTTATCAGGTTCTCAGTGGGAGCAGCTCTCTGATAGTCCATATTCTCTGGACAAAAGTGGACTGGATGCTAATGGATACTCTGATTCTAAACGATTGGATTATCTGGAGAGAAATGATACTTCGAACTCTAACCATTTATTTGAGACTGAGCCTCTAGGACAAGGGTTTAGTTTTTCTCCTGGTGATGAAAATCGACTACCTTTGAACATGGACAAATCTGAGTCAGTACTCTCAGGGCAGCATGACAAGGACCACTCTGAGGAGTTGGAAACACTGAGAGATGAGTTTCCTCCCTCACCATCCGATCATCAGAGCATTTTGGTCTCTCTTTCAACGAGATGTGTGCTGAAAGGAAGCGTATGTGAACGTGCTCATCTCTTTCGAATTAAATACTATGGAAATTTTGATAAACCTTTGGGTCGATTTCTTCGAGACCATTTGTTTGACCAGGTACAGTATATTGTGTGTACCTATTCTTAAAAAATATTCTTATTACTGCATCTCTTTGAAGATGATTTTGTATCCTGTTCTATAAATTTTCTGGCAGGGGTCGCGATGTCACTCATGTGAAATGCCTTCAGAAGCTCATGTTCATTGCTATACTCATCAACAGGGAAGCCTTACCATCTCTGTGAAAAAGCTTCAAGAATCCCTTTTGCCAGGTGAGAGGGAAGGAAAAATATGGATGTGGCATCGTTGCCTACGATGTCCACGAAACAATGGTTTTCCTCCAGCCACAAAAAGAGTTGTAATGTCAGATGCTGCCTGGGGTTTATCTTTTGGAAAATTCTTGGAACTCAGCTTTTCAAACCATGCTGCTGCTAGCAGAGTTGCTAGCTGTGGCCACTTCCTTCATAGAGATTGCCTTCGGTTTTATGGGTATGTGTTTTCTGCTGAGAAGCATGTAGTCTAGGGGAAAGAAAAAACAAGGTACTCCTTAGATGATTAGGTTTTTGAGGTCATGGTAATTGTAAGTCCATTTGTGCTCTCTTGTCACACATTATTAAAAAGGAATTGCCTCTTTGAATCTGACTTCATGTTCTCTTCTGGAGAGATGGGGATGGTGGGCTTTGGAGATGACTGTAGTTAGAATATTGAGTGTGTTCTATCTTTTACAAGGAGTTAGACTTCTTTTATTATTACGTGAGGATCATGTTACAAGACTATTATAACACAGTTTACTTTTGATATTGCTCTGACAGGTTTAGTCCAACATTCAAATGGTGCTTTTTTCTCATTAACTTAATTCATTTTGATTGTTGCCTCAACCTTATTGAATAGTTGTCTTATATGCAGTTTTGGGAGGATGGTTGCATGTTTCCTGTATGCTCCAATCAATGTTCATTCTGTATATCTTCCACCACCCATGCTTGAATTCAACTATTACAAGGAGGAGTGGATACAAAAAGAATTTGATGAGGTAACATAATATGTCTAAATCTGCTTATTCTTTCTCTGGTTTCTGTTATTTACAATTTGATAGCTGGATTTGATGCAACTATAGGTCAGTAGCAGGGCATATGTCCTTTTCACTGAGGTTCAGGAAGTGCTGCATCAGATATTAGACAGAGAAAAGGATGATGCTGGCAAAAGAGCAGAGGAATCTAGAAAACTGATTGCTGAACTGGAGTTGATGCTTCGGAAGGAAATAAACGAATTTGAGGTTAATCTTGTAAACATTAGCTTTCTCCCTAAATAATGACTTATCTTTGTCCATCCGTGAATTAGATATATTAGTTGGAGTCTGCCTTTTATTTTTGGATTGAGTTTGGTGAACAATTAGTTCTCTATGTTTGATTCTTAATTTACTCTCAGTTATTTCGAAAAATAAAAATAAAATGAATGTGATTATTATTTAATATTCCCTCTCAACTAACTGGTTTATATTTCTTCTATGCTAAGTTCACTGGTAGTGACATTCGTGTTCTATGCATCCAGATCATTTGATTGGACTGTCTAAAGATGGATTCATTTATAGCTGCTAAAAATTAAGTTTCCTTCTGTTCTGTGTTTCTGAAACAATGAACTTTGTTTAGGAATCATTGTTGTTTGTACTTAAAAAGGAAGTCAAACATGGTCAGCCAGAGATGGACATTCTTGAGATCAACAGAATCAAAAGACAGCTAGTTTTCCATGCTTATGTCTGGGACCAGCGGTTAATGCATCTTCCCAAATATCAAGTTCAAAGTTTGAGTGGTTCTACACTGAAGGAGAAACGGTCAGAGGTGGAAACAGTTTCCAGGTCCAGTAGAGGTTTCAGCAGCTGTGATTCTTCTTTTGCTCATATGGTGCCTTATCTAATGCCTAATGAGGGAGAATGCAGGATCATCTCTCCAGATAAGATTCATAAAGGAACAGATATAGATCAGGCCTCGAGCAATAAAGAGGATACCAACCTTTATCCTTCTTCTGGCACAAATTTGAGAAACCAGTCAGACATCCCAGAATATGGTAAAAGTGTGCGAAGGGCTCGATCAGAGGGGCAGTTCCCAGTCGGAAATACATCTGATAATCTAGATACTGCATGGACAGGGAATCAGCAGCCAGAACATGGATATTCTGAAGACAAAATGACGATCACATCTCCTAACACATTCCTAAGGGAGTCTTCTTGTACTTTTTCAACCACTGCAGGACCAGTTGTAGGCAGGTATAAAAATGATAGGTCTGTGGGCGAAGAAACTAATACTTTACGTTCTGGATTGCCTGCTAAGGGGCCTAATGATATTGAAAATCCAAGGAGTTGGCTGAGTATACCTTTTCTGGCTCTGTATCGGTCACTCTTCAACAAAATTACTCCAATCACAGCACAGAAGCTTGGCAAGATTGCCGAGTATAATCCAGTTCATATCTCATCATTTCGAGAACTGGTACATCTTGGTGGTGCTAGACTGCTGCTACCTACAGCTAGTAGTGACATTATTGTCCCAATTTATGATGATGAGCCTACTAGCGTCGTTTCGTATACTCTGGTGTCACCAGAGTATCAGAACTTTATGGCAGAAGAACCAGATAAACAGAAAAATTATTTGGAATCCTCGTCTTCATTTTCATCATTAGATCCAGTTAATTTATTTTCGTTTAGTTCTTTTGATGAGTCGAGTTTAGAAGCCATGAAGGGTTTTGGTTCTGCTGCTGAAAGCATCTTATCCTCTGGCTCTCATAGATTTTTGGGTTTGGACTCTCTTCTGTACCCAAGTACTTTGCATTGCAGAATATCTTTCACCGATGATGGTCCTCCAGGGAAGGTGAAGTATTCTGTGACTTGTTATTTTGCTAAGCAGTTCGAGGCCTTGAGGAAAGCTTGCTGTTCAATTGAGTTAGATTTCATCCGCTCTCTTAGTCGCTGTAAGAAGTGGGGTGCACAGGGTGGTAAAAGCAATGTCTTTTTCGCCAAAACATTGGATGACAGATTTATAATCAAACAAGTGACTAAGACGGAGCTTGAGTCATTTATAAAGTTTGCACCATCTTATTTCAAGTACTTGTCTGAATCAATTAGTGTTGGATGCCCAACATGCCTAGCTAAGATCTTAGGCATTTACCAGGTACTAGCCAGGTCTACTTGGTTCTTCCCTTATTCTTTATCTCAGATAACTTCTTTTAGAAGTGTTTGCATGGATACTTATCTTGCCTTGTCAAATTCTTAAGCATGAACAAGACTTTACATATTGTTCGAACGAAAAAACCCATCACTTCTAAGTTGTTGCTATGCTTTCAAACTTTCAGTTCTTTCAAATCACATTGCTTATGTTTTATTGTTTGTAATTCTATTACAAACTTGTATTAGCTTATCCTTTTCTTGGTTGGCATGAAGGTCACATCTAAGCATTTGAAAGGAGGAAAAGAGATGAGAATGGATGTTTTGGTGATGGAGAATCTTCTTTACAGACGCAATATCACCCGGCTGTATGACCTTAAAGGTTCTGCTCGATCAAGATATAATCCAGATTCAAGTGGAAGCAATAAAGTTTTGCTTGATCAGAATCTGATAGAGGCTATGCCAACCTCTCCTATTTTCTTGGGAACCAAGGCAAAACGTCTGTTAGAGAGAGCTGTGTGGAACGACACTTCATTTCTTGCTGTAAGCTCAAATCCATTTTCCATTTTATTTGCGCTTGTGGGAACACATTTGTATCTTATAGTCTTCCATCTTATGGTGTTACAGTCAATAGATGTGATGGACTACTCGCTCCTTGTTGGCGTCGATGAGGAAAAGCACGAGCTAGTGCTTGGGATTATTGATTTCATGAGGCAATACACATGGGACAAGCATCTTGAGACCTGGGTGAAACTGAAGGCATCAGGCATTCTCGGAGGGCCCAAAAATGCTTCTCCCACAATAATTTCTCCACAACAGTACAAGAAAAGGTTTAGGAAAGCCATGTCTGCTTATTTTCTAATGGTTCCAGATCAATGGCTGTCCGCGACGGTCCCCCCAAGTAGTTCCCACTCAGACTCGTGTGAAGAAAACTCGCAAGTTAAGTTCACCATACAGTAACACTCCCTTTTTGCTCTTCAATTCTTTACTGTAGCTGCCTCATCTGTACCTGTTTGTAGATCTGGATCCAGAAGGCTCTTTTCCCACCACAATTTTTTGTTCCATGTATATAGTTTTCAGAATCTCAGTGTGAGGAGCCAAGTGTAAAATGCATTACATGGAGACAACAATAGCTTTTTCTTCTTAATAAGTTGCTTGCTTTCTGCCTTTTCATTTACTGCATCTCGACTTCTCCCCTTTTCAAACAGAATTGTGTCTTCGTGAAACGTTATTTTGTTTATATATTCTTGGAAAAACAAGAATGAAGTTACGAAGTAAAATTCTGCAAGTGCTATGCAAAGTGTGAAAAAATGATCATTTTAAAGGATTTGGAAGTGAATAAAGGCAGTGATTTTTGTTTGTTTAAAGTACAATTAGAGGCATTAATCCTTTACATCTGTTACTCCATCTGCACATATCTGAAATCTGGCTTCGGCTTCAGCTAGACACGGCGAGCTCACTACTTTGCATATACGCTCCTCTCCCCTTCCTTTCCTCAAAGCGAGTCTGTCAGCACAAGTCAAATATTCAGATAATGAACATTCAAATGAAAATTCTTACTAAAAATAAACCTTGTTGTTGTAGCATGCGCCATAATGTTGCCACCAATGGGTTTGATTTGAGGACCAGCAAAAACAGCTGAACCGTCCACTTGCGCCACAACTTGGTTAGTTATAACAACAGCAACCCCAAACTGGAACATAACAACAGCAAAATTATGAATCTACCAAGTCTTCCTCTGCATGAGTTCAATTTCAGAGATAGAGAAATGACCTCATCAGCTAGCTTCTGAAGGCTCCTCAAGAACTTTGCGAGATGCATTTGCCTTGCAGACAATTCCCCTCTTCCGGAGAAATCTGTCCTGTAAAGAGCAGTAGCACTATCTACAATCATGAGGGCAAACCTGTATCATCAAAAACAGAACACATTCATTTTAGAGTTTAGGGACACTCCTTGATGCCAAAAGGAAGAGATAGAAATGGGTTTTAAGTTATCAGTACTAGAAGCTCAGTTACAGAAAAGATCATTTTTTTTGTCTGCAGTAAGATGCATGCTAGCTCAAATGTGATTTTCAGAGAGGTATGGTGCCAATCAGCAGATACATGACCGTGAGAAGATGGTAACTAAGGAATATGACGAATTAATATAAAATGACTCAGTTTATGTCTAAATGTCCAATATGCCAAAAATAATCAGGATAAGCACAGTAAGCAAATACCTGGTTTCCACCATCATTGATGCAGCTTCAAGAAGAAGCCTAGACTGGTGGTCAGTGTTATAAGCTCGGGCATAGGCCACATTCTCCAAAACGTCAGCACCATTCAGCCCAAACCTACATATTTTAGCACTTATGGTCATTAAGCATTAAAAAAATATGGCATAAGTGTAATTCCCCAGAAACCAGTACTAACCTGTCAGCTATTTGAAGTAATCTCTGTGGTCTGAATGTCCCTTCAGCATCAATGTACATAGCTTTACCCTCACCACCACCTTGATCTAATGGAAGCTGAAAAACAATTGCAGTCACAAATTAGTAAGTCGACATTTCCAATCCAAAATAGATTAATTCTGATAACATAGTAACCCTTCAATGACTCATAAACATAGAACATGCAACATGGTATCCTAGACAACACCAAGAAACGGACTTAAACAAATGAACTTCATCAATATCATTTGAATATTCAGTTGAATAACACTTTTGGCAAGTAATAATGGTATTGCTCAAGTCAAACAATTTGCACACTTGTCATTGTATACAACAGTTAACATGATCTTACTTGGCAAGTCACACAAAGTGTATGGCATAGTTGGGTCTTTCCAGAGCGAAACTCCCCATAAAGTTCAGTTATAGACCCCGTTTCTACCCCTCCTGTGGAAAGAAAACACATGAGGATGTGCAGTTGCAGAGCAATCCATTTATTTTATGGTAAATGAAGACCCACCTTCTAAAATTTTGTCTAGTTCTTTAGATCCAGAAGTTATTTGAATTATTTCTAGCCTTTGAGCATGCATTTGGGTGGCACTTGTAAAGCCCAAAGGAACCAACTTTGAAGCTGTTAAAATGTTGACCAAAAAGTGTAAGAGAAAGGTTCTTATTTTGAAAGAAATCGAGATGTGTTGAATTCTACAATAGTTGATCCATTAGACAATTGGGGAGTAGAATAATAGAACTGAGTAGTCACAACATCACATTCTGTACAAGAAAACGTGCCTGCCTCAATGATCTTATCAACTTTTGCATCACTAATTCCTTTTATTTGCATAAGCTCTTTCCTTGGAGAGTATGCCACTGATTCCACAGTGCACAACCCTGCATCTTTGAGCTTTTTGATGTCGATAGCAGCAATTCCGGATGCCTTGAGAGAAAACAGGAAAGCAACATTCAGAGCCCAAAACAAGTTTTATTAACAACTTAGGAAAATTTCTACTAAGCAAATAGAAGTAATATAAAGAATAGAGATATTGCTACGTCAGCCCTTGGGAAACATCACATACAAGAAAGATCTATTCTTATGCTTCACACAGTCCCAGCCATAGATTATGGAATAGATAAAAGAATAAAATAAAATTGAAGGCTCATCTTCTCTGCACATACATAACAGAGAACTTGCTTTCTTATAACAGAGTTATATAATGCATCCAGATCTTGTTCAGGTTAGAAACTGATCACTTTTCAATTGCAAATATATAGTTTGATAAGAGATCACCCTTTCTAAATGGGCCCCACAAAACTTAAGAAATAAATATTCCATCAAGTTGTTCTCCAATATAACCAGGACATTACTACTCATAAAAATCTTGAATGTTAATAGAGCAACCCAATAGTTATGCCACTTGATACTAAAAGTAGTTTAATGCATTTGGCAAATAAATAATCTACCAAAGAATCAATTTATGACCACATTCCAAGATAAAAATAACATGAAATTACTAGACTCCGTTCCTGGTGAGTCTTATATCGTTTTTCCTGAATACTTCAAAGCAACCAAATCCCAGTACAACAAGAAATTGCAAAAACCCTTTTCTTGAAGTGGATTGTACGAAAACCGAATGCTCGAAACTCAATTAAAAAGAGATTGGGGACCAATGAAATGAATAGGGTTTTCTCAAATAGGAGAAAGAAGGCCACCCAATTAAGAGAAATTCTAAAACAGAGAACACGATTAAAAAGATGGGAGCTTCAAAATTCTACTTGCATTTCGATTAGTTAAATGAAAAAAACCAAAACGCCCCCAAAAAAAGGAAAGCGAAAGTAATTGAAGAGATGGATGCGGATGGTGGACCTGGAGTTGTTCAACGGGAAAAGGACCGTGCTGAATATCTTCCGATTCCTCTGGTTGTTCTTGCACCAACGGCCTGTTCCTTCCCTGCTGATCCATCAATGCGTCCGCCTCCGAAAAAAAGCGTGTGCCTCTTTCTCTTGTGTGTGTGAGAGAGAGAGAGCTGTATTTGAAAAGTTTTGAGAAGGCGCGAAAATAAGACGAAGAATTGAAGTCGAAAATGCAGCAAAGCTTCTCCGGAAAGAAGCCTTCATCTTCTTTAATTTGGACCTTGGGCTTTAATAATGGGCTCAGACAGGCCGTCCTATTTGAATGTCCAACAAAAGAAGAGCCTAATTTAAAAGAGTGACTTTTTTGGTAATGCTTCCCATTTTTACTACATAAATCTCCTAATCATCAATTATGTATCTAATTATGTGTATAATATTTAACTATTAAAGATAGTGAAATTACTAAATATACCATATTTCGGTTACCATACTTTTAAACGAAAAGGTTTAAAAAGCTATGTGCATCAACTACAGTAAAACCTCTATAAATTAATACTCGATAAATTAATAATCTCTCTAAAATAATAAAATTTTCAGGTCCCGACTTGGGCCTTTGTAAAAAATCATTAATTTCGATAAGATAATAAAATAATAAGTTTTCGAAAAATCCCTTTATAAATATTAGGTCCCATCAAAACTCTAAATTAATAGTAATTCATAAATATTACAAAAATTATAAATATTATGGTAATTTGCTAAAATATGAATCAATTGTTACTTGATTTTTCTTAAAATTTAAATCTAATTGGATTTCATTCCTAACTTTTTTAATGGTTGCCAAGAGTTCCGGTGTCGAGTTCTCTAGCTGCAACAAAAAATTGTGAAGAGTTGTTGTCGCGCTCAAAGCCTCCTTTCTCGTGACTGGTTCCAGCGGTACTGAGTCATCTTCAATCTCGTCATTAGTAGGATCTTCAATAATATCAGCAACAATTTCCTTTAAATTTTGAACCATTGCACATTCATCATTTTCGCGGGATAGTCCACCAGTTTGTTGGCGTCCATTTTATTACGATAACCAACATCCTTGATCATATTCTCAAGCTCATGTAGACTTTCTTCAAAATTTGTCTTACTTGAGTCGCGTGAGATTTCTTCATTTGAACGGATTTTGCAATGCCTAAAATAATTTGCTATTGACACTGAGAAACATTGGTTGTCAAGCGGAGGCGCAAAATTGATGGCATCTAAAACATTAATCTTTTCGGATTAGGTAGCTCAACTCATGACCTTCCAATAGATTTTCTAGAATCTCCTACGATAGTGCATCTTGAAAGCTCTAATTATTCTGCATCACATGGTTGAATCTTTGATGTCGTGTTAGGTGGCAAAAGAATAGCTCAACATTCTCGTAACCCTTCAATGTTTTTGGATGGGTTTGGACAATTGTCAACCATCGCCAGATTCTTCTACCATTCATTTTGTGATCAAACCACCGAACATATTCTTCAAAAGCACACTAGTCATCCATGCCCTCTTGTTGGCACGATAATGATAATTGATGTTGCTCATGTTGATGTTTTTGAAGCAACGAGGCTTTGCATATTTTCCAATAATCCACAAATAAATTTTTCGAACCATCCTCGTTGCAACAAATAACAACTGTAAGTCTCTTTGTCTTGCTTTCTTCCTCAAGTTGCTTGTTTGCAAGAGAGTGATCACTTGTAACTCAGTAAAGCAAGCTTTTCCAAATTAAAAACATCCTTCATGGGAAATTGATTTATTTTCTCCCTTATGACCTCCAGTTTCATTTCCACGTCCTGCATGTCAACCGGACCACTTTCTCCAAAACGACGGAATGATTTAATACCATGTCTAACCTTGAATTTTTCAAGACAACCTTGAGAAAATTGATGTTCAGGAGGGTGTTGAGGATACAAAAGCTTCATTGTCTCCTTTGCTTTCTCCAAAATAAGCTCTCCGGTCATATTGACTCGATCTTGGTACTGAAGAAACCATTCATAAAGAACCTTCTCCATATCTGGATATTTCGCCGATTTGTGTCGCTTAATATCCCCATCCTTTTCAAAGTTGGTTGAAAGGTACTTTGATGATCTCTTGAGAGTATTTGATATTGTACCTTGACTAATTTTCAAACGATATTTTTCTTCAACCCACTCTTGTAAATCTTTTTGAGTGCATGTGGGATGATCTCTCTTATACTCACATAATGCTTTACGCATTTGATCATTCATGGATGATGTTGTGATGCCTTTTAGATGAGAAGACATAGTTGGGACTTGGGTGTTATGAATTATTTTATTTTCATATCGAGATTTATATAGTATATGTTTCCTTTATGATGCATGAATATATTTAATTAACAATGAATTGATACATGTATGTAATTGTTAATTGTATACAATGAATTTATATTACACATGAATATATTAAAGTAGATACACGATAAATTGGTTGTTGATACGTGAATATAATTAATTGAAACATAATAAATTCATTTATTTTCAATACATGTACCAAATTTGCTGAATTTAAAAAGTCTATCTTTTAATTAATAAATTATTAAATTATCGATATATTAATATCTCTCTAAATTAATAAAATTCCATAGTCCCAATGATATTAATTTATAGAGGTTTTACTGTACCATTATTAATGTTTTGACAAGACCTGTATTTGCTTGTAGCCAATATAAATCAAAAGAAAAATATATATACATAATAGATAATAAAAAAATCGTAATCAAATCATTTTCAATGAAAGAGCTATTAAGGATTAATAGTTTAACAGAATGGAATATACCAAATTAAGGTACCATTAGAGTGAGTTTTTGAGGAATGTATCAAGATTAGATTTTAATAACTTTTAGTTATATATACATCAACTTTCTTTGTCATTGATATTGAAAAAAAGTTAACAAAGTCTTACGGGTTAATCATAGTCCGTGTTCTCAATTTTTAGCATTGTCCAAAAATCTTTTAAATTTACGTTGTCACTTCAAAAATTCTCAATTTTGGAAAAATTTGATTTTTATCCCGTCTAATAGAATCCGACGATAGAAAGATGAGTTACCTCTCCGGATTCTTAGGAAGATTTGTTTTGGAGATTAAGATTTGTGTAATTGAATGCATAATCCAACGAGATGACTCATTATTTTGTCATCAAATTTTATATGATCGGACATAAATCAAACTTTTTCAATGCTAAGGATTTTTGAACTAAAACCGTAATTTATGAACATCTTTGGAAAATGCAGAAAGTTGGAGATAAAAACTCTGATTAATCCTTGTACTAATCAACAAGCTTTGTTCACAAATAAATGCTATAATTTCAATGGAAGAAATAGTGATTTGTGATGTTGCTAGAGAATTATCAACTCCAAGGTAGAAACAAAAATAGTGACTAATATATATTCTCATATTCCTGATCACGAAAAAAAGTCGAAAAAGGTTAGTAAAAAAATATTCTTACAAAGTAATGTGGAAGAAAAATCAGTGCATTTTACTAATTCTTGTTGGTCCATAGATCTATAGTCAATTAGTTCTAAGTTTGGAACAATCCTAGCTACCAATACCATCTATTAAAGAATAGTTTTGAATAAGAGTTTGTGGTTCGACCTCTTTTGACTAATGGACCTATTATTTGATGATCAAAGACTCAAATATTTTACACCTTAACATATCGGGTGTATTTTTTTTAAGTGGAAACCAATTACACAAAAACTTCTATACATCGGTCCGCATCGTGTGGACTGTTGGATTTGTATACTGGAAGCAGTTTTGGTTGAGCTTGTATACAATGTTTCCTGTTACCACTATTACAATCTCTTACCTGAATTGTTTACTTGATTGCATATGTATGTCCCCTTATCTCATTCATAAGTTAGATCATACAGTGTGTTGTAGATCACGAAGTCATATGATTGGTCGAGCTTAATGAGATATAAAAAGAATCACGGATGAGACAACTTGAGGACGAGTTGTTGGTATAGGCTGCGGTATAGATAAAGTGACTTGACTTGGTTGCTTGTCTATCTTTGGTACATCTCGACGTATTGATGGATCACGGTGAGATGTATTCTTCTATCGACCGTCGTGAAGAAACTAGATCTCGGTGACTTTACGTTGATCTAAACCTCGATAAGGTATTAGGTGAGTATGAGTTCGACCATCACTTTGACTTGTTATGGGTGAGGGTTACATGAGATAACCAAGATTCTCTCGCATCTTGGGTGATGGCGATCTTGTATGTAATCTAGTTACACGTGTCGAGTCACCGTATGTAATACCCCGATTATTTAAAAGCCTAATTACGATATTAATTTCGTAAATTAGAGTTTTATTATGAGAAATTGATTAATAAATTATCGAATAATGATTTCGATTATTTTGGAATAATAAATTCCTATGTTTTATTCACAAACAAATGTGAATTGAGAAATACGACTATGTAACGTATTTCAACAGTATTATTTCAACGTCGATTATGTATTGATAATTAAATGCTCGTGATATTTTCTAAGTTTTTAAGCTTAGAATTTAATTCCATTATTATTGGAATGATTTAATAAAGTGATTACGACTTTATTACGACCATTTTGAGATGATTCGATAATTAACGTTTTGAGACGTTTCGAACGTTAACGTTTAGATATGACTTGAGAATCAAGTCTAATGATCAAGGAATTATAGTATTTAAATTCCTATGATTATTATATGTAATTAGAGTATTATTTAGCATTAAAACAATGCTAGAACATTAAGAATTAATTATTGAACAATGTACTAATTTTCGAAAACCCTAAATCGAAAATTAGGGTTTTCTTACATGGAATGATGCCAATAATTTTTCCTATGATATGATTTATCATCTAAAACATATATTATGATAGATATATATAATTAGCATGAAAAATCAAATATTAGCACTTAGGAAATGAAAATTGCCGTGTGCTATATTGAACAACATCATTTACGTCAATTTCATGCATGGATTACTAAGTTGTGAAATTCATTGATCCAAGTGGGATAAATTGTACACATTAACCTAGTAAACTAAGTGGTCAACCAAATGGATGTGTGTTGGGGCATTATAGCCGTGTATATTGTCTTCCAAATGAGGTTGGAAGCTTACACACAAATCTCTTTGATGATGTAATTTATTTTGGGATAGAGTGTGTAGTTACTACCATGTGTTAAGACAAAAAGAATTAAACATACTCCTCTTTGTTCAAGCCATGACCGACGGCTCTTAGTCCCCAAAAGCAAAGATATTTCTTTGATTTTTTCAAAATGTGTAAGGCAAAGTTACTACCATGATGTAATGAAGTATGAGTCATAAAGCTTTATTGAAAGGCTTCCAATTTTGTTTTGTGAGTGAGAACCGAGAGAGAGAGTGAGATAAATGAGAGTAATTCATTTCATTTGTGTAAGTAATAGTTTTATTAAACCAAGTCATCACATTTCTCTCTCATTCAAGAAACCACCGTGAGCTTTACCTTAGAAAAGCTTGAGTGTTCTTGAGTTTCAATTAGCCAAAGCTTGATACTAAACCTTTGCACATAAAATCAAAGCCGTTAACGAGGTTAGAAATCGAACGAGCTTCGATTATACCCTAAGTTTTTAAATTTCTAATGGTTAGATTTAAAATTTCAAGCATGTGTTCTTAAGTATGAATTATGCTAAGCATGATACTTGTTCACAAATAATGTGTATTAGGATGATCTATGAGCATGTAGCATGTTTAAAATTTAATTAATCATGTTATGAAAATTTTTGATGATGATCGAAATTTTTGTTGAATGATTTAAGAATGGATTGATGATATATGATGTTGTAGGAGCCTATAGTGATTTATTGGGAAATTTATAAAAATCCTAAGCTATGGTTTCAATATTACCGAAAATCATGAAATATGCTAAGTTATTGTATAATTTCTATTTAAGAAATGTTTTAGCAAATTGTTGATCTAGGGTATTAATTAAGTGATATTGGAATTTATTAGAATTTTTGGATGTATATAGCTATTTTTACCCAAAATAGCGGAGAGCTTATGTTATAGGTTTAATGGTTTGTAAGTTGTTATAGTATGATATTATGATGTTATATTGCTACACTATAGTGTATAAGCATAGTGTAATTTAATTGGAATTTTATAAAATGATTAGTATATTGTTTGAGAGGAACCGAAACCTTGAGCAATAAGTACATTGATGTAGAATTTAATTATATTAGACTTTAGGTTATAATTATGTTATAAATTAATGTTGGGGCCTTGTATAAATTAATTAGAATTTTAGAAAATTTATTGGTTGATTTTGAGAATAACCGTGACCCATAGTAATACATAGGTGAAGTTTCAAATTTTTCTATAGTGATATTAATACATATTAATGATCATAGTGTAAAATAATACACTATATGAATTTAGAGAAAATTTTGGAACAAGTTTGGAATTTATAGCATATAGCCATGAGCTATAGTGTTTTTATTAAGGATTTTTAAATCCTTTTTAATTAAGAGAAATAATACACTATATGTCTAAAAAATTATTTTTGACATAATTGAATTATCGAGAATTTTTAAACATAGTATATTATGTTTACGACGAAACGTTATACTAAATAACGTTAGAAATATAAAATAATGTTTAAAGTATTAATTAATTAATATTAAAAGAAAATATTAATCAAGTTTATCGATTTGCGTGAAAAATCGAGAATTAAAGCTTTATGAAAAGAAATCGATTGAAAATCGATTTATATTTGAAATTAGATATTAAATATGTGATTATTAAAGAAATTATTAAGAAAAGTCAAAATTGTTGACTTTTGAAATTGACATATGAATTACGTTCGTTAAATACGCTAATACGTGAAAAACGTATTACTTTAATAAGAATATCTCATTTGTGAGAAGAGATTTCATAATTGAAATCATTTTATTGAATAACGTTATTATACGTTGATTGTTTAACCTAAAAGGTTAATATGAGACTGTAGATCATATTACGTCTCTCTCGAAGTACGAGAATTATTTTATTGAAATACGCATTGAAACGACGTATTAAAATTTATTAAAGACTTCGAATTATTATTTTATTTTATAAAATATCAAAGTTGAATAAACTTTGAAAATCTCGAAAAGCGTGCTAACGTACTAAACGTAAAATTTTGCGTAAAGGTGGGACGTGAACGCTCACAAACAACGAAGAAAGAACGCGCGCTTCGAGAATCAACGTTCGAAAGTAGAGGTGGGCTTTACTATACTCGAACTGATAAATCTTTGTCAAATGATTTATTTATGATGCTTTATTGCAAGCAATATTTATGAAATGATTTATTTAATTACCCCCCAAAATATTTATGTTTTATGTATGTATCCAATCCATGATATTTGATGCATATTGTTGGGTAGCTCCCACTTTATGACATGCTTGAATTCGTATCCTTGTAAGTACCCACAAGGATGATGGAGAATCGTTATCCCGTCTTGAGATGGCAAGGATTTTGTGCTGTGATTATTTGTATTTGTGTCTTTGAAAGGGTGCTCGGCCGGTCATGGCGTCTGTGAGAGGAGGCCTCGTCTCCAACGCGGGAATTATTTTTGGGATGAATTATTGTGGTGGATATGGATCATACATACAAGAAAAATGTCTGCGCAGACGATTATTTATGGAAAATGACAGAAAATGTTTAGTAAATATGAGCATTTGAATTAAAACCTCGTGTGTTACTGTGATGGGACAGAGTAATTTAAAATTGATAAATTATTTTGGCATGAGCCATCGAGTGCATTCTTGTACTCGACCTGCATATTGTTTTAAATGTGCGAGTTGGTGATGATGGTGATGGAGGAGAGATGTTGAGTAGTCAGAAGTCTTTTGTGTACTTATTATATTTTGAAAGAAACCTTGAGTTCATATCGTCATATATGCATTCACATGCTTTCCGCTGCAGTTTAAATATGTTATTGTATTTTGTTATTGGCAGTCGAATCTGTCCAACTTATCGAATCGTTTGTTAAAGGACTAGTAGCCTTTATATCTGTAAATTACTGGTGCCTTGTAAATAAGGTTTGACTTTAGAAGTACGGTTAATGTTACTTTGAAATCTTTTGAATATTCCTATTAATTGTTTGGTAATCACTGTTCCAAGTTTCAGTTCTCGCTAATCTGTCCTTTGGATTAGAGGGGCTGTGACACCGTATCCGTTTAGGATGATGACGTCCCCTTAAGGAGCTCAAAATGTTTATTGTACTAAACCCTGCAGGTTGAGTTATCTCAAGTACAATAATAAGGTTGAGTGATACCACTTAAGAAATTAAAGTAATTAATTATTTTAAGCAGTCAGAACGCTGTAAATAATTAATGGACGTACGATATCTTAAATACGGGGATTCGTGAAGTCTAAGTGCAAACCCGACTCAACTTCGGAAATAAAGTGGTAAGCCAGCATTTATTCTCTAGTGGCATGAATAAATGTTTATGAATTAATTTATGTTCTGGGCTGAACATAAGATAATTAATTTATTTGAGGCTCATGTTTATTCCTTGCATTTGATCCCTGGGCTGGACCATCCAGGCCTGGAGCTATGAAGAAAATCGTCCACCTCCCTTTAGAGTCCCTCTGGGACTCTGTCTTGATCCTCTCTATCTTAAGTGATATTATTATATTTATTAGATATGCAGAAATTCTATCTTGATAGGATTTAGGGTTGCATTATAAATATAAGGTGAGAGAAAATCAAACCCTAATCCAAGAGTTAAATTTTCGAGAATTACTATTCCAATATAGTGAGATTTTCGAAAACTCTAGGGAAAGGAAGAAGTGAATTTCTATAGCACTCTCTATAGATTGTCCTCACTCGGTATTGGAGTTTAGGCAATCGGGACACAGTCCAGAAGATCAAAGCACGAGTCTTGATCCAATCCTTACCTGGCAAATTCACAGGTAAACACGAGAAAACACCAACGTATTGTAATTAATTATATAGGTGCATGCTAGGTATATAATCAATGTATGGTGTATTAAACATCCAAGATAGATCATCGGGAGAGGTTAAAATCGATTTCCTACAATTGGTATCGAGCACGGATCGAATCTTGGCTCTGTTGGATTAATTCACGTTTGATTATTACGTGCGCAATTAATTAATTGTGGATTTATCGTTCATAGTGGTCGTTTTAATTTTTGTCGGATTATATTTTTCACCACGAGAAAATCCGTGGTTAGATTAGAATTTTTTTCTTGTAAATCTAATCTTTAAAAGAAGAACGAAGACAAAAAGCACGAAGAACGAGACGATGAAAGGTACGCCAGAAATCGGACGCACGGCACGAGCTCGCTGCTCGGCACCATGCGTGTATTTCTTGGCGGCACAGGCGGACAGGGCAGGCGGCATTGACGAGGCTGGCGGCACGGCTCGGCAGTCGGGCGTGCGGGGCACGCGATTTATGGCGGACACCTCGGCACGCCTCGACGCTGAGCGTGCACGCTCGGTGGGTCTCGGTGGACGCTTTCGGCAGCACGCGGGCGAGGCAGCACGGAGCGCGCGTTTATCGCGCGGGAGCCTCAGCTCGCCTTGTCAGGTCGCGGGCTCGGTACCGCGCGTGGGCATCCTCGAACGACATCGGGCGACGCGGCTCGGCACGCCTCAGTGGGTCATGCTCGGTAGCGTTCGGCAGGGCGCTGGGCGATAGCGCGCGAGTCGCGTGTAGGTTTTCTCTGCAGATGCCAGCACTTGCGCGCAGACGGCTCGGTAGTGTCTCTCGGCGTGGCGTGGCAGGTCTCGGCGAGTGGGTGACGACGCGCGCATGGCCTCTCGGCCAGAAGGTACGATGCTACTCGACGGGCTATGCCCGATGTTTCCCGATAGCTCTCGGCAGGGGTCGGGCAACACGGTGCGTGTTGCTCGACGACCCTGGGCGACGATGCTCGGTGGGATGGGCGACTGGGCGTGCGGCGTTTCTCGAGAGATCTCCGCAGGGGAGGCGACGCGGCAGAAGAGCGGCGGAGTGAGGTCAGGGCTGGCGCGCGCATGGGTCATTGTCTAGCGCACGCGCCCACCCACTGGGCCGACCGACCCATTTTCGCCCAGCCCGAATTTTGACCGGTTTGATTTTGACCGATTCGGCCCGATCCACTGTTCCGGCCCATTTTCAAATTTTCGGTCCAAATCAAGTTTTGACGAATTCGGTCCGTGCCCGTGCACGCGAGGCCCGTTTCAAATTTTTTTTGAAGATCTGTACTTTGCAAATTTATGTAATAAATTAGGCGAAATCGGGATCCACGAGTGGGCGCGATGAGCGATTTTATTTTATTTTTATCGTTCAAAGCATGTCGTGGATGTTTATATTATGCAGAACTATGCTATGTATGTTTAAATTACGTAGATAAACATATTATATGTTTTCGTGATTGGATGCGCACAGTAAGCATGCTAGGTTTATCGCGTTTTTCAAGCATATTTTAGAATTCTGCGAGCATGTTTTACATGTTGAGTTCTATAGAAAAACATGCCAGGATTACGTGATCTGTATGGACAAACCTTTTGTAATACCCCAAAGAATTAAATGCCTAATTACGATATTTAAAATTCGTAAATTAGGGTTTCGACGAAATAAATAAATTAGTAATATATCAAATAATGATTTCGATTATTTACGAAGTAACGAATTCCTATTATATATTCACTAGAATTGTGAATTAAGGAATAGAATTTTATAAAGTGTTTCGACAGTATAATTTTAACGTCGATTGAGTATCGATAGTTAAAATTTCGTAAAATTTTCTAAGCAACGAAGCTTAGAATTAAATTCCATTATTAATGGAATGATTTAATAAAGTGATTACGACTTCATTACGACCATTTTGAGATGAGTCGATAATTAACGTTTTGAGACGTTTCAAACGTCAACGTTTAGAGATGAATAGAAACATGAGTTTAATGATCAAGGAATTATAATATTTAAATTCCTATGATTATTTTATGTAATTAGAGTATTATTTAGCATTAAAACAATGCTAGAACATTAAGGATTCATTATTGAACAAATATGAAATTTTGAAAACCCTAATTAGAAAATTAGGGTTTTCTCATGAAATGATGCTAATAATTTTCCTATGATATAATTTATCATCTAAGATATATATTATGTTATATATATATATCTAATAATAGCAAGAAAATCAATTTTGCACATAAGATGGAAAGGTGCGTGAACATGTGTGAGAGAAACATTATTTACGTAAGTTTCTTGCTAGATTTTGCTATGTGGTGATTAAATGCATCAAGTAAAATTGTGTACACATTAACCAAGGAATTAAATGAAGAGAATCAAATAATTCATGGTGTAAGTGTGAGAGAGCCGTATAGTTTGATTAATGAGGTAGGAAGGAGTAACACTACTCTTTGTGATGATGTATTCTTGCATTTGGCTTTGTGTAGCATTTACTTATGTGAAATAGGCAAAGAAAAAATGAGACCCCCTTGATCAAGAGTAATGGCCGAAGGCTTCTCTTCACTAAAGCATTGAAATCATTTCTTTTAGTTGTTCAAAATTGTGTAAGAAGCATTTACTTAATGTAAGTGATGATGTATGACTTGTGTGAGTCACCAAGTATTATGTCTTGCATGAATTTAAAGTGTAGATAATTTTATATGAGTAATGATTCAAAAATGAAATAAAACAATGATCAATTCTTCCCAAATATCGGAAATTACCGTGAGCATTTTTAAGTGGGAAAATTCTTGTTCCTTTAATTAGTGATGATGGAATAAATAAAGAAGCATGATATTGTTGACCAAGAAAGGTTGGAAGAAATATTACAACTCTTTAGCATAAAGGGCTTGCATGTATTTATGTGTAGGATATATCATATCTAGTGTAAAACAAGAAAATAAAAGAAACTCATCCTCCTTTATGAGTCATAGCCGACGTCTCCTCTATGAATTAAAGTGGAGAATATCTTGTTTCATGTATTAAGTGAAGTGATGGTCATGCTAGAGCTTAGGATGAGGTATTGTTGATGACTCACCAAGTAAAACAATTGTCTTGCAAATGGTTGTGTGTGTACCGAGAGTTGTGAGTGAATTGTGTTTAATTAGTTTTATTACTTTAAGTGTTTAAGTGATGGACATTACATCAAACCAACACACTTTTCTTCTCCCAAACCACAAACTGCCGAGAGCTCATTTGAGAGGAAAGTTTGAGGGTTCTTCCTTTCATTAGCCAAATTCCTTGACATTAAATCCTTGCACGTTTAATCAAAGCCGGTAAAAAGGTTAGAAATCGAACGAGCTTCGATTATACACTAGAAATTTAATTATCCAACCGTTTGATTTTAATGTTGGAACATGTGTTCTTATGAAAGAAATTATGCTAACATGTTATTGTTCTTTAAATATGCTTAGTATGTAATTATAAGCATATGTATTATATTAAATCAAAGGCCTAAGCATGTTATGATTTTTCTATGATGATAGAAAATTCTAGGAGTTGATTTAATGATGGATTAATGCTATATGATGTTATAGAAGCTCATAGTGATTTATTGGAAATTTTTGGGTGTTGTATATATATATATATATATATATATATATATATGTTTGTACCGAAAATTCTTGGATTTTATATGTTAGTGTACAAATTTGATTTAAGAAATGTTATGACATATTGATGATCTAGGACCATAGTTATGTATTATAAGAATTTACTAGAATTTTTGAAGATTGAATGCTCAATTTTTCTCATGATGACCGAGAGTTCAAGGGCTTGGTTTAATGGTGATTAAGTTGTTTTTAATGAATATTATGGTGTAATGTTGTTATACTATAGTATATAAGCATTGTGTAATTTTGTTGAAATTTTATAGAATGTTTAGTGTATAGTTGGAGAAGAACCGAGACTTGAACAATGAATCATTGATGTAGAAATTGAAAATGTTGGACTATAGATTATAATTATGATATAGATTAATGTTGGGGCCTTGTATAAATTAATTAGAATTTTAGAAAATTTATTGGACAATTTAAGTGCAAGAGCCGTGACCTATAGAAGCAATATAGGTGATGTCCAAATTTTCTATAGTTAATGTTAATACATATTAGTGATACTATGATAATATAGTACACTACATGAATTTAGAAGAATTTTTGGAAGATGTTTGAAAATTTTAAGGTCAAGAAGCCGTGAGCTTTGAATAAATATATTAAGGATTTTAATTCTTTAATATCAAGAAAAATAATACATTATATGTCTAGAAATTATTTTAGACATATTAAGAATTTATGAAATTTAATAAACATAGAATACTATGTTTATGGCGAAACGTTATATTAAATAACGTTAGAAATGAAAAATAATGTTTAAAGAATAAGTTGATTAATATTTAAGAAAAATATTAATAAAGTTTATCGATTTGCGTGAAAAATCGAGAATTAGGGTTTTATGAAAAGAAATCGATTGAAAATCGATTTATATGGAAATTAGATATTAAAAATATGATTATTAATGAATTTATAAAGAAAAGTCAAAGTTGTTGACTTTTGAAATCAACGTATGAAATACGTTCGATAAATACGCTAATACGTGTAAAACGTATTAATTGTATAAGGAAATCTCGTTGGTGAGAAAAGATTTCATAATTGAAATCTTTATATCGAAAAACGTTAGAATACGTTGAACGTTTAACCTAAAGGGTTAAAATGAAATAGTTTAACATATCTCGAAGTACGAGAAATGTTTAGTTAAGATACGCGATTAAACGGCGTATTGAATTCGTTAAGGAATTCAAATGATATTATTATAAGTTATCAAAGTTTATTCTAAACTTTGAAAATCTCGAAAAACGTGACAGACATACTAAAACCGTTTTTACGTAAAGGTGAGACGCGGATGCGATCGTTGGCGAGAGAAGAAAAAAATTAAGAAAGCTTACGTGCAGGTGGGCTTTTTTCTTATCCTCAAGGATAAAATGCTCTATTTATGATGCTTTCTTCGAAATGAAAAGTAATTATTTATGATGTTCTCTTTTGAGAAATGATTATGAAATGATGATGAAATTACATGCCCAAAATATTTATGTTTTATGTATGTATATCCATGAATGAATGAATGATGAATGTTGTTGGGTCGCTCCCAACTTATGAATGAAATCGATATCGGATCCTATCTTTGGAAGGCTTATACCGCTAGGATTAACGTGTACACCTAATGGTGATGTGTGTCTGTAAGGACAATTCACGGTCGGTCACAAATGACGTGGAGGAGGCCTCCTTCTACGGCGTAAATGTTAATGTTATGATGAAATGAAGGATATGGATCATACATACAAGGAAAATGTCTGTGATTTAATGTTTATGAAAATGATGAAAAAGTTTAGTAAGCTCAAGGCCTTTTTAATCAAAACCCTTGTGTCTTACCATGATGGGGCAGAGTAATTAAAAGATGATAAAATATTTTTGGCATAAGTCCACTGAGTGCATTCTTGTACTCAGCCCTGCATATTTGTTTTTAAATGTGCAGATTGAGCTGGTGATGGGATGGAGCAGTGTTGAGCAATAGGAAGGTTGTCGCTGAAAGGTTTATACCTTGATAGTACATCGTCATATGTACATATCACATGTTTTCCGCTGCAAAGAACATAAGTTATGTAGTAAAGTCCAAAAACATACTTGATTATGTATTACAATTTAATGTTAAATGGTCTCATTGTTTATTCATCCCTGTTTAGAGTAATAATCCATGCTAAATCGTACTTAGGATTTAGGGGCTGTTACACCTTTTGAAACAAAAGACTAAGCAAGTAACCCGACATATTAATTTTTAAATTAAAATGTCAAGACCTCCACTTTTGATCTCTAAACAAAGTGATACGCCTTGTGAGTAAACGCCCACACGCGTGGCTTGCTTGCCTTGTTTGTCATAAGTTTGTTAGATGAGATTTCTAAATAAAACATTTTAATCTATTGAGAAGGGAGTTTCATGTAAACGTCCACACGCGTGGCTTGCATATGCGATTTTCATAAGTTCTCTAGAGATAGATTTAAAATGAGATAACAAAGGAATTTGGATTGGGCGGTATGGTCTGCTTGAGTATGGCAATTCTAAGAATTCATTTTCTTTGTTAAAATTGTGGTCATTGCTTAGACATCACCTCAAGTACAACTTCCGTGAAGTCCTTTCTTGTGATAGTGATGTGGTCTAGTAAGGTCCAATCATTAATTTTATTTTTCATAAGGATAAGTTGACATGGATTGAAATTAAGCGACTAAAGGTAGATTTTAGTGCGGTCGAGGGTTCATGTAAACGTCCACATGCGTGGCTTGCATGTGGAATTCCTTGGGCGATTGGAGGTTTCAATTAATATTGTTTTATCAAAAGATTACAATATTATTGTTACGAATTATGTGCGATCGTATGCTTGTGTGTTTACATTACTTTTCAGATATGTCTCTTACACCGATTATCAATATGCTCGCACAAAATCATCTATCCGGTCCAAATTTTATCGAGTGGAAACGAAACATGGAATATGTTCTTATCGCTGAAGAACACATGTTTGTTCTCACTACTCCCAAACCCGATGCCCTTACCGACGCATCGACTAATGAGCAGCGTGAGTCAAACAAACTTTGGCATAAGTCAAACAATATGGCCAAATGCTATATGATGACTACAATGTCCAAAGGCTTGCAGCTGCAGCATCAGTCGATGGTAGATGCGACTGAAATATGGTCAAGTCTCGAGAGTAAGTTTGAGCAGTCGGATCGGATAGTCCGCTTCCACACAATAAGAGAAATCTTGACGTGTAGGATGGAAGAAAGAAGTTCGGTCCATGAACATGTCTTCCACATGACTCATCTCATAGATAGTCTTGATCAGTTGGGAGGAGGTATTGACGGCGAAGCCAAGGTCGATATCATCCTCAACACACTGCCCAAGTCTTTTGAGAACTTTCGCGTGAACGCGATCATGAGCAAGACCGAGTATACACTTAGTCAGTTGCTTAATGATCTCGTGGCCGCGGAAGAAGTCATGGGTAAAGGAGCACATGCCCTTGCTAGCACATCTAAGGGCCCAAATTTTCCGTTGAAAATGGAAGAAGAAAAGGGCACCAAAGGTGGTAAAGCGAAGGAACCGATGGGAGCGGTGGGAGCGAACATGGTCGCCACGGAGGCTTGAAAAGCCAAAGGAGAGGGCAAGTGCTTCAAGTGCGACAAGACCGGGCATTGGAAGGCCAAGTGCTCTATGCTCGAGGCTCAAGTACGCCATTTGCTTTAATGTGAAACATGTTTAGCGACTTGTTCTACTCATTCATGGGTAGTAGATACGGGTGCGACTGATCATGTTTGTTACAACTTGCAGGGGTTCCTGCGACAAGGGAGCTGCATGATGGCGAGATAACGATCTCCATGGGCAACGCGGCGAAAGTCGAGGCCGTTGTAGTCGGAGATGTTACTTTATGCTTTGATAGGACAATTTTAGTATTAAAAGACGTTTTATATGCGTCGGAGTTTCGACGAAACTTTATTTCAGTTTCGAAACTATTTATACATGGATATTCAGTTGTTTTTGATAGTGGTGTTTCTATCATAAGAAATAACGAAGTTATCTGTGGTGGCTCATTATATAATTCGCTTTATACTATTTCTGCCAAGCATAATACCTTTAATTATGTTGCAACTACATCAAACCTTAAAAAGAGGAAGTTTTCTTCGCAAGAAGACACCACATTTTTCTGGCATCTTAGATTAGGTCACATCAATCTAAATAGGATCCAAAGACTGGCTAAGAATGGAGCGTTGGGTGATCTCACAGTTACTCCATTCCCAGTCTGCGAATCCTATATAGAAGGAAAGATGTCGACCAGACCCTTCAAAGCGACGGGTTATAGAGCCAAAGAAGTGTTGGAGCTAGTCCATTCTGACCTGTGTGGACCTATATCCACACAAGCTCGTGGAGGGTACGACTATTTTGTCACTTTCATTGACGATTACTAAAGGTACGGATACATACAGCTGCTTCACCGCAAGTCTGAATGCTTTGAGAAATTCAAAGAATTTAAGGCAGAAGTGGAGACGAAGCTTGGTAAAAGTATCAAGTCACTGCGGTCTGATCGCGGTGGCGAATACCTCAGTAACGAGTTTATGGACTATTTGGTGCAGTGTGGGATTACCTCCCAGCTCACTACACCGGGCACACCACAACAAAATGGTGTGTCAGAGCGAAGAAATATGACTCTCTTAGAAATGGTTAGATCAATGATGAGTTATGCAACATTGCCTATTTCGTTCTGGGGGTATGCCTTAGAAACAGCGGCATACTTGCTAAATCTAGTACCATCCAAGTCAGTCGAAAAGACCCGTTCGAGTTGTGGTTTGGGCGCAGCTGGTTTAAACCACATAAGAATATGGGGTAGTCCAGCACATGTGCTGAACAAGAAGGCTGACAAGTTGGAGTCTAGATCTGAAGCAAGACTGTTTATTGGCTATCCTAGAGGAACGAAGGGTGGTTATTTCTATACTCCTAAGGATCAGAAGGTCATTATTAGCACTAATGCCCGTTTCTTAGAAGAAGATTATATGAAAAACCATAAATCCAAAGTTGAAATAATTCTTCAAG
Source organism: Salvia rosmarinus (assembly GCA_036937905.1). Classification (NCBI taxonomy): domain Eukaryota; kingdom Viridiplantae; phylum Streptophyta; class Magnoliopsida; order Lamiales; family Lamiaceae; genus Salvia; species Salvia rosmarinus. Next base: position 24,255,887 of record CM072823.1, read on the forward strand.
AATTAGAAGATGATCGTATTCTGCCACCGATTAAACCAAAGGTACGAGATGTCGTGTCTAGTGGGAGGGATCGACACCAGATACTTCAAGAAATTGATGTGGGTCGAGTTCCACTTGAGATACCGGCCGTACAAGTGGCTCATATCCAGCAAGTTGTGCAAGATAGAGAACCACAAGTTACTACACCCACCGTTGCCATTGTGCTAGTAGCGCCTCGTCGTAGTGGGAGGGTTGTTCGTCAACCCGAGCGATTTATGTTCGTGGGTGAATCTTCGGATTTAGTCCCAGGAAACGAGCAGACAATAATCGATCCATGGACATACAATGAGGCGATACAAGACACTGATGCAAGATCATGGCACACCGCTATGGACTTAGAAATTGAGTCCATAACAGCTATGGATGTATACGAAATGACATCTCTATTAGATGGCAAGGAAGTCATAGGTAGTAAGTGGGTATACAAGAGGAAGGGAGATTCAGATGGAGAGGTTTCGGCTTTTAAAGCCAGGCTTGTGGCGAAAGGGTACACTCAGATTAAAGGCATCGATTTCGATGAGACCTTTTCGCCTGTAGCAATGCTCAAGTCCATCAGAATTCTTCTGGCCATAACAGCCCACTTAAACCTTGAGGTTTGACAAATGGATGTAAAACCGCTTTTCTAAACGGTTACCTTGAAGAAGGTAGAGACATCTATATGCAGCAACCCAAAGGTTATGTGGTGAAGGGTGAAGAGCATCTAGTATGGAAGCTTAAGAAGTCCATTTATGGACTTAAGCAAGCTTCCCGATCATGGAACTTACGCTTTGACGAGGTGGTAAAGTCCTATGGATTTACCCAGTTACCTAGCGAAAGTTGTGTGTATTGTTTGGATGTCAACGGTGACGTGGTATTTCTTGCACTTTATGTAGATGACATCCTTCTACTTGGCAACAATGTGAAGTTGTTATCAGACGTAAAGAGTTGGTTATCCGATCAGTTTCAAATGAAAGACTTAGGAGATGCAGCGTATATTGGGATCAAGGTTTACCGAGATCGCAAGAGGAAAATGTTGAGCTTATCTCAGGCGTCTTACATTGATACTGTGATTACTCGTTTTAGTATGCAGACCGCCAAGAAAGGATTGCTACCTTTCAGGCATGGTGTTCCTTTATCTAAGGAGCAGCCACCAATGACTGCAAAGGAGATAGAGAAAATGAGACAAGTTCCTTACGCTTCCGCCGTAGGAAGTATCATGTATGCAATGCTATGTACGAGACCCGATATCTGCTATGCGGTAGGCATAGTAGCAAGATATTAGTCTAACCCTGAACAAGCTCATTGGACTGCGGTAAAGCATATACTCAAGTACCTGAAAAGGACTAGATATTATAGACTAGTTTACCATGCAGATAGTCTAATGCCTTTGGGTTATTCAGACTCGAATTTTTAAGTTGACCGTGATGAAAAAAAGTCTATCTCAGGCTATGTGTTACCTTGGGAGGATGAGTCGTATCCTGGCGGAGTGCAAAGCAGCGATGCATTGCGGACTCTACCATGGAAGCCGAATATGTAACCGCTTCGGAGGCTGCTAAAGAGGCTGTATGGTTCAAGAACTACCTCATGGATCTAGATGTGCTACCTGGTTCGCCCAAGAGTATCATAGTTTATTGTGATAACTCAGTGCGATGGCAAACTCGAAGGAACCACGGACCCACAAGGCAACGAAACACATAGAGAAAGTACCATGTCATACGAGAAATCGTTAGGCGAGGGGATGTCTTGATTGAGAAGATTGATGCTGCGGATAACCTAGCTGATCCATTCACAAAATCTGCCGCAAAAGTCTACGAAGAGCATATTCGAGGACTTGGATTACAAGAAGATGGCACCCACTTAGAAAGAAAACTTTTGTATAAGTGGGAGAAGCAAAGTGATGATGTTGTTTGAAATAGCTAGTAGAGAGACATATTGTATACTAAAAGTTTTGCTTTAGTATAAGTGGGAGATTGTTGGATTTGTATACTGGAAGCAGTTTTGGTTGAGCTTGTATACAATGTTTCCTGTTACCACTATTACAATCTCCTATCTGAATTGTTTACTTGATTGCATATGTATGTCCCCTTATCTCATTCATAAGTTAGATCATACAGTGTGTTGTAGATCACAGAAGTCTGTATGATTGGTCAAGCTTAATGAGATATAAAAAGAATCACAGCTGAGACAACTTGAGGACAAGTTGTCGGAATAGGCTACGGTATAGATAAGAAGTGACTTGACTTGGTTGCTTGTTTATGCTGGTACGTCTCTGACGTATTGATGGATCACAGTGAGATGAGTTCTTCTATTTGACAGTCGTGAAGAACCTAGATCTCGGTGACTTTACGTTGATCTAAACCTCGATAAGGTATTAGGTGAGTAAGGGTTGCTGACCATCACTTTGACTTGTTATGGGTGAGGGTTACATGAGATAACCCAAGATTCTCTGCATCTTGGGTGATGACAGTGCTTGTATGTCATGCTAGTTACCTGTGTCGAGTCACCGTATCCGTTTAGGATGATGACGTCCCCTTAAGGAGCTCAATATGTTTATTGTACTAAACCTGCGCAGTTGAGTTATCTCAAGTACAATAATAAGGTTGAGTGGTATTACTTAAGAAATTAAAGTAATTAATTATTTTAAGCAGTCAGAACGCTGTAAATAATTAATGGACATACGATATCTTAAATATGGGGATTCATGAAGTCTAAGTGCAAGCCCGACTCAACTTCGGAAATAAAGGGGTAAGTCAGCATTTATTCTCTAGTGGCATGAATAAATGTTTATGAATTAATTTATGTTCTGGGCTGAATATAAGATAATTAATTTATTTGAGGCCCATCTTTATTCCTTACATTTGATCCCTGGACTGGCCCATCCAGGCCTGGAGCTATGAAGAAATTCGTCTACCTCCCTTTAGAGTCCCTCTGGGACTCTGTCTTGATCCTCTCTATCTTAAGTGATATTATTATATTTATTAGATATGCAGAAATTCTATCTTGATAGGATTTAGGGTTGCATTATAAATATAAGGTGAGAGAAAATCAAACCCTAATCCAAGAGAGAAATTTTCGAGAATTACTATTTCAATATAGTGAGATTTTCGAAAACTCTAGGGAAAGGAAGAAGGCGAATTTTTATAGGACTCTCCATAGATTGTCCTCACTCGGCATTGGAGTTTAGGCAATCGGGACACAGTCCAGAAGATCAAAGCACGAGTCTTGATCCAATCCTTGCCTGGCAAATTCGCAGGTAAACACGAGAAAACACCAACGTGTTGTAATTAATTATATAAGTGCATGTTAGGTATATAATTAATGTATGTTGAATTAAACATCCAAGATAGATCCTCGGGAGAGGGTTAAAATCAGATTTCCCTACATGGACGGATAGAAGTATCATTTTTATTAAGAAAAGTATCATTTACATTAAAGAAAAGTAATATTTGTTTTTTACTCTATAATTTAGAAAGTTTCTTTTATATTAAAGAAAAATATCATTTACACTGAAAAAAAATATCAAAGTCCGTGTATGTATGAACGAATATACAGAAGATCACTTCAACCAATTAATGTCGCGCGACTTACAAAGAAATGTACATTTTACATACATTTAAGTGGTCCAAAATAGTGGTGTGTAACTTATCCAAGCCAAACCAAAGGTAATACATAACTAATTCTTATAATAACAAAATTATTCAAACATTTTAGTCATTATATTTTCTCTTAAAATCAAATAATGGACTATATAATCTCTCTGAAAATTTTCACATAACTTTCAAAACATTGCAGCTGCAATACCGTTATTTTATTTAATTTTTTTTGCAATTTTCAACATCCCATCTTTTATCAGCAATAGCACTATGCCATTTCATTGGTGAAACCCGTGTCATTTTAGTGGGTAAATATTGGATAAATTGTAACAGCCCACTATTACCAAGGACGGATTAGCAGGGACTATTACTTGGAACGAAAATTAAGAAGCGGAAAAGATAATTGGATTTCGAATTATGAGACATATATCAAGAAAACTTCTAGAACTTCAAAGCATTTGAGATTAAGCACACATAATTTACATACGAGACTAGACCATCAGATCTTTAACAAAATGGTTCAACTGATCTGAAGGTAACTAGTTCTCTGCTCAAATTATAACTTAGTGTTCTTGCAGCAGAAAACATGTGAAGTACATATATGATGATGTGCACTCAAGGTTCTACTATCAGCGACAAAAGTTTCCTACTGCTCAACACTGCTCCATCGCATCACCAGCTCAACCTGCACATTTAAAAACAAACATGCAGGGCTGAGTACAAAGACTCAGTGGACTTATGCCAAAAATATTTATCATAACTTTGAATTACACTGCCCCATCAGTAACACACGAGGTTTTATTTGAAATGCTTGTGCTTACTAAACATTTTCTGTCATTTTCCATAAACTTTGTCTGGCGAGACATATTTTCTGTCTTTATGATCCATATCTCATCTCATATAACTCATCTTGCGCCGTAGAAGGAGGCCTCCTTCCACGGCTCCGTGACCGGCCGAACAAACCTTTCAGCACACAGTCGCCGTAACTGGCTGAGCAAACCTTTCAGCAAGTACAGTTATCTTAGTGTACACGTTAACCCTTGCTAGGAATTCTCCCTCTAGCATAGGATCCGAATTCGATTAAACTTACGTTGGTGAACCAACACTGATAGGATCCATACATAAAACATAAACATTTTGTGCAGACAATTAAATAATAGCATTTCATCATCATTTCTCAAAAGAAAGCATCGTAAATAAAACATTTGTCATTTCATTTTATCCTTGAGGAGAAAAAGCCCACTTGGTATATTTGCTTCTCAAAACGATTTCCTTCTCACTTCAACGTTCACTTTCGCGCTCCTCCTTTACGTAAGAAACTAATTTAGTACGTCGGTCGTATTTTTGAAGATCGTCAAAAACTAATAAAACTCGATGATTTTTAAATTTTATTAAGATTTATTAACTATATATAAACCTTCTAAAGACTTCGTACCATTTTAACTAATTCAGTACGTCTTTTCATCGAATATTCTAACTTATAAATTCTCGTTTTTCAACTGAGACGAAACATTGCTTCGGAGCACATACTCATAATTTAGATCAATCATTGAACTCATATTAACTATTTTCCGATAAAATGATTTCCATTACGAAGTCGATTCTTATAAAAGAGATATTCTTATATCTCTAATGCGTCTTACACGTCTTAGTGTATCTATTCAACGGAACCCATATTTATACTAGCGTAAAACATAACTCTACTCACACACTAACATACTTTACACATTCATACTTTAACTAAGTCATTTTGACTTCAAAACATGTATTTCTCAAAATTCATATTTAAAACTATTAACTTACATATATATACTCAAATTCTAATGTATTACTAATCACATTCCCATAAGTCTCGATTTTTCACTTTACAATCAATCATGTCCAAAAGCACACATATACATGAAACTAACTTAAGCATAACACTTAATATTTCATAACCTTACGTCACTTAACAAAACGTTTCAACGTAAAACTATTATGCCTCATTTTAAAAATCACATAAATTCATAGCATATCTTAAACATATTTTTGGGAATAAATATGTGATCACATCTAATAAAATAAATTTGAAACTCTAAACTTCCAACTTTAGTATTTTCGGCAATTTTGAAACAATTTACAAAACTTTTCCATAAATTCCTATAAATTCACAATACATACTATATTAACATAGGATCATTAATATCTAATATCATTAGACATAGAAAAATTTGACATCAAAACCCTTCATACTATAGTTTTCGAAAATTTTGGAAGAATACTTAAACAATTTTCAAAAATTCTAATTAATTCACACAACACATTATTCTCATCATACATTAACAATATTCCTTAATATCCATCATACACAACTTATATCTCAATAATCCATACACTAAGATTTTCGAAATTAATTTGAAATAATTTCCAACATTTTTCAAAAATTATGAATTAATTCATACATGCTTAAACATTACTCACTATTATCAATTCATGTTCAAAAAAACAATCAAAATTCATTATCACCAACATATAATTCTCATATATCTCAACTTTAATATGAAAAATTATAACATGCTCAACTTTGTACCAAATTCATAATACATACTTACAACCATCATATAAATATATTTAAGTGTATGCATGAATTTAAGTTCATGCATACCCCTTCATTTTCGAAAATTTGAGAATTAAGTGTATGCATGAATTAAATTCTTATAAATTCATATCATGCATTATATATATCCTAAAGCTTAAATATCATATTAAATAGATCAAATAAAATCAACAAATCATAGATCATTCAACATCATAATTTTCAAAAATATGAAATTATGTATACTTTCAATTTCTTTTATCAAATCATGTTTATTCCCACTTAATTACACATATTTAAACTTAATTTAATCAAATCATAACACATAATTCACACACAAAAATTAGGGTTCATGATGCTACTTTAATTTCCAAACTTCATGAATTTAAGGAATTAAAACCATAGCTTATGTTAATTTAGCATCATAAGCATAATTAAATCAATAAACATAACAAAAATTAAACAAATCAACCTTAAATCATAACACATAATTTTCGAAAACCCTAGGTGATACGATCCTCGTTGGTACGAAGGATCTATCGACCTGTGACGGAAGAGCGAACAAGATGGAATATCCCAAACCTATGAATCTAACCCTCAGTGATATAGGTCGATGTTTAGCCTATACCCCAACTAGATAGTTGACGTGGCAACTCGGGGCGATGAATGACACACGAGCGAGGATGACTGTCTCGTCGATCGTCGATAATTGAATTTTCTTGGCAAACACAAGAAAATTCAAGAGCTAATGAAGAGAGAATAAAACTCACATTTATTGATCAATCAAAAGCTGAATATTTTCGTATGCTTACAAGCCTTTATATAGGCTAAAAAATGAAGTCTAATCCTTATCAAAGAAGGACTCCTAATCAAAGTAGAGCTCTAATTTACAAAAGAAGTTTTAATAGACTAGAACTCTAGATAATCAAGCCTAAAAATACTATGAAAATCTTGATACAAAAACGTGGCCCATATGCCACATAATAATTAAATTCACAAAACTTGAGCTGCGTCATTATCCTTCTCTTGCGAAGGATTTGTCCTCAATCAGTCGTCACCTACATCAAGCGGACTCACTTGCTTGATTCACTAGCCCTATGAAGATACCAAATGTGGGAATCGACCTTATATCCAACCAAGGATAAGCCTCCATGAGCGATGTGGGATGCATCGTCCCAGCCCCATAAGACCCATTGCGCCTCGATCGGCGATCGCGAACCACATGAGACAGGCCGGTGGAAGGTCGGCTCGATGCAAATGATCGATCCTCGGTGATGCGAAGGATCTATCGACCTGTGACGGAAGAGCGAACAAGATGGAATATCCCAAAACCTATGAATCTAACCACCGGTGATATGGGTTAGTATTTAGCCTATACCCCACTAGATAGTTGATGCGACAACTCGGGGATGATGAATGACACGAGCGGGGATGAGCGTCTCGTCGATCGTCGATAATTTAATTTCCTTGGCAAACACGAGAAATTCGATTATCGGCGTATCGGCGAATAATCATCCTGGACTGTGTGTCGTCGTCTCCGGTGCTGCGTCGCTATCTGAATTGAGGTATAAGCGAAATCTTGACCTGTCGCCGGTGATTCATGGGTTTGAGATATTCCATCTTGTTCGATCCGGCGTGTCGATAGATCGCCGTGCCGGCGAAGAGATGTGGTATTGACCGGCGATTTCGTCGATGTCGTGAGGTCGCCCGGTCGGCGGCGGCGATCGTATGAGGTGAATGATGATCCCGTTGCCGGCGGGGTTGAATGGCTGGATTCCATTGTCTGCGAGGCAGTGGTGGTGGTCCGTGATGGTGACGACGGTTGAGAGACAATCGCCGCGGAAATGCGTGCGGCCAACTGTGATGTATGTGGCATGGCCGTTTTGTATCGGGCCATGTTGGACAGGCGATTATCTGGGTTCTGGTCTGTAAAACTTCTTTATAAGTGGGTTCTGCTGATTGGAATCGCTGATGAGATGAACTCATTTTCGACCTATAAAGGCTTGTGGCTATGCAATGTTCGACTGATGATCGATAAATGTGTTTTCTTCTTCGTTAGCTGTTTTCTTGTGTTTGCGAAATCGATGTCGACGTGTCGGCAGGGCGTCATCCGGATGGGTCGTCGTCGTCGTCACGAGTGTCTGCGTCGACTATCTGAACGGGTATAGGCGAAATCTGACCTATATCACTGAGGGTTAGATTCGAGGTTTGGATATTCCATCTTGTTCGTTCTTCCGTTCGCGTGTCGATAGATCCTTCGTACCAACGAGGATCGTATCATAAAAGCTGAATATTTTCGTATGCTTACAAGCCTTTATATAGGCTAAAAAATGAAGTCTAATCCTTATCAAAGAAGGACTCCTAATCAAAGTATAACTCTAATTTACAAAAGAAGTTTTAATAGACTAGAACTCTAGATAATCAAGCCTAAAAATACTATGAAAATCTTGATACAAAAACGTGGCCCATATGCCACATAATAATTAAATTCACAAAACTTGGGCTGCATCACTAGGTATATAGAACATCATGTTCATTAATTTTCTTCATAAAATTTTGATTAAATAGAGTGCTTACCTTCTTTGGAGTGATTTCTACTTAATTTAGCACTTAAAATATGGATTAAAGGTGAATAATTTTTTTTGTGTGAGAATAGTGTGTGTGTTCGAAAACTTGAGGGAGAAGAGAGCTTGAAGATGATTCCCAATGAATATGATTCTATAAGTTATGTATATATATAGATTTATTCATTTATTAATTCATTTTCTCTAAATTCTTACTATTTTCAAAAATTAGGTAAATATTTCTCTAAAATTACTAATATTACACATTAATATTCTTTAATAATAAAACTAATTTTTCTCATTAATATAAAGATCCAAAATAATTAAATCCATTATTGGAACACATATCATATAAATGTAGATTTAATTCTTTCATATGCAAAAATTCAAATACGTATTCTTTAAATTCATAATTTCAAAAATTATGGAAAATAATTCCTTTATCACTAGATATAAATAAAATAAATTTATTTAAGCTATTTAATAGCTTAAATAATATTTCATTACATTTTATAATTAAATCCCATAAAAAAAATTTAATGCATTTCTTTAGCACATTTTCTATTTAATGAAATATTTTCATTTAAACACACAATAATAATCACATATCTCACATTTCATCATAATAAAATTCATTTCTAAATAATTTCTACTTCTTCTAATTTCTATTCATTCGATTAGAACTTAATCGAATTTCTATCGCTTAATAATTTATTATGCATTCCTTTATAAGTTTTTTTTAATAATAATTTGCTTTTAAGCCCCTAATTATACTTAATTACGCTCTAATTAAGACTAAAATTTTTCGGGTTACTATATTCCCTCCACCTTAAAATAAATTTCGTCCCCGAAATTTGGTACCTGGTAAAATAACTCTGGATATTTCTCCTTCATTTGATCTTCTAGTTCCCAAGTCACCTCTTCTAGACCATATGTCTTCATTGAACTTTGACTAAAGAAATAACCTTATTTCTTAGCTTTTGTTCCTTTCGGTCTAGAATACATTCTGGTTTCTCTTCATAGCTCAGATTAGGTTCGGGAACTATTTCCTCATAGTTAAGAATGTGTTTAGGATCATACACATACTTCCTTAATTGGGAGATGTGGAACGCATTATGTATATTAGCGAAATTGGGTGGCAACGCTAATTTGTATGCTACTGGCCCGACTCTTTCCAATATTTCGTAAGGTCCGATAAATCGCGGCTTAAGTTTTCCTTTAATTCCAAAACGATGAACTCATTTGGTAGGGAAAACTTTTAGAAAGACTTTGTCTCCTACTTCAAAATTTAACTCCGTTCGACGATTGTCTGCGTAGGATTTTTGTCTATCTTAAGCTTCTTACATTCTCTTCTTAATCTGCTGCACTATCTGAATCATTTCTTCTACTGCTTTGGGACCAAGGACCTTTCTTTCTCCAACCTCATCCCAATAAAGAGGTGACCTAAATTTCTTACCATATAATGCTTCATAGGGAGCCATATTTATTGTTGTCTGATAACTATTGTTGTAAGCAAACTCAATCAACGGTAGAACTTGTTCCCATTGTTCTCCTCTGTCCAACACCACGGTTCTAATCATATCCTCAAGCGTTTGTATGGTCCTTTCAGTCTGGCCATCAGTTTGTGGGTGGAATGCTGTACTGAAGTTCAATTGAGTACCCAATTCTTTTTGGAAGCTCGTCCAAATCGAGATGTAAACTTAGAATCTCTATCCGAAGTAATCGAGATTGGCACTCCATGTAGTCGAAAAATTTCACGAATATAAATTTTGTGCTAGTTTCTCAGCTCTATATGTCATAGGAATAGGAATGTAGTGAGCACTTTTTGTTAGCCGATCAACTATCACCCAAATCACCGTGTTTTCCCGCTTTGATCTAGATAATCCTGTTATAAAATCCATAGCTACGTGATCCCACTTCCACTCAGGAATTTCTAAGGGTTGCAGCTTTCCATACGGTCTTTGATGCAATGCTTTAACTTGTTGACAAGCTAAGCATCGTTCAACATATGCTGCTATTTCTTGTTTTATTCCCGTCCATACAAATCTTTGCTTGAGATCTTGACACATTTTTGTACTTCCCGGGTGTGCCGCGTACGGAGCATTATGGGCTTTGCTCAGAATTTCATTTTCAACTTTTCATCATTGGGCACGAAAATACGATTACCTAGCATAATCGCATTATCTCTAGCTTCATGATATCCTTGATGGTCTCCAGTTCGAATTCTCTCTCGCAAGATGCTGAAGCTTGCATTTGTGAAAAAGAAGTATTTGGACTATGGAGCAGAGGTGGTTGAGGAAATGGATACTGGATTTGCTGAGGATATCCAGTAATAGCTTTCATTTGTTGTACTGGCCTAGAAGATCTGCCGTTCACCATGTCCAGACAATTTCAATTTATATGGACACGTGGACTAGAAGTGACCAAACTGTCCACACGTATAACAATTATTGCTTCCAAACCTGCAGACACCTGAGTGTACTCGGTTGCATTGTGGGCAAGTTGGTGGTCTGGCCAGATTCTGAGAAGATTGATATTGTCCAGGAAATGGTGGCCGAAACCGTCTCGGCTGATTCAACCCTTGCTTTATGAATGGTTTCTTGTTTGGAAATCCTTTATTTTCCCACTTCCGTTTGCCTTTGAATTTTTGTTCCATTTGTGAAAATTTTGGTGGAACCAGACTCTGAGATAAATTAGGGTTGATTTCCATAGTAGTTTTCTCTGTTTGCATCTCCATTTCCATGTCTAGTGCTCGGTTCAAAGTTTCAGCATATGACATAGGTGGTTGAGCAGCCAATATAACCCTAATTTCCGGTCACAGTCCAGTACGGAATATCTCGGCCATCTTTTCGTCAGTTTCCACCTTGTAAGGTGCATATCGAGATAGAGTGCAAAATTCTCTATCATATTCAGCTACACTCTTGTTGCCCTGCTTCAAATTCATGAATTCCATCTCCCTTTGCTTCCGATAACTGCGTGGGATCAATTTTGCATATAACTCCTCTTTGAATTGTTCCCAAGTAAAAGTTGCTAGCTATTCAGGTGCGATAGTCTTTTGTCGTGCTTCCCACCAAAAGTGGGCAGGTCCTTTCAACAAAAAAGATATGCATAAAAGACATTCTTGATCACTGCATTCTAGAAATTTAAATATCCGAAATATCACTCGAACCATTCTTCCTTCTGTAGGGCTACCAGCCCCAGTAAAGTTTGGTGGATTTTGCCGAAGAAAGAGTTCGGCTATTTTTCGGTTAGATTGAGGAGATGTAGCATCAGGGATATTTTGAGGAGTTGTTTCACTCCCCTGACCTTCAGAGATTGGAGTTCTTCTTCGGGGCGGCATACTAAATTCAAAAGAAGAATATAATATTTGCAATAATTGACTGAACATCAATGTAAAACAATAAAGATTCATTTTGTAATTAAATTCACGTATAAGGAAGTTTGGCAGAAAATCATTCAATCACAACAATAACAAACAATAATGCAGAATAATTCACATTTCATATCAAAGAAAAATTGCATTCCCGAGGAACTTTTACAAAATAGGCTTCAATAATACTTGAGTTGATAACACTGTTTCTCCAAGTACTTTATAGCACACCTGATTTTATATACACCATGCTTCACCCTTTCTATTACATTAATTACCAAATGCACATATTATACCATTACTCTTTTATATAATTAACCTTTAACCAGTCTTAAGAACTAAAATCTTAACTCGTATCGTCATCCCAATCTAACTTCCTGTAATCCTTAGGTGTCTCTGGATCATCTTCTTCTGAGGGAGGGTGACAGCCAGTGGATGAGCTCGCAGGCTCCCCAGGAGTGATAAGAGATGGATCTGTGATAGAAGGTATCTCACTAATGGGTAAAGGCTGCAAGCTGGAAGTACCAACGGAAAACTGACACTCAGGTTCAATGTTTGTATTAACTGAAGGAAATGGTGAACTACCTTCTGGAGGAGGGATGAAAGGAGTGACTGGGGCGTGATGGAGTTCGCAAAGCAAAAGGTTGATCGTACAGATCTAGATCAATGGAAGTCAGTTCAGATTCTATACGATGTTTATAATCAGAAGGATAGTTTGATACAATATTCAATTCCAATTCAGAACTATATTCATTAGATTCATCAGTCTCGAATTCATTTCTATTTGTATCAGGGGCTAGGATATCAAGGATTTAATGGACTCTGTCACACCGGTTTGGCTTATCCTTGCCGGACCGTGACTTGGGGTTCGGTTTAAGTGAATATAAAAGAATAAGGTTTTCAACTCATTTCATCCATGAAGAAATACGGATGTTTCCAAAGAACGAGATTTAAGATGGGCAAAATAACTTTATAAAGAGTTGATACGAAGGTTCGGACAAAACAACAACTCTTACAAAGCTTTCAACAAGAATATTAAGAACTTAACATAGTAACAAAATATAACAATCTCAAGAGTTTGGCAGCGGAATAAAACGTGTGAGACATCTGTAATACCCCGTCTTTTTAAGCTTCTGTTTTGCATGGCACGTTTTTCGAGAAAAGGTCAAAAGGTTGACTTTTTGTTTCGGTGATGCGACCGTCACGAAACCTCAGGCGTTGTGAAGAGTGTCTTATAGCGAATTCATGAACACTAAGTATCAGAGTTTCGACCACCCATGAAGGTTTGGCACTCGGGAAGTTATCGAAAACCGACTTTTCATTGGTCTTTCAAAAGCATATCTTGTTTATAGTCATTGTGTCCGGTATTTTATTTCGTGTCCATGGGTACCAAGTTTGCTAAATTTGAGTCCGTTTGCAAAGTTGCGTCGGTTTTGCGTTTTCGAAAAGTATTCTTGCAAGACATTCTATGACCCGAATTTTCCTATAAATAGGAGGCTAGGGCCTTCATTTTCAACGTTCATTTCCTTCGTCTCTGTGTTTACGGAAGAGCCGAGCAGCTCCAGTACTGCAGCGCAGCTGGAGGAGGAGTGGGGATCGGCGGGGAGGCTCGGTGGCGGCGCCATTCTGCTTTGCCGAGCCACCACCATGATCAGCCACCCCGCAGCCGTTTTCGGTTTTGTCCTTTTCTTGTTTGATTCCGCCTTTTAGTAGATTGTATAGCATAGAACTCGGGTTTCTAAAGGGGCGAGGCGGAAACGGGGAGGCCGACCGATTCATTTGAAACCGCCGCCCCCATTGCCGCCGATTTGGTGGTTGTTGGCGCCGATTTGGTGGCGATGGCCCACCTTTGCTACGGGTCCTTTAGGTTTGAGTTAGACATGCATTCTACTAAAGTACCGATCCGTTTTACATTTTCGCGTTTACGCATGTCGGGATGTTTTCAGTTGCTTGAGTTTTCTAAAGGAAGTACATGCCGGGTTATCCATTTTCAACGTCGTTTGTCATTCCATGTTAGTCGTTATGCATATTGCTTATGTTTCCATTTTCATGCATCGATTTTGGATGGTTTATCCTAGATCGAGGATAGGCATCGATTTTGAAACTTCTTGTTGCTAAGATTTGAGTCGACTTGCATGCATGCATATTTTGAAGGTACCCTATTATTGGTCTTGATGCCACGAATATATTTCCTTACGCATCGAGTTGATTTGAAAACCCGAGAGTGCCAAATGTGGGTTGAAAAGTCGAAAACCTAGTTTTGCTTGATCGTCGTTTGGATCACGTTGTTGCTTTGCTTTGTGGGATGTGACCCCAAAAGTTGTTCCGTCTTGTTACGGTACCTACCGGTCGATCGGTGAAGTCATCGGATCCGTAGATATCTCTCGGTTGGCGTTTTAAATGCATTCGAGTTGGGTTATATATGCTTATTTTGAGTTATTTACTCGATATTTCAAAATAAAACATGTACGCGTAAAATGTTTTGTGAAATTATTCTCGTTCTCTCGATCGAAGATATGGTTCTATCATGGTTGTGCGGATCTCTATTCGGTGGGTTGATCACCATCTTGAGTATTGATCATAAGGGATAGACCCAGAACACGTGGTTATGGTTACGAAGGGGATAGACCCCTAAGTCCACACGAAAAGGTAATGAGGTGGTTATGGTTACGACGAGTTTGACCTCAAGTCCACACCGAGTTAGCCGGCCGGATACGTTCGGGCGTGGGCCGGCCGGATATGTTAGGGCGAATGAATGTCATGTGATGGGTGGCGGGATACGTTCGAGCCGTGGTTCATGGTTCTATGATGGGAGTGTGATAATAACGGATCGGTGTCGAAAAATGAAAATCTATTTTGCTTACTTAGAAGTGGTTTACGTTTTAAAACCTTCTAAGGTAAGTGCTCTAAACACGCCCTCATGATTCTTTTGATTTATGATAAAACCCGGTGAGTCGCTAGTACTCACCCCAAACTCTTTTTCAAATCTTTTCACGGATGGAGGAGGGCTGGACGGGCGGCGAGGGGTGGGCTGCGGGTTCTTCATGCTATGCTTCCGCGATGTTGTGTTATATACGTACTCGATAATTATGTATTCTTGTCCCTTATTTGCTTTCGATTGGGAGCAAGATTTGTTATGTTATTCTTTGTGAGTCTCGATCGAGCATCTTTATGTGGTTGACGGTCTAGTTGACGGGATGTAATGCTATTTTGCCTTCTTGCATTACTTATAATAAACCAAGATCATGTTTTACGAGGTTATGTTATCGATATTATTACATTGGTGGATTGTTTGTGCACCCTCCCCTCTCGGATATGTCCTAGTTATAGAGGAGATCTTGCCCATTTCATGGTCACATCTTCTTATCGTGTATGTTATATGTATCCCCTTCTTCCCTTCCTAACCCCTTAATCACACCCCGCATCCGTGCCTTCCTCGGGAATTGGGCGTGGCGACTTGGTATCGAGCGGTGTTCTTGTACGACATCTATCTTTATTATCGATACCGACTTGGTATCGAGCGATATTCTTGGCATTTAGTTTTCATAATTGTTTGATATCAAGCGATTCGTTTGCTTTATATCGTATGCGTTCTTGAGATTGAGTGTTTAGAACTTGTTCTTCTAAACATTCATCAGTCTGACTACCCTCGACTCACCGTCGGTCCAGCTCCTTTAAAAGGGGATGAGGTATGTGTTTATTCTTGATGCTTTATGTGGCTATGTGATGCTTGATGTGATCTTGGTTTCATGTGCTTTGGCATGGTAAGAGTTCTGTGATGTAAGCGTGATGTGGATGGTATGGTTGAATGGTGATGTGGATGTGGAAGTGATTGTTGATGGAGCAAAAGGGCCCGTGGGGCTGTGATGTGAAAATCGTTTATATGATATGATGTGATTGATGTGATCACGTATGGTTGATGTAAGTCTATGTGTTTACATAGCAATATATTGTTGATTGAAAATCTTGTTTATTTTGATAAGCGAGTGCTTGTAAGTGAATTGTGTTTGCTTACGTGATTATATCGATATTGATATTGATATGTGTTGAAATGAACATGTGTATGAGACATGATTACCCGGATGGTTGGGATGGTAAAGGAAATGTGAATATTTGTTGTTGTTTATGGTGAACTAACATGTAGGTTTATGGATATTGATGGCCCGAGATAACGTTGGTTAAGATCTCACAGAATGGATGAGCATATCCGTAAATTCGAGGAATGTGCCGGAATATTCATGAGCCATTGGGAGTATTTACGGAAGATTTGTTGGGTTATGGAGAAAGGTTAGAGGCAGGTGGGAAAGTGTCGTAATCTGAGGCCTACTATCGGATGGCGAAAGGCTACCGACGGATGGCGACCATGGGCGGAAAGCAAGGACATGTGTTGTTCGGGCGGGATCTATCACGAGGCACCTTACCTTGGACTTTCACGAGTTCGCTGCTCGAGTATGGAGCGGTGGGATGACCACCGAGTATACCATCCGAGGAGGATGTGGTTGCGAGACACCTCGAGGACCGATCCAGATCGATGATAGGGATGATGTTCCCGAAGAGCCATTGGGAGAACAACCATCAATCGGCGATCACCAAGTCAACAGATACACCACCACTACACCTCCATCGACGATACTTACCTTCCGGAGGACCCGAAACGACTTTGGGCGAGAACTTCCGGGGCGAGAGGTATTGTCCGTCCGACGATGGCGGCAAAGATGCCTGAATCGAGATCTTCATGCCACCGAACGTGTCGGTGGCATCGAGGCGGCGACTACGAGGAAGAGGAGGACCCGGATGAGAGCGAGGAGGATAGTGAGGATTCGGAGGACCCGGTGATCCAGATAGCGGATGACTACGATGGTCGGGCACATTGAGGAAGGCGGCGCGAGCGAGGGACTCGAGCACGGCTTTCACGATACTCGAGCAATCGAGCCGGCTTGGATGGGATCATACCCAGAGAGGCTTGCTTCCATGCGGGATCGCTTTTAAGCCGGCACCAATTCAAGCCACGATTGGAAGGAAAGAGGATGAGGAGAGGCGAATGGAACCACTGGACGAGCGGGGAATAGTGGATGGATATGGAGGCGAGGATCTAGGTAGTCGGTGTATCGGATGTGATCAGAGTCTGCTAGAAGCATGGATGAGCGGCATCTTTCGACGATGACCGAGTCGATTCTTTTGCTCACATCGACCTTTTTGATGACATACCTTGATCTTGTATTTTGTGATCCTTCATGGACCTGAATATTCGATACTAACGCTGTCTATGACAGGATGTTTATGTTTTGATGCTTATATGTGATATGAGCTATGCCATGATGATATATGATCTATGTGATGTGTGATGATGAGGTTATGTGAAATGCATGACGATGATATGTTGACAGGATTGCATGATTATATGTGATCGTGCGTGATATGTGGTATATGTGATGATATGTGATATGGGTGATGATATATGTTATGCGATGATACCCGTTATCTATGCGGCGTTTCTAATGTTTCAAACGTCGGTGCGAAATGCGAGAACAAGGAACGGAGGAACAATAATGTGGAAGAAGCCGGGAACCACCTTTGGTTCGTGACATGCGATCGAGAGTTTTCGCAGCGTAATCCCCTACATTCGACGGTCTCGCGAACCGATCGACGCCGAGAACGGATACGATCCACCGAAAGGATCTTCGAATACATCGGCTGCGAAGAAGCAGAAAAGCTGAATTGCGCGATCTTTCAGCTAACCGATGAGGCTGATTTCTGGTGGGAATCCGTGAGAAGGACTCTAACACCAGGACAGTGGGCAAGGTATACGTGGGAAGATTTCAAGGAAGAACTCATGGAAAATGCGTGCTGGCGTTCACAGTGCAGAAAGGCAAACGACTGCGGAATCTTCGTCGAGGAAGAAGGGCGGTCACCGAGCGATCGCTCGTTCAATAAATCATCACGTTATGCTACGTACTGGTTGGCACCGAGGTGCCAGGCGAGCGAGTTCGAGAGAGGACTCGGAGCGAGATCGAATTTCGCTCGTCGATCGGGGAGATCGGCGTATCGCGATCCTGAACCGGGCATTAAACATCGAGTCGATGTTGCCCCGAGAAACGATGCCACCGAACAGCCATCGGCGGAGGAAGAGGTAAGAGAAATGGGAAGATCGAGGAAAGGCAATCGGTGTTCCAAGGAACGGGCGGTCGAAAGATTCCAAGGAATCAAGGCATTCAAGAGAAAAGCGACCTTGGGAAGGAATTTCCAACCCATGCGGTGGAAAAACCTTGGTGCGAAAATGCCAAAGGAATCATTTGGTGCGAGTGCGGCAAGGTAGCACCGAGTGCTATCGTTGTAAAGTCGGACATTACGCTCGAGATTGTCCGTTAGGAGGGCGGTGTGCAGCCACCAATAAGGCAGCGTCCAGCTCCGCAGAGGCGTAATCATGCTCATGAGAGACAAACAACGGAGCAGGAGGTCACCTAGGCCAAGAAACCAAAGGCCACCGCATGACAAGCAGGGTGTCGCTTGAATCGAAGCGAGCAGCTCAAGCTCCGAAATCTTGGGTATAATCCATATGAGTGATATACCGTTTTCGCTTTGTTTGATCTGAGAGCCTCGCATTCTTCGTTTCGAGAATCGCGTGTGAGAGGTTGGGTTTGGTACCCAAGAAATCACAGTACCACAAATTAGCATCCCGCGAGAAGTGCTAAAGGCAAAGAGATATGCCGTAACCGTGAAGTAGAAATCTGTGAGCAAAAGGTCCTTGTCAATTTGCATGTCATCTAATGGAAGATTTCGATGTCATCTTTAGCATGGATTGGTTGGAAAAGCACATAGCAACTATCGTTGTCTCGAGAGAAGTTGCTTTTCGGACGGCGAAGGAGTGGAAGTTTGTTTCCACGGCATAAGGATGGGTGTTTGCGTGCCAATGATCTCAAAGACTAAAGGCGTTGAGGATGATCGGGAAGGAAGTCGTCAAACTTTCTTGGTAAGTTTGACAGGCACGATGAACAAGCATAAGCGATTCTGAAGGAGCCGATGGTGTGTGAATATCCTGACGTGTTTCCGAGGACTTGCGGGTTTACCACCGATAGACAAGTGGAATTCACTATTGATTTGGAACCGGGCGGCGCCCGATATCAAAGGCACCATACGAATGGCACCTAAAGAATTGCAAGAACTGAAAGCGCATTGCGTGGAGCTGTTGGATCTAGGTTTTATCCGACCTAGCGTGTCGCCGTGGGGCGCGCCAGATTGTTCGTGAAGGGATGGGTCGATGAGAAGCCGTCGTGAGTGCGCGGCGAGGGCGAATTCACGGAGAAGATGCGTTTGAAAGCAAGGTTAGAAGATAGCAAGGGTTTCACGGAAGCAAAGGATAACGCTACTATTCCGGAAGGTTATGTGCCACTCAATAGGAATTGAGAGATAAAATCATGAGTGAAGCTCATGAGACACCGTATCTGACTCATCCAGAAGCACCAAAATGTACGAGACCTTAAAGGAACTTTTGGTGGGAAGGGATGAAAAAAGGATGTAGCGCGTTTGTGGAGCGATGTTTGGCTTGTCGGCAAGTGAAAGTCGTACACCAACGTCCGTCAGATTGTTGCAACCGCTACCAATCCCAGTGGAAATGGGATCACATCGGTATGGATTTTGTGGTGAGTTTTCCAAGGTCGTGAGAGGAAACACCGCTATATGGGTTGTCGTCGATAGATCGCAATCACTCATTTCTTACCGATTCGGATGACGTGGGTTAGATAAGCTCGCTCGACTTACGTCAAGGAAATCGTCGGTTACATGGTGTGCGGTATCGATTCGTCGGATCGTGACCCGAGGTTCACGTCGAGGTTTTGGAGGAGTTCTGCGGAAGCCATGGGGACCAAGTCAATCTTAATACGGCATTCCATCCTCAAGCGGACGGTCGGTCGGAAAGAGCGATTCGAGTTTTGGAAGACATCTGCGGCGATCGTGGCCGACAGAGGAGGAAATTGGGAAGAGATACTACCTTTGGTAGAGTTTGCTTATAACAATAGTTATCGAGCCACCATAGGAATGGCTCCCTATGAGGCGTTATGCGGAAGGAAGTGTCGATCGCCACTTTATTGGGATGAAGTGGGCGAGAGGAAGATGTTAGGACCGAGATGGTTCAGCAGGCAGTCGAGGTTATCGATCGAGATCAGCGAAGGATCGAGGAAGCTCGGGGCAGGCGAGAAGTCCTATGCGGACAAGCGTCGTCGGATCTTGATTCATGATCGGAGATCGCGTTTTCATTAAGGTTTCCCGGCGAGAGGAGTCGTTCGTTTTGGAAGCGAGGTAAGTTCTGACCGAGGTTCGTTGGACCTTCAAGTTCTTGAGAGAATAGGCCCGTTGCTATAGGTTAGCTTTGCCGCTAAGCGTCGGAGATGTTCATGACGTGTTTCACGCTTCTCACCGAGAAAATGCGTGTTCGACCCAAAACACGTGATCAAGCATGACCAAGTGGTTCTTGCTCGGGATCCGATTACGAGGAAGGCGGTGGCTATCTTGGAGCGAAGTCGAGGAATTGAGGAACAAGCGATTAGTTGGTGAAGGTGTTGTGGAATCACCACGGAGAGGAAGAAGCTACGTGGGAGTTGGAAGACAAGTTCGAACTCGAGACCACGAGTTGTTTTCTCCACGTGTTTGAAATTCGAGGACGAAATTTTTATAAGGAGGAGGATGTAATACCCGTCTTTTTAAGCTCGCATTTTGCATGGCGCGTTTTTGAGAAAAGGTCAAAAGGTTGACTTTTGTTTCGGTGATCGCGACCGTCACGAAACCTCGAGGCGTTGAAGAGTGTCTTATGACGAATTCATAGACACTAAGTATCTGAGTTTTCGACCACCCATGAAGGTTTGGCACTCAGGGAAGTTATCGAAAACCGGACTTTTCATTGGTCTTTCAAAAGCATATCTTGTTTATAGTCATTGTGTCCGGTATTTTATTTCGTGTCCATGGGTGCCAAGTTTGCTAAATTTGAGTCGTTTGCAAAGTTGCGTCGGTTTTGCGTTTTCGAAAAGGTATTTGCAAGCAAACACTGACCCGAATTTTCCTATAAATAGGAGGCTAGGGCCTTCATTTCAACGTTCATTTCCTTCGTCTCTGTGTTTACGGAAGAGCCGAGCAGCTCAGTGCAGCTGCGGGCCACTGGAGGAGTGGGGATCGGCGGGGAGGCTCGGTGGCGGCGCCATTCTTGCTTCTTGCCGAGCCACCACCGCCGATCACCCACCCCCGCAGCCCGTTTTCGGTTTTGTCCTTTTCTTGTTTTGATTCCGCCTTTAGTAGATCGTATAGCATAGAACTCGGGTTTCTAAAGGGACGATATGAAAAGCGGCCGAGGCCGACCGATTGTTGAAACCGCCGCCGCCATTCTTGCGATTTGATTTGGTGGCTGTTGGCATTGATTTGGTGGCGATGGCCCACCTTTGCTACGGGTCCTTTAGGTTTTGAGTTTCGGGCTATGCATTCTACTAAAGTACCGATTCCGTTTTTCTGTTTTTCGCGTTTCTGCATGTCGGGATGTTTTCCGTTGCTTCGAGTTTTCTAAAGGAAGTACATGCCTGGGTTATCCATTTTCAACGTCGTTTGTCATTCCATGTTCGTCGTTATGCATATTGCTTATGTTTCCATTTTCATGCATCGATTTTGGATGGTTTATCCTAGATCTGAGGATAGGCATCGATTTTTGAAGCTTCTTCGCTGCTAAGATTTGAGTCAACTTGCATGCATGCATATTTTGAAGGTACCCTATTATTGGTCTTGATGCCCTGAATATATTTCCCTTCTGCATCGAGTTGATTTGAAAACCCGGAGAGTGCCAATGTGGGTTGAGAAAGTCGAAACCCTAGTTTTGCTTCGATCGTCGTTTGGATCACGTTGTTGCTTTGCTTTGTGGATGTGACCCCAAAAGTTGTTCCGTCTTGTTACGGTGCACCTACCAAAGGCGATCGGTGAAGTCATCGGATCCGTAGATATCTCTCGGTTGACGTTTTTCGCATTCGAGTTGGGTTATATATGCTTATTTTGAGTTATTTACTCGATATTTCAAAATAAAACATGTATGCGTAAAATGTTTTGTGAAATTATTCTTGTTCTACGATCGAAGATATGGTTCTATCATGGTTGTGCGGATCTCTATTCGGTGGGTTGATCACCATCTTGAGTATTGATCATAAGGGGATAGACCCCAACACGTGGTTATAGTTACGAAGGGATGAGACCCCTAAGTCCACACGAAAAGGTAATGAGGTGGTTATGGTTACGACGGATTTGACCCCAAAGTCCACACCGAGTTAATTTGGTGGATACGTTAAGGCGTGGGCGGCGGATATGTTCCGGCGAATGAATGTCATGTGATGGGTCGGCGGGATCGTTCCGAGCCGTGGTTCATGGTTCTATGATGGGAATAAATAATAACGGATCGGTATCGAAAATGAAAAATCTATTTTGCTTACTTAGAAGTGGTTTACGTTTAAAACCTTCTAAGGTAAGTGCTCTAAACACGGCCTCATGATTCTTTTGATTTATGATAAAACCCGGTGAGTGCGCTTAGTACTCACCCCAAACTCTTTTCAAATCTTTTCACGGATGGAGGAGGGGGCGGGCGACGCGCGGGGGTGGAGCTGGTTCTTCATGCTATGCTTCCGCGATGTTGTGTTATATACGTACTCGATAATTATGTATTCTTGTCCCTTATTTGCTTTACGATTGGGAACAAGATTTGTTATGTTATTCTCACGTGAGTCTCGATGAGCATGCTATGTGGTTGACCGGTCTAGTTGACGGGATGTAATCTTATTTCGCTTCTTGCATTACTTATAATAAACCAAGATCATGTTTTACGAGGTTATGTTATCGATATTATTACTGTTGGTGGATTGTTTGTGCACCCTCCCTTCGTGATATGTCCTAGTTATAGAGGAGATCTTGCCCAATTTCATGGTCACATCTTCTTATCGTGTATGTTATATGTATCCCCTTCTTCCCCGCTTAACCCTCACCCTAATCACACCCCGGCATCCGTGCCTTCCCTCGGGAATTGGGGCGTGACACATGCATATGGAGATGCATTCTCAAGGTGAACCAAAAATACTTCATTTTACTTGACAAAAGATTCCGCTCAACTCCCGCTCTGTTCCATCACCCGCTCAACCTGCACATTTAAAAACAAATATGCAGGGCTGAGTACAAAGATGCACTCAGTGGACACATGCCGAAAACATTTTACTTTACGAAATATTGTACTGCCCTCATCACAGTAAGACACAAGGGGTTTTATTTGAAAAAGGCCTTGTTCTTACAAAATACATTTTCTCATTTCTCAAAGTTGATTGGCCAGTCATTTTTATATCACAACAACCACAACGTATATTCCAAGTCGGCTATGGATAAACGCGTCGGGAGGGAGGCCTCCCTACACCGGACGCAACTAACCGCCCAGCGGTTAAGAGCATGACCGCCCTGCGGTTCAGAGGCCCCACACGTGTACACAACCCTAGCTAGGATTTCTCCCTTACTCCTCTAGCATAGGATCCGAATTCGTAACTTCCTGGTTCCTTAGGCAACCCGAATGGACATATACAAAACATAAAACATTTTCTGGCAGACAATATCGTATCTCAACTTTTTGTAGAAAAACAGTAAAGTAATAACAGTAAAAGATTTTCATAAAAAGCTTTTAGTTTAAGAAAGCCCACCTTGAGAACTTAAAGTTCTTAGGTCACTTAGGGTTTTACTTTCCGTTTCTCCTTTCCTTCGAGTCAAACCTTATCAACGTAAGAAACGAGTTTTTAGCATATCATCATGCTGCGTAAGAATCATCGATCCGAACCAACGTACGTACTATTCTTCCATTCATTCCTTAGTTCAAATCGTTCAACGTAACGTACGAATCTTAATTTCATATCTAACGTCGTCACGTACTGACTTTACTTATCGTCTTACGTATATACTCAAATTCTACGTATTCACAGACATATTTCT
Source organism: Salvia rosmarinus (assembly GCA_036937905.1). Lineage (NCBI taxonomy): Eukaryota > Viridiplantae > Streptophyta > Magnoliopsida > Lamiales > Lamiaceae > Salvia > Salvia rosmarinus. The sequence goes on from CM072823.1 coordinate 24,279,989, forward strand.
CTACGTCTCAACCTTTCACTTATCATATCGTATGATTCTCATATCACGTATCACGAGACGCCATATTCTTTCATTTTTCACAATTTTCGAAAATTCCATATATATATATATATTTTCAAAAATCTTAATTATTTCACATAATATGTTATTATCATCATATATCAATAATATGACATAATATTCATCATTTTCAACTTATACATCAATATTTCATGCTTTAGTAAATTTCGAAATTTCCATCTCATAATATTTCATATTTTTCCAAAGAATTCCACATAAAATCATAGAATTTCAAATATGAACCACCATCATTATTTTAAGTTTAAAACAACAATTAATTTTATGTTAATCAACATATAACCTATGCTTAATTTCGGTCATAACATAGTATCTTTAATACATGTTTAATTTTGTATTAAAAACATAATTCATGCTTATAAACGTCATATAAACATACTTAATTCATAACTTCGACATATAGTATATATTTCACGTATTTCACATAATTTTCGAAAGCATGTAACAAAACATATCACATATGATTATTCTAATATTTTTGCATAAGATAATAAGAAGTGTAGAGTTTCTAACCTTCTAGTCGATTTTGATCGACGTTTACGACGTCTTTCGAACTACGATCGAAGAGAACTCTCGGGAACACTCTCTATTTTTCTTCCTATTTTCCTCCTATTTTCGGTTATGGTATGGTATGGGGGGGGGGTCTCCTATTTATAGATGTTATAAAGTGATTTTAATCATTACTTTATAAAATATCTTAATATAAAGTCAAAAATTACAACTCATACTTATCTTATAAAAATTCAACCCTATGAGTTGTCAATGACTCATTTTTGATCTTATTTTATAATTTAATTACTCATCTTATCTTATCTTTTTGAAATTATCACATATCTAGTTGTAAAATCAAAATTTACTACTCATACCTTATGTTATGACATTTTCGGCCACTCTCTTTGTATAAGAGACATTTATTTTATTTTATCCTATTGTTTATTATGTTATTTTATTATTGAATTAATGTATCTTATACTTATCATAAAATAATTAAATTACCACTTTATATAATATATATACAATTTTCGGCCACTATTAGAACCTTAGGCTAAGTTTTTTATTTTTTTCTATATCATATACTTTAATATAATTATAAGATAATATCATATCTTATCCTTATCCTAAAGTTTGAATTTTATTTATTATGTTCACATTTGTTCACATTTACTTTTCAAATATTTCAACTACTACAAGACAAAGCTTATAGTTACTTATTCAAATTGAACACATACTCTATCTTATCCTTTAACAATATCTTATCATTATAATTATGACCCCTTATTAATTAAGGCATGATATTTATATTCATTTTCACACTAAATAGTCCAATTTTCGGCCCCTATGTTAATATGATGCCAAATATTTTATTTTTCTCCAATTAATAACTATATGACATAATAATAATCTTAGATGATAAAATAAATCATGGGGAAATTAATTAAGATCATTTCTATGTACTATAGTAAAGTTATCGGCAAATAATTAGAAATTACGAATAAATTATCAAACTATGATTCTTTTCATAAAAATATTATTTTCATGAGTAATTATATTAATATAATGATATTATATCATAAAATAAATTTTTGGAATTTTTCTAAGCAATTTCCCAATTTTTTTCGAAACAAGGGTTTCTTAGAAACTAATTTTTATAAAATTCCATTCTCACCCTATTTTAATGATTTCAAAATTTTTATAACTTCTAGGAGATAAGATTGATCTAGAATCATGATATTTATCAAATATATAATTAAATAAATTATTTAATACAATTATCACATATATTGTGATTTTCGAAAAAATCACATAAAATCATACCTATAATTTTGAAATTTATATGCTTCTAGAACCAAGATATTATTTCCTATGATACTTATCACATTTCTACACATTTCTAAGAGATAAACATTATCTCTTAATTAATCATGATCTTATCTTATCTTTTTATAAAAATATCATAGCCATCTTATCTTAAAATGTCATTTTCCATGTTTATCACATCCACCTCATGCTTGGGTGTACAAGATAATTATCTTATCATATACTACAAGATAAACATGACAACTCATCACATAAAATCAAGTGATCACAAATTAAATCATAATTTAATCCTTTATACCTTATATTTTCGAAAATCATCATGTAAATGAGAAAAATATTTCTTTTTCTTCATTAATGTAAATAATATCCAAAATAAACTTAAAAACATATTTAAAAATTATTTCGTTCAAATTTTCAAGAGAAATTTTGATTTATTCAAAATCGACAACTACCGACGTTCACTTTCATATTCGTTCCTATCGTACTGTTCCTTCTTTATTTTCAAAATTTTTAAACCCGTAAATTGGGTATTACAACTACCCTTTAAAACAATCTATCCTCGAAGGATGATTCGACAACGTTCTTGAGGAGGATTTTCCATATCAAACTAAACGCTGTTACTTTAATTTGGTCATCAAAACCTTAACTTTCATTCACATCGATTCATTTCTTTCGCTTCCATGTCCTCATGTTTTCTAATCAAATCTATCCAACTAGCGATTCTCATAGATGGTGAGTCCAGGTCCAAATCGTTGCAACTTATGAGGTAATCTTCTCCTTTTGACTAAGAAATTCATATCTCGTCTAGCTCGGTCAAATTCTAAATTACTCGCTAATCTTACCCATCCCCTTAATTCTCATTTATATAATCACGAGTATATTGAAAGCGGATCATATTGGATGTTCACCCGTTCTAAAGGAATAAATTAACCGTTTTGTTGTCTTGAGCTTGTCGTGGTGGATTAGGTCTAGCATTCCTTGTCCTATAATCGGTACCGAAATGTCCTCTTCCTATAACAATCATAGGACCAGCAGTTTTCATTCTTGTCATCCTTATAACCAAAATATAACTTAAACACCCACCAAAGATGCACATGTATATATATAAACTTCTCCCATTCCATGTCATATCACAAAACCGGTTTATTTCACATCATGCTCATCAAACTTTTTTAAAGCTTCATACATTGAACTCTCAACAATATCTCATAACCATTCATCTAAACTTATCTCACTTTCGTTGATTCATCAAATTCATAGAGATGGACTTATCTCCTTGCTTGAATCTTTCATTTTCCCGCTACTATCAAATTTATTCTACTATCATATAATACCGCTTAAAATCTTCCCAAGTGAATTACTCCATTTGAAAAGTTGGTTCCCACCGTAGAAAGAAAGATTCTTTCCCGATTCGTAAAATGTCCGGGCCTCATTAAGTGCGGTCCCATTACAAGGCGGGTTTTGTTTGAGAAACAGTGCCTCTATTCCACTGGTTGTCACGACCGGACTACTTAATTAAGTAATTAACGCTTTAAATAAAACACAGTTATGACTAAATTAATAACTAGCACATAACTTTTATAGTAATTTCTAATTTGAAATTTCTCCAAAAGTCACATGATTTTAACTAACTAATTCAATAGGACTTTTCCATATATAATGATTGTTTTTCAACTTAGTCATAACGTAATGATTTTATACTTATTTCGACACCATATGTCATCAAACCACGATATTATCAAACCATTCTATCTATGTTAAAGACATATAAGTTTTACTAAGTCTAAGTGTTTTAGGATCCGAAGGTCCTCATCGAATGTCTTTTATGAAATTTTCCGCCTCCGATATGTTTTATCTCCTTTATGAGACGATCCAAATCCTTCAAAGAACGATATTCTTTTATGGTGTTGGTTTTCTTATTTCCAAAAACCCTCCAGCTCAACATCCTCGATAGAATCCTCGCCCATCGTCCATTTTCATCTATTTCTTGTACAACCAAGGAACATAAAAGAAAACAACCATTCCTTTATCTTCTCATCCGCGTGGTGCTTCTCCATACACATCAGAGTATCATCAATACTCATCAAGTACTCGTTAGGTTTTCAACAAACATTTAACTTGAACAACTTACCGAACTTTATCAACATACTAGTTGAAATAACTTTTCAGCAACAATAGACTTTACATCATTGTAACATCATAAGCTAATGAACATCATATTGTACTGGCATTATCTTCCTATGTTGGACCCAAGGGTAACCAATCACAGTCCTACCCTATCTACGTTTTTTCGGCAATGAGAAGTAGGTCTCCTTCTCAATACCTTGATCGGTCTGCTTAATCATAAACTTCTCGGTCATTGCCGGTATACTTATAAACTTCCCGGTCATTACCGGTTTATGAAATTATAACTTCTCGATCATTAACACATTCTTCCGTAGATAGGTAATATAAACTTATCTTCAATAATAACTAAATTTTATGCTGGCACACAACATAAATTTATGTTCAACAATAACACAATCAAGATACACGATCTTTTGTTCACATATAACATATTATTATTTTCAAAAATTCTCAAGATTTCATTCACATAATTATGTGCAAAATATAATCGAAATATTCAATATCTAACACACATTAAAGAGAAGAAAACCTACCTAGCACATCGTCACTCGAGAATTTCTTTCTTTTCGTCCTTTAGAACGCACTTATCTTTGCTTGATCCTTGTAATTGAAATAATTATCGAATTTTGCAACTTTATTGTTTGCTTGATCATATTACATAACATATCAACTTTCATTAATATATAATACATTTTCAAACCTTAACTTAAACAATCAAGTAAACAAATCTCGCTTATATACTTATCATATGTTTGCTAACTAAATACTTAATAACCTTATTTATAAACAAATTTTAACGAAATTTCGACAGAGTAACGTTTATAAAATGAATCGCCATTTCCATCCAAAATCAACCAAATTCATCCCAACCTCCACCAAATCGACATCATATACCAAAATATATATTTAGGAACTTAAAACAAGTCCAAACTCATTCATGTACATTAAGATTCTACTATGCCCTTCAACATACCTATTATGTAATTTCATAAATTTCATAATCAACAATCAATTTAATATCAAACAACTCACATTTATATTCATTTATCATCAATAATCATCAATCCATGATCAATTCAAACCTTAATCAAATTCATCATATAAATTCACAATTTGGTACTAAACTTTAATTTTTCATCTTTTAATATATATGTTCAATAAATCCCATAAATTCAACTTAAGCATTATTTTTATCATAGATCTCAAAAATCATATCAAATACATAAAATAAAATCAAGAAATCAAAGTTCATGCATACCCCTTCATTTTCAAAAATTTGAGAATTAAGTGAATTAAATTCTTATAAATTCATATCATGCATTATATATATCCTAAAGCTTAAATATCATGTCAAATAGATCAAATAAAATCAACAACTCATAGATCATTCAACATCATAATTTTCGAAAATATGAAATTATGTATACTTTCAATTTCTTTTATCAAATCATGTTTATTCCCACTTAATTACGCATATTTAAACTTAATTTAATCAAATTATACCACATAATTCACACACAAAAATTAGGGTTCATGATGCTACTTTAATTTCCAAACTTCATGAATTTAAGGAATTAAAACCATAGCTTATGTTAATTTAGCATCATAAGCATAATTAAATCAATAAACATAACAAAAATTAAACAAATCAACCTTAAATCATAACACATAATTTTTGAAAACCCTAGGTATATAGAACATCATGTTCATTAATTTTCTTCACAAAAAATTGGATTAAATAGAGTGCTTACCTTCTTTGGAGTGATTTCTACTTAATTTAGCACTTAAAATATGGATTAAAGGTGAAGAAAGTTTTTTGTGTGAGACTAGTGTGTGTGTTCGAAAATTTGAGGGAGAAGAGAGCTTGAAGATGATTCCCAATGAATATGATTCTAGAAGTTATGTGTATATATAGATTTATTCATTTATTAATTCATTTTCTCTAAATTCTTACTATTTTCAAAAATTAGGTAAATATTTCTCTAAAATTACTAATGTTACACATTAATATTCTTTAATAATAAAACTCATTTTTCTCATTAATATAAAGATCCAAAATAATTAAATCCATTATTGGAACACATATCATATAAATGTAGATTTAATTCTTTCATATGCAAAAATTCAAATACTTATTCTTTAAATTCATAATTTCGAAAATTATGGAAAATAATTCATTTATCACTAGATATAAATAAAATAAATTTATTTAAGCTATTTAATAGCTTAAATAATATTTCATTTCATTTTATAATTAAATCCCATAAAAAAAATAATTAATGCATTTCTCTAGCACATTTTCTATTTAATGAAATATTTTCATTTAAACACACAATAATAATCACATATCTCACATTTCATCATAATAAAATTCATTTCTAAATAATCTCTACTTCTTCTAATTTCTATTCATTCGATTAGAACTTAATCGAATTTCTATCGCTTAATAATCTATTATGCATTCCTTTATAAGTTTTTTTTAACAATAATTTGCTTTTAAGCCCCTAATTATACTTAATTATGCTCTAATCGAATCTAATTTTTCTTTTTTCTTTTGTATCGAACTACCACCTTCTTTTTTCAACTACGATTGGATCCATCTGTTCCCTCAACGTTGGTTCAATGGTAGTATCTGCTACAGATCCTTGTCCTTCATGAATCAATTTTGACTGTAATAAATAATTACATCAATGTAATATGTTAAAATTAGTGTCAAGTAATATATATAATACACAACAAATATTTAGATAAAAAACAGTACATATATTCGGATGGAAGTTAAAACAATAAATATACTACAGAATGTTATTGTATTTTAAAAAACAAAACCTTGAAAATAACAACATGTGGTTCAACTATGGTTGTGATATTGCCCCGTGGATTAGCTGTATCAACCCCTTCTGTGTTCTCTAGAAACTGTTCATATGGAATAATAAATGTATTTAATATCATCTTGTATGAATTCATAACTTGATTAAAAGCAGTAAAAATGTAACAGCCCTCTAATCCTAAGGACGGATTAACGAGGACTAATACTTGGAAAAGTAATCAAGGAACATGAAAGACAATTAATCATAGAATTATGGGACTAAATTCGAGTAAATTACGAAGCTTCAACCATTATATACAAGGCACACATAATTTACATGTGGAATTAGACCTACAGATTCTTAACAAAAGATCCAAATGATCTGAAATAATTCAACTGTCAACATCAAAACATAATTTAGTTCTATTGCAGCGGAAAGACGTGTGAATACACATATGACGATGTGTAGTCAAGGTTTCTAATATATCATTATCAAAAGGGGTCTGACTGCTCAACACACCTCCACCCATCATCTGCTCAACCTGCACATTTAAAAACAAACATGCAGGGCTGAGTACAAGAATGCACTCAGTGGACTCATGCCAAAACATTTTATCAATTTAAATTACACTGCCCCATCATGGTAAGACACAAGGGTTTTATTGGAAAGGCCTTGTGCTTACTAAAACATTTCATCATTTTTGTAAATCATCGTCTGGCTAGGCATTTTCCTTGTATGTATGATCCATATCCCTTTCCTTTCATTTCTCATATAACATCATCATAAACTCATCTCATAAAATCATCTCGCGCCAGAGAGAGGCCTCTCCCACTGGACGCCGTGACCGCCGAGCACCCTTTCAAAGACACAAGTCACAAAATAGTGCACAAAATCCTTGCCACTCCGGCACATGATACGAATTCTCAATCATCCTTGCGGGTACTAACAAGGATACGAATTCAATCATTTCATAAGTTGGGAGCTACCCAACAACATTCATCATTCGATCATGGATAGGATACATACATAAAACATAAACATTTTGCGCAGGTAATTAAATAATCATTTCCTCATCATTTCTTGCAAAATAAGCATCGTAAATAAATCATTTGATAAACATTTATCATTTTGAGTATAGTAAAGCCCACCTGGTACGCAAATTTTCTATAAACAATTTCTTTCTACGCCAACGATCACGTCCGCATCCCACCTTTACGTAAGAAGCTAATTTAGTACGTTGGTCACGTATTTCAAGATTTTCAAAGTTTAATAAACTTTGATAACTTTCTAATGTAATGCTTCACATCTTTCAACTAAAATAGTACGTCGTTTCATCGCATATCTTAGTTAATAACTTCTCGTACTTCGATAGAGACGTAATATAATCTATGGTCTCATATTAACCATTTTAGTTAGATGTCGAACGTATTCTAACGTTTTTCGATAAAATGATTTCAATTATGAAATCGTTTCTCACAAAAGAGATATTCTTATAATTTTAATACGTTTCACACGTATTAGTGTATTTATTCAACGTATACTATAACATTGATCACATACAAACGTATTTCATACGTTTTGACCAAAGTCAACGATTTTGACTTCTCTTAACATACTTTTCCAATTATTCACGTATTTATTAACCAATTTCCATATAAATCGATTTTCAATCGATTTCTTATCAAAGAACCCTAATTCTCGATTTTTCACGTTAATCAATAAACATGATCAATACTTTTCTCAAGTATGATCTAACTTGTACTTTATTTATTATTTTTCACATCTAACGTTATTTAATATAACGTTTCGTCATAAACATAGTAAACTATGTTTCTAAAATCCCATAAATTCTTAATAAGTCCAACATATATTCTAAGGACATAATATGTGATTTTCTTTGAATAAATGAATTTAAAACTCTTAGACCTTATACTATAGCTCTCGGCCATCATTGATACAATTATCAAAATTCTTCCAAAAATTCTTATAAAATCAAATAATGCTCTATATTATCATAGTATCGATAATATATATTAACATTAGCTATAGGAAAATTGGACATCACTTTTGTAACAGCCCCTAAATCTTAAGTACGATTTAGCAGGGACTAATACTTGGAATAATAATCAAGGAAGCTTTAACCAATATATATATATATACAAAAACTCATATGTTCTGGAAGTATTCAACTAATCAACATCATAAGATAAATTAATTCTATTGCAGCGGAAAAACGTGTGAAGACACATATGACGATGTGTATTCAAGGTTTCTAATGTATATCGTATTCAAAAGGGGTTCCGACTGCTCCGACACATCTCCATCCATCATCTGCTCAACCTGCACATTTAAAAACAAACATGCAGGGCTGAGTACAAGATTGCACTCAGTGGCTCATGCCAAAATAATTTATCAAGTTTAAATTACTCTGCCCCATCTCAGTAACACACGAGGTTTTAATTTGAAATACTCGTGCTTACTAAATAATTTCTTTCATTTTCCATAAAGATTCGTGCGGCCGACATTTTCCATGTATGTATGATCCATATCCACCACAATAATTCATTCCACAACAATTCCTGCTACTGGAGAGAGGCCTCTCTCACAGACGCCGTGACCGCCGAGCACCCTTTCAAAGACACAATCACAAATAATCGGTGCACAAAATCCGGCCATCTCAAGACAGATACTGAATTCTCCATCATCCTTGGGGTACTTCCAAGAATACGAATTCAGGCATGTCATAAAGTGGGAGCTACCCAACGTTATGCATCAATAATCATGGATTGGATACATACACAAAACATAAACATTTTGGGCAGGTAATTAAATAAATCAGCTCATAAATATTTGCTTGCAATAAAGCATCATAAATAAATCATTTGATAAATTCTACCAGTTTGAGTATAGTAAAGCCCACCTTTACTTTTGAACTTCGATTTTCGATACGCGTGTTCTTCTCTGGTTGCGTGTGAGCCTTCGCGTCCCACCTTTACGCAAGAATTTACGTTTAGAACGTTGGCACGCTTTTCGAGATTTTCAAAGTTCATTCAACTTTGATAAATAATAATAATTCGAAGTTTTAATAAATCTTAATACGTCGTTTCAACGCGTATTTCAATAAAATAATTCTCGTACTTCGAGAGAGACGTAATATGATCTACAGTCTCATTTTAACCTTTTAGGTTAAATAATTAACGTATAATAACGTTATTCAATAAAATGATTTCAATTATGAAATCTTTTCTCACCAATGAGATTTTCTTATAAAATTTATACGTTTTACACGTATTAGTGTATTTATCGAACGTATTTCATACGTTACATCAAAAGTCAACAATTTTGACTTTTCTTAATAAACTTTTCAAATTATTAACATATTTGATATCTAATTTAAAATAAATCGATTTTCAATCGATTCCTTTTCATAAAACCCCAATTCTCGATTTTTCACGTAAATCGATAAACTCTATTAATATTTTTCTTTAATATTAATTAACTTATTCATTTAACATTATTTTTCATTTCTAACGTTATTTAATATAATGTTTCGCCGTAAACATAGTATACTATGTTTACAAAATTTCATAAATTCTTAATATGTCTAAAATAATTTCTAGACATATAATGTATTATTTTCCTTGATAAAAAGGATTTAAAACCCTTAATATTCATTCTAAAGCTCTCGGCCTTCTTCACTAAAATTCTCAAACATCTTTCAAAAATTCTTTTAAATTCATGTAATATACTATATTATCATAGTATCAATAATATGTATTAACATTAGCTATAGGAAAATTGGACATCACCCTTCCTATACTTATGGTTCTCGATTTTTTTCCAAAATTTCCAAACAATTTTCTAAAATTCTAATTAAATTACACAAGGCCTAAACATCAATCTATATCATTAATCTAGCATAATATTCAACATCTACAACATATTCATCAACATACTCCAAGATAGGCATTCTCGAAATTTTTCAAAGTATGTACATTCATTTGCTAAAAATTCTAATAAATTCACATATCATTAAATCAATGCCCTAGATCATTAAAATGCATTAATATTTCTTATACATGATTTAAACATTAACAATTGTCCTCAATTAATTTCGGTACATTCATATATATAACCTATGATTTCCAATAAAATCAAACATTAACAATTGCATCAACCTAGTTCACGGCTTTTCCTTGAAATCAATTCAATTATTTTCTAAATTTGTTAATTAACAAATACATGCTTAAGCTTTTATTTAAATCACCAATGTAATTCATGAACATCATGCTTAACAATATTTACAAACAACAAACATGATCACATGATTTTTCATATTTTTCTCATTAAGAACCTAACATATATATTAAAATCTAACCGTTAGAAATCAAAAATCTTAACGTATAATTAAAGCTCGTTCGATGCCTAACCTTTTAATCGGCTTGGATTATTTGTGCAAAAGATTTATGTAACAAGGAACTTGGCTAGAAAAATTGAAGAACACTCAAGTTTTCTCTTGAGGAAGCTCACGGCAGTGAGGAGAAATGGGAAAGAGAAAGTGTTTCTTTGGTTTTGATGTAATGATCACTTAAGTATAACTCTTAATTCCTCACGGTAATGTGTGTTTGAAAAGAAATGATTGTTTTGTTTTAATAGTCTATCACTTAACACTTAATATTAAAGAAACAAAGTCAAGCAATACACTTGTGTACCCTACATCCCTCTCGGTCCTCTCACTCTCATACAAAGCAAGACAACATTTTATTACTTTGTGACTCATCAATATAGGATGTCATCACCTAGCCAAAGTAATTGCATCTTACACATCACATTGAACAAAACAAAATAAAATCCTACAACTTTGATTCCAAGCATACGTCGGCCACCCCAATTATCCAAGGGAAGAGTGTTAAATTTTGTCTTATACCAATTCAATCATCTCAAGAATTAATTAAGTGGAAGCAAAGTCAAGAAGGAGTTTCAAACTTTCTTCTCACCTCAATTTCACTCCCATCACACGGCTATGACACATACCATTTCATCCAATTTGATTCCCTTAATAAATTACTTGATTATTGTGTAAACATATCATGCTACTACATTATCCACGCAGCATAGCAATTGATGGCAAAAAAATTTATTCATGTTAACACATAACTACTAACTCACGACATTTTCTCATTTTGAGTGTCCAACATTTTATTTTCATGCTATTTATAGTTATATAGCTCAATATATGTCTTAGATTATAAATTATATCATAGGAAAAATCATTAAAATGATTTCATGTGCCAAAACCCTAATTTTCGAAATTAGGGTTTTCGAAAATTACTACTTTGTTCAATAATTATTCCTGAATCCTCTAGCATTGTTTTAATGCTAAATAATATTCTTATTACATAAAATAATCATTAAACTCGATTTTCTAATCGTCTCTAAACGTTGACGTTCAAAACGTCTCAAAAGTTCATAATCGACCCATCTCAAAATTGTCGTAATAAAGTCGTAATCACTTTATTAAATCATTTCATTAATAATGAAATGTAATTCTAAGCTTCGTCACTTAGAAAAATTCACGTAATATTAAAAATATCGATACGTAATCGATGTAGAAAATAATACTGTTGAAATACGTTACATATTCGTATTTCTCAATTCACATTCATCTGTGAATAAAACATAGGAATTTATTATTCCAAAGATAATCGAAATCATAATTCGATATTTTAATAATCAAATTATCGAGACGAAACCCTAATTTACGATTTTTATTATCGTAATTGGGCTTTTAATAAATCGGGGTATTACAACTTTCCTATTCTTTATAGTTCACGGTTTTCATCTTTAATGTAGCAAGTATTTTTCTAAATTTCTTATAAATTCTCACAACACTTAATCACTACCATGTATCACTAATACATCATAATATCCAACAATTATAACTCACACATCATTGTACCAATCCTTATAGCTCTCAAAAATTTTCAAACATGAACATTCGATTTCTAAAAATTCTAATAAATTCTCATAGCCCTTAATCAATGCTCTACATTAATAATATGCTATAATATCACTTAAACAATAATCATACCTTAACATATATTACACCAACATTTTCGATACATATATATATATATATAACATATGATTTCCAAAAATTTCCAAATAATCACTATAAGCTTAACTATCATCATAGATCACTAATCCATCAACATATGAACTTAAGAATTTTCGGTCATCACCTATTAATTTTTATAACATGCTTAGCTTTTAATTTAAACAATACATATGTTCATTCTTATCATAATAAACATAATTAATAAATCACTAAACATGATAACATAACTCATCATATCAAAACATTTATAACATAAGCATAATATTAAAATCAAACGGTTGGAAATCAAAAATTTTAACGTATAAATAGAGCTCATTTGATGCCTAACCTTTTAATCGGCTTGGATTATTTGTGCAAAGGATTTATGTATCAAAGGATTGGGGTTTTTATTTGAAGAACTCTCTTTCTTTTACTCACAAGAAGCTCACGACATTCTTCTTAAAAATGGAATGAGAGAAGTTTTCTCTTGTCTTTTCTTTACATATCTCACGGTACTTGGTGTTTGAAAAGAAGTGATATTTTGTTCCATTTAACTATCACTAAATAAAAACAACTAAAGGAATAAAATGAAATGTTACACTTAATGCACCAACACCACTCACGGTCACACAAAAAATTTGCAAGACAAAAATAATTGTGACTCATCAAGGTAATACATCATCACTTACACCATACTAACTACACATTGAACAAAACAAAATAAAATCCTCACTTTTTGATTCCATATGCATCGGCTACCTTCACAATGCAAGACAAATTTTGGTGACTCACTCTACATTAATACATCACTCCTATGCCATAGTAAAAGCACATCACCATCAACAATTAAAGAAACAAAAATCCTCTCTTTTGCTCCTAAATGTGTCGGCACTTATTGAAGCCAAGGGAGGAGCTTCATTTATTTTTGTCTTATACTAAAATAATATCCTACACATTAACTACACCAAGTCATCAAATCAAAGAAGAGTTCCAAAACTTCTTCTTTCCTCCATTTGGTACAAATTTTCCACGGCAATGACATGCCAAACCATCCCACTTGATTCATTCATTTACTATCTTGTTTTGTGTGTAGTAATATTCCACTCTTTCAATTATTACATAGCAAGGAATTAAGATAGCAAAATTTTGGATCATTGAACCTTAATAAACAATAGCTCACGACACTTCTATATTTTAGTGCCCAATATTTTATTTTCTTGCTATTTATAGATATATAACATAATATATATCTTAGATGATATATTAAATCATAGGAAAAATTATTAAAATGATTCATGTGTCAAAACCCTAATTTTTGAAATTAGGGTTTTCGAAAATTACTACTTTGTTCAATAATTATCCCTTAATTCTCTAGCATTATTTTTATGATAAATAATGCTCTTATTACATAAAATAATCATAGAAATTTAAATATTATAATTCCTTAATCATTAGACTTATTTTTCGATTCGTCTATAAATGTTGACGTTCAAAACGTCTCGAAACGTTAACAATCGAACCATCTCAAAAAGTTCGAAATAAAGTCGTAATGAATTTATTAATTCATTTCATTAATAATGAAATTTAATTCTAAGCTTCGTCACTTAGAAAAATAACGTAATATTAACTAACGATATTCAATCGACGTTAAAATATTACTGCCGAAAGAATAATATAAATATATTCCTTGATTCACTAATCATTAGTGAATATGATATAAGAATTCATTATATCATAAACAATCGAAATCAATATTCGATAAGTTACAATTTCAATTATCGAGTTGAAACCCTAATTTACGATTTTTATTATCGTAATTGGGCTTTAAATCTTCGGGGTATTACAAATTTTTTTAATGAATGTACATGGATATTGTGCAACATTATTGCAGTTTATGTGCTACATATATGCAATTAATATGCAACGTTACTTAACAATCATAATTATATGTTAAATATTGTATAGTTAATATAAGTTGTGCAACCGTAATTAAAGCATTCTATATTTTAAAAAAATGAAATTAAATTAAATTATTACATTCAGTAAAATACTAACCTCTGATTGAAGACCTAAAATAATCTTGTCTACAATACGTGTTGCATCATTGCGAACACCTTCATCACGATGTTCTAAATCCATATGCTGACAAAAAAAATAATAGTTAGTTAAAGAAATATACATCAAATTTTATAAATTGAAATTCATTTGTAACAAATAAAACATTACATGTACTGTATCATGCACCGAATCACCAACAATTTTTTCCTTACCAGGTGGTGTGCTCCAAAGTTGAGTTAATCCAAAACTGAAGGAAGGCGTATCTTCAAGCTTGCTTATGTATTCGTCTCTTTGTGCAACAGCAGCATCAACATCATCCCACAGTTTCTAAACATCTTTGTTGTTCTAAAAACCTTCATCCTCTTCTGTTGTTCCTTGTGTTTGACCACTCTTTTGTTGTGAAACCGACAATGTGGAACACGATATTGACTTGAAAGTTGTTTCTATTGTCCGTTGAAACGAACGAGAAACAACTATTTCTTTTGGAGCGAACGCAATAATTTTCATCATGTCCATTGTCAGTGTGGCTATCTCTTTGCAATTTTTAAAACCTCAATATTTGGGTATACACGCCTCACATAAATCTATAATGTCGTACCTTCATTAGCCCCGACCTCAATAGGTGGATTAGGATATCCGTCACCAAAAACTCCACCTTTAATCTCTGCAGCTTGTCTTTTTCTCAAAGCCTCTGTACTCCAATTCCCTATTATAGGATAATGTCTCGGTACATCTTATAGCCAACCCTATCAACATAAAACACCTGCGAAAACAAAATTAAATTTCAGCTAAACAAAATAGTAATAATAACAGAATAAACATTCATTAAATAAATGAAATGATTACCATCAAAAATAATAATGGTCTAACAAAAACTGAAGCATTCTTTTCAACCCAGTATGTATTGTGCTCTATCAAACTCCTCATGACGTACTCACCCTAATTCCAATTTTTAATTTGATCAACTTTCTCCAAACAATTGAGGATATATGGAACAATATATCCATTTCCAGTGCTCTCCATGAATGATGACTGAACAACAATCATAAAATGCCTCTTAAACCAATAATCACCATCTTCACAACTCAGTAAAACATCATGCAACTTCTGAATTGATACTCTATGTCTATATGTGTAATAACCCATACTCCTGTAGCAGAGTTTAGCTCTTGGCTAAGAGCTTATAAGAAGGGCATTGCATCCTTAAGAAAGAGTTGTTTAAGTTAAAAGCTTTATGTTAAGCTTTGAGTCGAGCAGATAGAATCTGAGATAAGATTCTTAAGTCTTTATTAGCGTGAGAAGATCTAGATTTCAAGAGTCTTGATATGATAAGATATGTGTTCATAGAAGTCTTGATCCCAGAGTCATAGAATTTCAGAGTCTTTGTTCTTTTTGATATCTGTGTTTGCTGAATAAACCCGGATCAAGAGCAATACCCAAAATGGTTTTTTAGACCAAAAATACTTTTAATAGACAAAATATGATGTTTATTTTAGAAAGAGAGATATATGAAAATTCCAACTTACTAGCAATTTCTATATTTTCTTTTGATTTATTTTTGATTTATTAATTTCAAAGGATATGTTATATTTTTTTCGGATAAATATATATATCCAGATGAGGACATAACGTCCCTAATAAATTGGGCCTAGCACCAATATGTAGTAATAAGCTCAAATTGCAATCAAGCTTATGAGATAAGCTAAGAACAAGCTTATGAAATAAGCTAGGAATTTTCTAGAAATTGATGGCTTCTTATGCAAGAATAAAATAGTGAGAAATGATACATATATATGCTTTAGCTTCCAAAGCACCCCATTTTCACCATCTTCATTCTTCTCTCACTCAAATTTTCGAGACACACACACATACACACACCTCCATTTTCAAATCATTCAAGCTCATTTCTAGGAAGATCTAACCGTTGAATCCACGATCCGTCTTCACATAAAGGTAGATCTTCACCTCTAGAACATATTTATGGTTTCAAAATTGAAAAATCATGAACTTTTGAGAGCACCAAATTTTCGGTTCTCTTGATTTTGTTTGAAGGAGCATGTTTTGTTCCATTATCTCTTGATATTATGTTAGATATATCGCCATATGAGTTGTTTAATGATGAATTTTCGGGCATGAGTTCATTCGTTGGAATTCTTAAAATTTTCAAAATATAGGGGCCTAGATCTTGAACTTATTTTGTTGATATGATTAATATGCCTTCATATATGTGTCGTTGGGTAGATATAAACATGTTTTGAGCAAGAAAAACGATTGAAATCGAACCTATGCAAAAAACCCCAAATGGCCGAACCCTATGTGTCATATAAGGTTGGATTTTGATTTTATTTGATCATTTTGACTTCTTATTTGGATTCTATGATATGAATAAAGCTTAAAATGATTTATTCGGATTTTTCAGCTGACGTATTTTTAAAGATAAATTTTTTTAGTTTGACGTCAAATTGGGTTTTCAGTGTTAAAGCCTTGATATTTGGATTTTGATGATTAATTGATGATCTTTGATGATAGTTGAGCATGTATAGAGGTTCTTTTATGTTAGATGACGTCTCACGTGATTTTTCACGTTGGTCATAAGCTATGTTTGTAAAGAGTTGTTGGTTTTTGATTAAGATTAGATGACTTAAGTTTGTTGTTGAGTCCTCTATGCTTGTTTAGTCATATGAGGCTTAGTTAAGTCTTGTTATATGTTTAGATGTTATAGGATGCAATGACCCAAGTGTTCATAGACCATAGAGTTTTGTATATCAAGAAGTTATAGTCATGTTGACGACTTAGATAAGATAAAGAGTTTATCTTCTTTTTTGGTTCCTGATATGCTTATATGATACTCTATTTTAATGAAGGACCAAGTTCAAAGAAGAAAGAAGTGAATGACAAAACGTACAATCCACCTGAGTGATTGTTGCCAGGTGGGTAAAATCCTTTCTAAAAATGTGAAATGATATGATTTTGCATACAAAATGATATGGTATGCATTTTTATGAAAAGTTGACCGACTTGCTAAGTTTTTGAGCATGATGCATGTTGCCTATCTACGAGAGATGGACGATATCGACCCTATGCTGGACGAGCTGCCAGTAAGGGTTTGTATACACAAAGTGATCGTGCGTAAAATGGCCGATCACGGTGTTTGAGAAGGATGCCTACTTCTCAACACAAGAGTGTGTAGATATGGTTAATGAATGTGATAATGTCTGCAGACGCATGTTAAATGTTGCATCATGAATGTATGAGCATGAAAAGAAGTAAGTTTATTTCAGAAGCATGCACAAATTATTTAACTGAAAACTCTTGTGTGTTGCAAATGTTATGGCAAGTCAATCTTATAGCTCTATGAGCAATGTTTCAAATGTTTTCGGCATATACCCACTGAGTGCATCTTGTACTCACGCCCTGCATATATTTCTAAATGTGCAGGATGAGCTCGAGAGGATGCTGGAATCGAATGTTGTGCAGAGAAGCTTCTCTAAATGTTTCTTCTCATGATGATGTTGTTAATTTGTTGTTGTCCTGTTTTATTTGCCCAGAGTCTTATGTCATTATACATGATTCTCAGCCACACTTCTTGTTGCCGAACTTCGGTCTTTGCTTGTTTTGTGTTTTGATATTTGCCCTGATGACAATTTCATTTTGTTGTTAGGATCTCGACATTTCTGTTATGATGTCGACTTGCTTCTATGAATAAGGATTTATCGAAATGATTGTGTGAACAAGGATTTTTTTTGAATGTCCAGGATTGTTTTGATGGATCCAATATTGTATAAAATGCTTCGAAGTTATTGATTGATCATGCTTTCAAACCGTTGTAAAGATTTTATTTTGGTGAAAGCATGCTTGAGTTCTTACATCATTGGTAAAATTAGTTTAACTTGTGATATCAGATCAATGTCGTATTTGATCTTGATTATCTTATTTTGATTATTCATCCTCAGCCGTTGTTTTTCTTTGTTCGATTACTCTTTGTGGTTTGAGGACCTAGAATCATCATTTTTCATACTCCATTCTACCTCTTTTAGCATGCTTGAATATGTATATTCTTTGTCAGGTTTGTTTAAACTGTGGTATCGCATATTGATGTTCGCCATTATTCATTTCTTTCTTTCTTTTTCCCTCGTCGCGCCTAATTGCTTAACTAATTATTGGTTAAGGGAACAGTCGTGATGAATGATATCAGAGCAGTTTTGAATTCTGAACCTGTGAACCTTTGCGAATTTTGTACAATTTGTGCATAGATTTGAATTTTGAACCTGTGAATCCTTGTAAATCCTTGTGAGTCTTGTGCAGCTTGTGCACCTTGAGCATGTAAATTCTTTTGAATTGATTATGATTTGAGAATATAAGTTTATGGAGTCAGTTGTTTGATTTTGTTTTGAGAATCGGGTTATAGAGTCAGTTGTTCTTAAGAGAAGCTCAGCATTTCGATTCCATCATCTCTAGCTCACCATATAAGAGCTTATGATTATGATTATCATATATTATAATTGAGCATGTGCTTTATTGAATGAATTGAGTTGATGTTGAGTATATGCCTTATTAAAAGAATTGCTACATGTGAATGTATGCTTGAAATGAGTTATTGCTTATTGAGCTAAAGTTGAGAAGAGATCTTGAGAAAAGACGGCAGAGCAACATGAGTATGTTTTTCTGCAAGTATTTGAGCATTCTTTTTATATAGGATGGCAAGGATCGTCCGAACAGCTTAGAAAAATACGGTTCGTTTGTCACCATCAGCAAGGATCAGAGAACGCTTCTATCTGTTTATGCCAAATGAGCAGCTTACTTTGGGCGAATTTCTCGCTTAATTCCATCGCTTGTGGAGAGATACATTTGAGCACGGCGTATCGGGACTAGATGGAATGCTCCGATTGATTCGTTTATTACCTAAAGAGTGGCATGATTTGGGCTGCTGCTATTGCCATTGATTACATTGAGCCTGGTTTTATAGCTTCGAGCAGTCGATCTTCCTGCACTCCTAGTTACCATCGCCTCACTATTATGTGTACTTGAGTCTTCCTACTGGTTCATTTCCCTTGTTGCTGATTTTATTTCAGCTGTTCATCAGCTCCAGTTGGCTGGTGTCCCTTCTTTTCCTTTTAATGATGATGAGGATCTTGAAACCATTGATGTTGATTCTTTTATTCCTGAGTATGATGCTAGTACCTCTACTCTAGAGATAGAGTCATCTTTACCAGATACTCAGTTGTCTATACCCGAGTCTGATGTAGATCCTACACAGTTTGATTACTCTTATCTCGGTACTGAGATGTTTCCTACTGACCTAGATTGGTATGGTCAGCCTTTCACATCTCTTGAGATCCCTACACCGATTAAGTCTATTAATTTCTCTCATGTTCCTGAGACTTCTTTAGAGGTCCCAGAAGAGACTCAAGCTAGTTCATCGAGACCTTCAGGTGTATCAAGATCTTTCATGTATGAACGTGAATTTTACCGCTTGTTGGCACAAAGACAACACTGACCCTAGATATCGACCAAATGCCTTTTGTGACTGATCCTGATAGCCTTTATCCTGAGTAGTTCCCTTGTACTCATTTTTCGAGCGTGCTATTGATCCGCTATCTCCTGATATTGAGGAAGAGGTAGAGATGCTTGACTCCAATGAAGCCGTTAATGGCAGTGAGAATGGAGTAGTAGAGATGGAAGAAGGAAATGATGATGATGATAGCTATGACAGCCTTTCATGGGCAGAGTGAAGCTAGTAGCAGCAAGAGTGGAGGCTGGCAGTTTGTAGATAGTATGGATGCATATATAAGTGTATATATTGTACAGATGTGTATATATAGACTAGTGGTGCCTATAGATATCTTATGATGTGGTAGCGTGCTTGAGAAGCCGTACCGGATGTGTTTTTGCCCGAGATACCAAAGCATCTATATGCTTGAAAACCTTCAATTTGCAAAGTTTTCCCAGCTTTTGTAAATATCTTGAAGAGGAAGAACAAGAAAGTGCAAATTCTCCTTAAGATTCACCTGTACCTTCTCCTCCTCAAATAGATCGTAGAATTGCAGAGCTTTTTCTGCGTCAGAATCCTCCATCTTTCAATGGAGTTGGTAGTCCAGCTGATGCTGAAGAATGGGTTCGCTTTGTATAGCGAATTTTCAAGTTTTTGGAGTGCTCTGATCGAGAGTGTCTCCTATGCATATCCTTCTAGTTAAAAAGGGTATGCAGATTCCTGGTGGGAATCACGTCAGAAAGTTCTTTCTCCTGAGCAATTGGAGAATTTTACGTGGGAACAATTCAAGGGAGAATTGTATGAAAAGTATATACCTCGAAGTTACCGCAAACATAAAGAGATTGAATTTACGAACCTAAAATAAGGCAGGAAGACTGGCAAAATATGATCGTGAATTCTGCAGTCTAGCCCGTTATGCTCCTTTTAAAGTTGAGACAGATGAGAAGATGGCGGAATTGTTTCGTGCTGGTTTACGCCAAGAGATCAAAATCATTTTGATAAGCCAACCTCCAACGTCATACGCAGAAACGTTAAATCGTGAATTGGACATGGAGATGGAAATGCTACCAGACAAAGTGACGCCAGATCCAAATCCAGTACCTTTTTAGATTCGAGCCTCGCCAAGATTGCTTCTTACAGATCAGAAGTCAAAAAGAAAAAAGAATTAGGAGAATAAGACCTTCCCAAACAAGAGACGATGGCAGAAGCCGAGTCGGTATACACAGAGACAATCTTTCCCAAGTCAGTCAAGAATGCAGACGTGCCCCAGATGTAACAAAGTACATTCTGGAGTTTGCACATGGGGAAGTAACAGTTGTTATGCATGTGGACAAGTGGGCCACAATGCAATTCAATATCCGAACCGTCAGAGAACAACTAGTGACGGAGGAAAGCAGAATCATCCGTGACAGACGCAATCAATAAAATCCGTAAGTAGATATCCAAAGTCGTCGTTTTGTCAGATCGGGATGTCGCTACATCAACCGTAACCGTAACCGTCACCATCGCCTCAGCCGTAACCACCGACGCCTCGACCGCACCAACCTCTATATCAAAGCGCATACGCCCTCTCTTAAAAGCAACCTGAGAAGAACGCCAACAACTTGATAGGTATAGGTACATTGAAAGGTGTACCTATCAAGATCCTTTTCGATACAGGAGCTTCGCATTCTTTTATTTCAGCATCATGAGTAGATGTTCTTAAGCTCAACAGGGAACGTGCCGCACAAGATTTAAATGTGTTTACCCCGTTGGGTGGAGCTATCGTTATCATGCATGTGTGTTCTAACCTAGATTTCGAACTAGGATCCCTTAAGCTTAGAGCGAGATCACTGCAGCTGTTGCACATGAAGGAAGTGGATCTTATATTAGGAATGGAATGGTTGACAGTGCATTATGCAACGATATGATGCGAGCAAAGAGAAATAGCATTTCAGCCGCCAGGAAGAGAACCTACCTATTTTTATGGTATTGAGAAGAGAAGAAGCCATGTTCCTATTATCTCAGCCTTACAAATCGAGAAGCTGATGAAGAACGAGGAAGATTGTGCTTACCTTGTATATCTGAATGTCGATGTCAAGTCCAAGAAGAAGGTAGGAGATGTACCCGTGGTTAGAGAATTTCAGGATGTTTTCCTGAAACATTACCAGGGCTACCTCCGGACAGACAATTAGAGTTTTCCATTGAGTGAGAACCAGGATGAGCACCTGTTTCAAAAGCACCTTATAGAATGGCCCCAAAAGAATTACAGAGAGTTGAACAAGTTAACCTTGAAGAATAGGTATCCTTTACCCAGGATCGATAACTTGCTCGATCAGCTGAAAGGTGCCAGTGTTTTCTCAAAGATTGACCCGAAGTTAGGATATCATCAATTAAAGATTCATCGGCGACATAGCCAAGATCGCTTAACGCAGATGGCCACTACGAGTTCGTAGTAATGCCATTCGCTCGATTTAATGCACCAATTGTGTTTATGGATTTGATGAATTGTGTTTTCCATAATTATCTAGATAAATTTATTTTGGTATTTATCGATGATATTCTCGTGTACTCGAAGAACGAGCAAGAACACGAAGAATAGTTGAGAACCGTTCTACAGACGTTGAGAATAGAACGATTGTTTGCTAAGTTTAGCAAATGTGAGTTTTGGCTAAGGAAAGTGAATTTCCTTGACATATCATTACAACAGACAGAATCAGAGTCGACCCCGCTAGAGTTTAAGCGGTACGCGATTGGAAATCGCCGACAACACAGACAAAGATTCGAAGTTTCTTGGGTTTAGCAGGATATTACCGAAGGTTCATAGAAGGATTCTCCAAGATTGCGAGACCTATGACTCAATACCTTCGAAAAGGAATTAAGTTCCAATGGACCAAAGAATGTGAATAAAGTTTTCAAGAGCTAAAGAACAGATTGACTACAGCACCAATTTTGGCAATACCAGAATCAGACAAAGGGTATACTCTGTATACCGATGCATCAAAGAGTGAACTAGGATTTGTCCTGATACAAGAAGGAAGAGTGATAGCTTATGCTTCACGACAGCTAAAACCTCACGAGCTCATATATCCTACACACGATCTAGAGTTGGCAGCTGTTGTTCATGCTCTGAAGATTTGGAAACGTCTTTTGTATGGATCCAAGTGTGAGATCTTTACTGATCACAAGAGCTCAAGTATTTCTTCGAGCAGAAAGATTTGAACATGCGCCAAAGAAGATGGCTTAAGTTGGTAAAAGATTATGATTATGATATCAAGTATCTCCCTGAAAAAGTGAATGTTGTCGCTGATGCTTTGAGTAGAAAAAGCCAAATCCAGCTAGGATTCGTCCTTACTCAGAGAGAGGAGTTGATCAAAGAGTTTGAAAAGATGAGTTTGCAAATGGTGCTATCACCCGAGTCTGCGAAAGAGATTATAGCCGCTCTTATCGTTACCCCGATTTGAGAGCAAGAATTGTGAAAGCTCAAAGACAAGATCAACAGATTGAAAAGCTACGAGTTAAGATCAAAACAGAAAAGCCAAAAGAATATCATGAAGCTGGGGATTACGCAATCATGTTCAGAAACAGGATTTGCGTACCCAATGATGATGATTTAAAGAACGAGATTATGAGTGAAGCTCATAACACGCCCTACACCGCACACCTAGGAAGAACAAAGATGTATCAAGATCTAAAGCAAAGGTTTGTGTGGGTAGGAATAAAGCGAGAGATAGCCTCGTTTGTTGAACAATGTTTAGCATGTCAACAAGTTAAAGCTTTGCACCAACATCGTATGGTAAGTTGCAACCACTGGAGATTCCTCAGTGGAAATGGGATCATATAGCTATGGATTTGATGACTGGTCTACCCAAATTAAAGCAAGTTAATACAACTATTTGGGTGATAATCGATCGACTCACGAAGTGTGCTCATTTTATCCCGATCTCTATTAATTATGGAGCTGACAAGTTAGCTCAGATATACGTTCGAGAGATAGTACGTTTGCATGGAGTGCCCCGTCTCAATCACCTCAGACAGAGACTCCAAGTTTACATCTCATTTTTTTGGACGAGTTTTCAACAAGAGATGGGTACAAGATTAAATTTTAGTACAATGTTTCATCCGCAAACAGATGGTCAATCTGAAAGGACCATTTAGACACTAGAAGATATGATCAGAACCTTGATATTAGATCAAGGAGATCAGTGGGAGCGAGTTCTACCGTTGATCGAATTCGCATACAACAACAGTTACCAAGCAACGATTGATATGGCGCTCTATGAAGCCCTTTATGGCAGAAAGTGTAGATCACCACTTTATTGGGATGAAGTTGGAGACCAGAAGCGATTGAAGAAATAGTCGTAATCGTACGACAAATAAAGAAAAGAATCCAAGAAGCTCAAGATCGTCAAAAGTCCTATGCAGATAAAAGACGTACGGAGCTAAGCTTCAAGATTGGAGACAAAGAATTCTTGAAAGTATCTCCTTCCAAAAGAATACATCGCTTTAGAATTAAAGGAAAGCTTAAACCAATATTCATTGGACCGTACGAGATTCTAGAGAAGATTGGGTCAGTCTTCTATAGATTAGCATTGCCTCCATGTTTCGGTAATATCCACAATGTGTTCCATGTGCCGTAGTTACGAAGATATGTGTTTGATCCAAAACACATCATACATCAAGAGAATATTGTCCCTGAACAAGATCTAAGCTACGAAGAGAAGCCATAATGCATCTTAGATCAAAAGAACAAAAAGTAAGGAATAAATCAATTCCTTTAGTTAAAGTCCAATGGAAGCATCATGGTTTGGAAGAAGCGACATGGTAACTAGAAGATCAGATGAGAAAGAAGTACCCTGAGCTTTTTGCAAAGGTACTAAATTTCTTTCTTTTAAGAGGGTGGGAATGTAATAACCCATACTCCCGTAGCAGAGTTTAGCTCTTGGCTAAGAGTTTATAAGAAGGGCATTGCATCCTTAAGAAAGAGTTGTTTAAGTTAAAAGTTTTATGTTAAGCTTTGAGTCGAGCAGATAGAATCTGAGATAGATTCGAGATAGAATCTGAGATAAGATTCTTAAGTCTTTATTAGCGTGAGAAGATCTAGATTTCAATAGTCTTGATATGATAAATTGGGTCTAGTACCAATATGTAGTAATAAGCCTAAATTGCAATCAAGCTTAAGAGATAAGCTAAGAACAAGCTTATGAAATAAGCTAAGAATTTTCTAGAAATTGATGGCTTCTTATGCAAGAATAAAATAGTGAAAATGATATATATATATATATATATATATATATATATATATATATATATATATATATGATTTAGCTTCCAAAGCACCCCATTTTCACCATCTTCATTCTTCTCTCTCTCAAATTTTTGAGACACACACACATACACACACCTCCATTTTCAAATCATTCAAGCTTATTTCTAGGAAGATCTAATCGTTGAATCCACGATCCGTCTTAACATAAAGTTAGATCTTCACCTCTAGAACATATTTATGGTTTCAAAATTCAAAATCATGAACTTTTGAGAGCTCCAAATTTTCAGTCCTCTTGATTTTATTTGAAGGAGCATGTTTTGTTCCATTATCTTTTGATATTATGTTTGATCTATCGCCTATAAGTTGTTTAATGTTGAATTTTCGAGCATGAGTTCATTCCTTGGAATTCTTAAAATTTTCAAAAATATGGGGGCCTAGATCTTGAACTTATGTTGTTGATATGCTTAATATGCCTTCATATATGTGTTGTTGGGTAGATATAAACATGTTTTGAGCAAGAAAAACGATTGACATCGAACCTATGCAAAAAACCCCAAATGGCCGAACCCTATGTCTCATATAAGGTTGGATTTTGATTTTATTTGATCATTTTGACTTCATATTTGGATTCTATGATATGAATAAAGCTTAAAATGATTTATTCGGATTTTTCGGCTGACTTATTTTTAAAGATGAAATTTTTTAGTTTGACGTCAAATTGGGTTTTCAGTGCTAAAGCCTTGATATTTGGATTTTGATGATTGATTGATGATCTTTGATGATAGTTGAGCATGTATAGATGTTCTTTTATGTTAGATGACGTCTCACGTGATTTTTCACGTTGGTCATAAGTTATGTTTGTAAAGAGTTGTTGGTTTTTGATTAAGATTAGATGACTTAAGTTTGTTGTTGAGTCCTCTATGCTTGTTTAGTCATATGAGGCTTAGTTAAGTCTTGTTATATGTTTAGATGTTAGAGGATGCAATGACCCAAGTGTTCATAGACCATAGAGTTTTGTATATCAAGAAGTTATAGTCGTATTGACGACTTAGATAAGATAAAGAATTTATCTTCTTGTTTGGTTCCTGGTATGCTTAAATGATACTCTATTATAATGAAGGACCAAGTTCAAAGAAGAAAGAAGTGAAGGACAGAACGCACAGTCCACCTGACTGATTGTTGCCAGGTGGGTAAAATCCTTTCTAATAATGTGAAATGATATGCCTTTGCATACAAAATGATATGATATGCATTTTTTTATGAAAAGTTGACCGACTTGCCAAGTTTTGAGCATGATGTATGATGCATGTTTCCTATCTACGAGAGATGGACGATATCGGCCCTATGCTGGACGAGCTACCAGTAAGGGTTTGTGTACACAAAGTGATCGTGTGTAAAATGGCCGATCACGGTGTTTGAGAAGGAGGCCTACTTCTCAACACAGTGCGTAGATATGGTTATTGAATGTGATAATGTCTACAGACGCATGTTAAATTTTGCATCATGAATGTATGAGCATGAAAGCAAGTAAGTTTATTTCAGAAGCATGCACAGGTTATTTAACTGAAAACTCCTGTGTGTTGCAAATGTTATGGCAAATCAATCTTATAGCTCTATGAGCAATGTTTCTAATGTTTTCGGCATATACCCACTGAGTGCATCTTGTACTCACGCCCTGCATATATTTCTAAATGTGCAGGATGAGGTCGAGAGGTTGTTGGAATCGAATGTTATGCAGAGAAGCTTCTCTAAATGTTTCTTCTCATGATGATGTTGTTAATTTGTTGTTGTCATGTTTTATTTGCCCAGAGTCTTATGTCATCATACATGATTCTCAGCCACACTTCTTGTTGCCGAACTTTGGCCTTTGCTTATTTTGTGTTTTGATATTTGCCCTGATGACAGTTTCATTTTGTTGTTAGGATCTCAACATTTCTGTTATGATGTCGACTTGCTTCTATGAATAAGGATTTATCAAAATGATTGTGTGAACAAGGATTTCTTTTGAATGTCCAGGATTGTTTTGATGGATCCAATATTGTATAAATTGCTTCGAAGTTATTGATTGATCATGCTTTCAAACCGTTGTAAAGATTTTATTTTGGTGAAAGCATGCTTGAGTTCTTACATCAATGGTAAAATTAGTTTAACCTGATATCTGTGATATCAGATCAATGTCATATTTGATCTTGATTATCTTATTTTGATTATTCATCCTCGGCCGTTGTTTTTCTTTGTTCGATTACTCTTTGTGGTTTGAGGACCTAGAATCACCATTTGTCAGACTCCATTCTACCTCTTTTAGCATGCTTGAATATGTATATTCTTTATCAGGTTTGTTTAACCTGTGGTATCAAACTATTGATGTTCATCATTATTCCTTTCTTTTCTTTCTTTTTCCCCTTGTCGCGGTCTAATTACTTAACTAATTACTGGTTAAGGGAATAGGCTGTGACAATGTGTACTAGGAAAAAATATCATTCATTCATCAAATAAAGGAGTAGTATGTGTCTTCTGAAATCTTATCACGATACAACGTCTTTTTGGGAAGCCATAAACTCGGTAAACATCTTCTTGTGTGACATGAATTCTCCTATTTGGTGTTAAAATGAGCTCAGAACTATTGTGATTGAAGTTCTGCACAACCCAGTAAGCAAGCCTCGCAGGCTCCACACTTAAACCTTTGCTTGTCCTCAAGCAAACCTTATCACCACGACACGAGAAAAGAAATCAAGAAAACATATATTCAAGTGGATCATACTACGACATCACGTCATCCTAGATTTTCAAAATCAATACACTTCTTAACATGATAATAAATTAATAATTGATTGAGTATGCGGCTTAATCCAAGCAAATCACAAATCTGATCTACATGTAGTTAATAATCGATAGCTAACTCATATAGATTCTTGCATAACACATCTCATTTTCAATGTAACACACAACTTCCAATGCCAGATGTGATGACTCAAGGAGGATTATAGGATAATATTCATTAAGTCAAACCTTCGAGTTGAAAACCCGAGTATCATAATGTGGTTTTCATACTCATCACTTTTGAGCTTCCATTCGAGAAGGAACATGGAACGAGAGGAGTAGAGCCCTTATTCCAACCTTAAGCTCACTTATTCAATCCATCAACAACTTATTCCAACTCTTTTATTTTTGTTTTTATTTTTATAACAACTTTTTTTAATATATTTTTTTCGAGATAAGACACGCAAGGTGTAATATCCCGAAGATTTAAAGCTAAATTACGATAATATAAATCGTAAATTATGTTTTAGTCTCGATAATTGAAATAGTAACATACCGAAGCTCGATTTCGACTATCCATAATACGAGGATTTTCATATCATATTCACTAATGATTATTGAATTAAGGAATATAATTTATATTATTCCTTCGAAGGTATCATTCTAACGTCGATTAAATTTCGATAGTTAACCTTACGTTATTTTCTAAGTGACGAAACTTAGAATTAAATTCCATATTAACGAAGAATGAATAAAGTGATTACAACTTTATTATGGACGTTTTAGAGACAATTCGATTATTAACGTTTCGAGACGAGTCGAACGTCAACGTTTTGAGGCGATTCGAAAACTTAGTATAACAATTAGAGAATTAAAATATTTAAATCCTATGATTATTTTTATGTCATAAGAGAATTATTTTTATATAATTCTTCATTAAAATAATGCTAGAGAATTAAGGAATAAAAGTTGAATAATTTGTGCCTATTTTCGAAATACTGTTCGAAAATTTGAGTTTGTGACATAAAATTGTTCTAATTATTTTTCCTATGATTTAATTTATCATCTAGGACTTATATTATGTCATATAGCTATTAATTGCAAGAAAATAAAATGTGTAGCATATTATATATATATGGACCGAAAATTTCACTTAGTAGTGTGAAATGAAGAAAAATTAATGCTCTTGATATAGTTGTGTAATAATTATGATAGTGAGGTGTTATTAATACATAAGATAAGGTATGTTATCAAGTGGAACAAGTGGGATTGCCTTTTTGTCTTGAAGTGGCCGAAATTATTGAAGAAAATTGAAGGAAAAGAAAATTCAAACCTTATGATAATGATAGGTTATGATATTGATAATGACATATTAATTCTTTTATTTTAGCATAAGAAAATAAAATATCATCTCTTATATTATGAAGTGGCCGAAAATTGTGTGTGAACAATTGTGAAAAAGAAGAAAATTCAAAGTGTAAAATATTGACTTTTCACATTAGATATTTTTCTAAAATAATATTAATGTATATGATATCATAAGTGTAATACCATGAAATTAGATGCCTAATTACGGTATTTAAAACCCGTAAATTAGAAATTACGAGATGATTCAATCCATAAGATATCGAATAATGATTTCGATTATTTATTTAAGGAATGAATTCCTATTTTATATTCACTGAGAATTGTGAATTAAGGAATAAGAGTATATGAAGTGTATAGGCCGTATTTTATTTTAACATCGATCACGTATCGATAGTAAAATTTCATGATATTTTCGAAGCAATTAAGCTTAGAATTAAATTCCATTATTAATGGAATAATTTAATAAAGTGATGACGACCATTTCGAGATGAGTCGATAATGAACGTTTTGCAACTTTTTCAAACGTTAACGCTTTGAGATGAAACAGCGTTTTAATCGATCAAGAAATTATAGGAATTAATTTCCTATGATTGGTATATGTAATTACAGTATGATTTAGCATTAAATCAATGCTAGATCATCAAGATTCGATAGTTACCAATTTTTCAAACGTTCGAAAACCCTAATTTTCGAACTCGATTTTGTCGCATAAAATGATGCCATTAATTTATCCTATGATATTATTTATCATCTAAACTATATGTCATAACATATATCAATGTTTGGCATGTAAAATAAAATTTGGACCCTTTGGCATAGTGTAATAGCCGAGAGCTATATACATATATACTAAGCACTTATTTGTTGATTTATCTATTACATGTATCTAAGTGACATTGGATTAATTATATCCTAACTACACTATTAAAATCTGATATATATATATATATATATATGTAATTTTCGTGCATGTGTGTGGTGTGTAGGTAGAAGTGTGTGTAGGTGTCAACTACATGTATTAAGGGTGACAATTGTCACCCATAAGCACCCCACACACATCCCATACCTCTCTCACCCCCAAAATCAGATTTCAGTCATCTTCTTCCCCATTTTCGTCCATCCCCCCAAGAACAGCTCCAAGATCAGCCACTCCACCATTCAAAAAAAAGTGGACATAAGCTCTAGCTCAAGATGGACAGTCGTCCTTCCTCTTCATCCCTCTCGATTTCGTGGCTAAGGTAGATACCATCTCCTTAGATCCTAGGGATGATCAAGATATACACATGCATGTTCATCAATATGCTTGAATGTGTTGGGTCTATGCTTGAAAGTGATTGCATGTTGATTTAATAGGTAGATTCAATACTTTTGATCATTGCATGTTGATTTCCTGGACGAACAGCAACTTCACGAATTTATTTGACTAAGTTTCAGTGGTCCGATGATTGTGAATTTTTGATATGTTGAAATTATATGTGTCTAGTATGTCTCTGTAAAACTTAAAGTCCATCCAACTTGATTTGATATTTTATTTGTATTTATCAAAAACACTGCACAAATCTGCGAAATCGCCGTGTTCATCACCCATAATCCGTGGCTTTCGTTTTAAGTTTGGATAATGATAAAACTCTGAAATTTGTCAGAAACATAATTCAGAATGTCTAGAAGATGTATGTAAATTTTCAGAATTTTATAAAGTTTTTTACTATTTATTCCAGATTTTACAAGTTAACTGCACAAAACTGTCACGGGAGTGATAGCTTGTGGTAAAAGTTTTTTATCTCCCAATCTATTGTGAATCATTGAGTGAGGCTTTTTCTGAATAAAACTAGACTTAAGTGGATTTTCAATATGATTGGTTTCATTTCCAGATTCCTTGTAATGAACTCACGGTGAATTTTTAAAGTTGACGCATTTCAGTAAGCCTTTTTGGACAAACTGCCTTAGAAAATTTCTATGTTAATAGGCTGTTCGAGTATGACTTTTACGTGAGATGTTCAAGCCATTTGTAGTCCGATTTGGACTTGGGTTTCTTCATAAGAAATGTTCCTTACCATGTCTAGTTGTGATCTGGAAAGTTTCATCCCAACAAAACTCTTATAGGTATACCTTTCATCGGCCCAAAGTCACCTACTGGAAACTATCCATTTCCAACTAGTCAACTTTGGACTTATGTATTTCTCGATGAGTTAGATATTTTCCAGTATGGTCTTCATGACATATGTAGTACTTGTTACAAGGTTTCTAAATTGGTAGCCTGCAGCCATTTTGGCATTGTGAGTCAAAAGTTACGAGCCTCATAAAACCCCTCGTCATTAAGCTAAAACTGAAAATTCTTAAAATTTTCAAAGTATAGAAGTCAGTTTGAGTTGCCCACTTTGAGACCCTATATCTCCCGAACCACGACTCTTTGGATTTAATTCCTTCTTAGAACTTGTAGTACATGTTTAGAGGTTTCCAGAATGTATCTTTGTGCGACCATACGTATTCTGAATCGAGAGTTATGGATCGTCAAAGTACGTCACTTGGGTTGTTTCAAGCTGTTTTGCTGAAATTAAACACTTGAAATTTGACTAAGTGTTGGAAACCCTATGTAAGTATGCCTTATGTGACTAACATGCTATTAATCGATGCATTCATTATGTTATGTCGCAAGGTGCGATAGAGCTTTATAAGATGTACGAATTATGATAAAACATCATGATACGATATTTTCACGAAAGCATACCTTAACGTGAAATATTTGACTAGGTCTACCACATGGTCAATTGAGTGTATATCATACCATGATATACACTAAAATAGAAATATGGGTTCTAAGACCCAATGGATTTTTCCACTCCAAAACCTCAAGGCCAAGAATAGATAGGCTAAAGCTAGGACTTACAGGTCAAGAAATGGGATTAAGGCATCTACATACCGGTGGGCTTTACTCTACTCAAAAATAAAATGCTTTTGAAATATTTATTTATTTATGCTTATTTCAACTGTTGATAAAATGTTTACATGATTACACGCCAAAATGTTTATGTTTTGTGTATGTATCCTATCCAAGATGTTATGAGATGTTATGAAATGTTATGAATGTTGTTGGGTCACTCCCAACTTATGAATGAAAATCGATATCGGATCCTATGCCAAGGACAATACCGGCTAGGATTAACGTGTACACTAAGGTGACCTGTGTCTTTGTAAGGACAATTCACGGCCGGTCACGGCGTTGTAGAGGAGGCCTCCTCACGACGTTCGACTATGATGTTATGATGAATGATGATAAGGATATGGATCATACACACGAGTAAAATGCTGGCCAGCGATGATTTTACTGATCGATGAAAATATTTTAGTAAGCACAAGGCATTTTCAACTAAAACCCTCAGTCTTACCATGATGTTGGCGGTGTAATTCAAAGAAAATAAAATGTTTTGGCATGAGTCCACCGAGTGCATTCTTGTACTCACCACGCATGTTTGTTTTAAATGTGCAGTTGAGCGTATGATGGATGGAAGCGGTGTTGAGCAATAGGAATGTTGTCGTTGAATTGTTTTATACCTTGATTGTACATCGTCATATGTACATATCACATGTCTTCATTGCAAGAATCTAAATTATGTAATATAGTCCAAGACTATAAATGACATATGTATTACGTTCTTGTTAAAAAGAGTCTCCTTGTATTTTTATCCTGTTTAGAGTTATAGTCCTGTTAATCCGCATATAGGATTGAGGGGTCATGACAGAGTGGTATCGAGGCGGTTCGCTCTTGAACCCAAAATCTTCTTTAAGGTTAAGTCTAGATTGAGTCATTAGACTTTTAGAGATCACCGGCAATGCTCAACACTTCATCACATCAAGCTCAATCAAATAAGGTAATTTTCCAAAGTTTTGAAAATTAGTCCGCCGATGAATATTTATGAAATTATTTTTCTCGAGTTGAAAACGAAAAGTTTGAAAGTGAAACAAAATTTTATCAAGCGAAATGAAAGCTATGAGAAAGGTTGAGAATGAATGTTATGACAAATGATTTGTTAAGAAAGTTATGAAAAGAAGGAAGATATAAAAAGATGATGACAATGATATGAGAAAGTTTTGGCACGATATGCCAAAGATGAAATGTTTGAATTCACGAATTTAATAAGGGTTCATTATTATGAACAAAGTTATGATTTTCACGCTTTAAAATGATTGAGATCGACATTGAATTGTCAATATGTTATGTTGAATTCTTTAAATTCAACGAAATACGTCTGATAAAATGAGCTACGTGGGAATATTCAAGTTTTACTTCAATCTCAAAGTTGATTATGATGATGAGCATGCTAGTTCAACGTAACGTAGACCTTATAAGACGCATGATCCCTTTCTACGAAAGAACATAGAAGTAAGAATTTCCTTCAATTACAAGAACAAGATTAGTGATGGATTTGAGAACTTCATTCCATCTTGAGTGAAGAAAAGTGAAAGATTTATACGAAATTGTTCGACCTCGACATGCACGACCGGCTTCCGACATCGGCATGTCGATCGTCGACTTCAAATCGGCATTTATAACACCGCCTTTGACATATCGACCGGGTAGTTTGTCTGACCTCGTGTCGGTAATATTCTGTACTACCGGCATCGGTAACGGCATGCACGACCTTGGTGTCGGCATCGTTTATGACCTCGGCGCGAACGCGTGTAAATTTCCACGCACCGCGCAGTGATTCTGTTTTGACTGCTCGGTCGTGTGAACTCCAATTTACGTATGGTTTTCGCCACGTGCTCTAATGAACTTTACTTCATTTCTTATGAAGGACCAAATTCCTGATTCCTACTCCAAAATTCATGAGAATCAGTTGAAGTTAGTTCTATGATTTGAAAAGAGTAAGATCATTATAGTATGATACTAATCCTAGAATGTTACTAAGAAAGTAAGATCTTGATGTACAAGTATAACCTTGACATACATGAGAACTTTGTTGATGATCTATTACGGGTATATAAGCTTTCAAATTATATCCATTACCCAATTTACGTCATTGAGTTTAACTCATGATCTAGTTCCAATTGAGAATTCATTTGAGTTTCTCATTTTTTCTGAAGAAAATTTTCAAACTCAAAAATTCATAAAGTGTCCTTTTGAACCCAAAGCCTTGTGTGACTGAGAGTATAATTGTGACGGGTCTGGCCAGCCCATATGACCAAAGAAATCTCAGTAGTCGTCATTCTGGTCTTCGGACCCTAGAGCCCCATTTATTCATCGAGGAACATATCGATTCAATCATTGAAAGATGTTATCTTGATGGATTAGACAAGACCTCCGTAAGTAGTCGTGATTATCTCTTCTCGACTCTTGAAACCATCAAGTAAGATGAAAGTTGACTTACCTTGTCACCTAAATGCGAATTAGTAAAGCGATCAATATTAGACATGAAATAGGTTGACTTATTTTAGTCACCCAAAAGTTTCAGACTAGTAAAGTGATAGACATCAAGAAATTATGATGTAAAGAAAATCTCGATGAGACGAGATATTCTTCCTATGATACACACTGATGTGAGATACTCTTTAGCGTTGAATGCAAGAGTAAAAGGAAGTATATGATATCTGTGGGATATTAATTTCCCTTATTATGTCATGACGAGAGCAATTACAACTTATCTTTAAGATAGTTGGATGTCCTTGAAACCTCGTTAGTAGGTTGGACATGTTTAAAAAGAATGAAGATGCATACAAGATATTCTTTTCAAAGAATATATATATATAAGGAAATGATAGTGTCTCAGACAATAAATCTCCCGCCTTATACCTCAACCAATGAGATTATGCTTGAGCATAATCAATTCCGAGTAATTAAAACTTAGTTAATCAAAAGATAATGAGATTGAGGAATCATAATCCTCAAGATTGTGTGAGCAGCGAGGATAGCCTAGTATGTGAACTAAGTATGGAGGAAATAACTCCAAAGCCAAGACATGGAAATAAGATGCTTAGAATTTAAGTTATAGAGTACGAAGGTACTACCCTACCAAGCCATATGACGATGATAACGGTTTTAGTCACGAAAGTGGAAACCAAGTATAAAGAAAGTAAGATTACTTTCGATACCATGCTCAAGAAAATGCATAAAAAAGTCAAAAATAGCGTAAGAAATTACTTAATTATACAATTAGATAGTTCACGATATGACATAAGTTTCGAAATGTTATGACTTGATAAGTAAGGTAATTCCTTGAAGTAAGGAAGCGGATTAAGAAATAGATTCATTATTTTGAAATAAATCTTAATACTCTAAGTTATAATGACATCGAAACGCTTGTCTTGTGTAACTTAATAGTTAACAAGCAAGATAGCTTCTATAGATCCCGCAAAGGAAATCCAACCAAGAGAACACAGAAGAGATTCACATTGAGGACTTTAAGATAAACCAATTGGAAAGATTATCCTCACACATTGTGACGATCAAGAAAATGGGATATTAAGTATCTCGACATGGAAATGAAGAAATCATTGAATGTCGAGAAAATGGTAAAGATATTTGACGTCAAGGTAAAAGTACAATACATCCCGAAAGGGACAAAGGATTTTATCTTATGCGAAATTGCATGATGAATCAATAAAGGATTAAGAAAAATGACGATATCCAAAAGGGATATTACAAACGATGGCACTAAATGCCGCACAAGGATTTCTCTGGAAAGGAGTTTAAAGTAAGGATATATGAGAAATATATTCCTAAGATCGATAAACTGAAAAAAAAAAAGGAATTTAATCATTCATACTGGATTAGGAATGAATGATAGTGATAGAGACATGACGCTCTCTACGATAAGATTTCATTATTGAAATATATCAATATCAAAGGATAGGTTGATGTAGACCTAACCACGAATGCTATTAGTAAAAGTATAACGATACTAACACCGAGAAGTATAAAGTGAATGAGGCAACAGAAGGCCATAGCAAGGGAACATGATGTCCCAATGGAAAGGACAAGGACATATGAAATAGATGTTTACTTGAATAAACGGAAAGACCGTTGACCAAAGCCTATACTTCGCACCGAAAACAGATCAAACAGAACCAAAAGGCAGGATAGGTGTGAGGAAAATTTCTCAGAATACCTGTAAGATTTTGTTCAATGTAAATGCTTCGCTTTTTGACATCTCACAAGTATGTGTAGAAGCGATAGAACCCAACTCAGGGTAACCGAATCAAGAAATGAACATCTCCTTACCTATACGGGAATTATGACCATCGCAAGTGTTACTTAAGCTCAGAATTGAACCTAGAATCGCCTAAAGTGCTATCCAATGATTTGGATCATTATATCTATGTGGAACGAGATATAATTTTAGAGACAAGAAGTTTCGAAATGGTCGTCATTCATGTGATTAGTGACCGGCCTAGCCTTTTCGTTAGGGGTTTTACATGACAGAATATCAAGACCACCGCTCGCTTATGCGAATATCTTTAAGGCAACATACGACTGGAAATGTAAAACGTAAAATGAGTATTAAGATGAGTGTCATGAGTCGTGTCACAAGTAGTCTACAGGTTATATACGTCTTAAAGTGTATAATTCATTAAAAGATCCTTCTTATTAAAAATTCCCTCCATTGCTTAATTTAAGTCGGACTCATCTAGAACTATATGGTTACAGATGGCAATAAAAGGGGTCTGATGAGTAAAAAGAAAAAGAAGGAGTTAACCCCAAGGCCTACAAGATTATAACTCACACGAGCGTATCGGCTCTTTTAATATGAATTAGGAATGAATTTAGAACAATTTTGGGGAAAATTTTTGCACCTCTGGATGGATACTAGTAACTATAGAGTGTTAAATGAAGGTGGTACCCAACGACGTATCTGTCATTTGCCAACAGATTAGCAGAATTTTTGCAAAAGAAGTATCAAGAGAATATTTTCTCCATGAAAAAAATTCCAAAGTCTTGGCAGACTTACCAGGATTTGTCAATAGGCTCAAGTATACATATAATGCGTAGGAAACGACACCTACGAGTACTTGTCCCGGACCTCGGCAAGTTACACAACACGGCATAAAGGAGTGGTTGTACCATGATGTTCTAAACGCCGCCCCACGTCCTGTGCCATCAATGGTACCAGAAAGAGACGAGAAGGGCAAAAGGACAAAATCTTATCGCCCTCGCGGATTAGGAGAATTACCGCTACCAACCCAACCATTCTTTCTGATAAAAGTAACACCAACTTTTAGTATTGAAGAAGAAACGGGGAACAGCTTGACCCCTGGCTCTCTAAAAGAGAACGACCATCGAAATATGAAACAAAACGTACTTGGAGAAAGACAAGTTTCCAGGGAGAATGCGACTACGACAAAGGTCACTCAAAGATATAGAATCCTAGGATCCTATAAGACTTATATGTAAATAATGGGTTATGATGAAAATGATGTGATTATAATATGTAAAATAAACGTAGTTTGGAAGAGTTTATGAATATGGTGAA
This sequence comes from Salvia rosmarinus, assembly GCA_036937905.1. Lineage (NCBI taxonomy): Eukaryota > Viridiplantae > Streptophyta > Magnoliopsida > Lamiales > Lamiaceae > Salvia > Salvia rosmarinus. Next base: position 24,318,312 of record CM072823.1, read on the forward strand.
GAAGTGTCAAAGTTTTGAGTGTAAAAAAAAAAAACTAGACGCTATGATCGGTCACCGGTGAGACCTAACTCGTAAGTAATGTATGAAAAGTCCACACCGAGCCATTATGATGTAATATTATATGGACTTGAAGAATGATATCCAAATACGAAAACAAATCGTTCTAAACAAGATATGGTTACTATGAGATAATAGTTACGCCATTCGGACTAACCAATGCACCATACATTTATGAACCTCAAAAATCGAGTGTTTCACACATACCTAGATAATTTTATCTCAAATCCTCATGGATGATGTTCTTATCTATTCAAAGGACGAGAAAGAATATAAAGAAAATCGAAGGTCGCTTACGACTTTTAAGAGTCGGGCAAATTTTGTCAAATGCGCTTTGTAAATTTCGCTTAAAAGAGAAATATTCCTCGTGCACATAGTGTCTTTAGAAGAAAACAATGTAGATCCGACAAAGGACAAAACAAATAAAGATGAAAGACGCCAATGACCTAAAATAAGATCGAGAATTTTATAGATTAATTGATTTACATAGAGATCCATTAAGAACTCTCTAAGGTAACAAGACTAATGAGATAGTTACCCAAAATAGAGTCACAATTCTCACGGATTAATAAAAGTAAGGCTATGTATTAATATGAGATAAATAATAACTTATGTGTCATGATGACTTAGGCCACATGAATGTAATTTCCCAACTCATGACTTGAAATAGTGATGTAATCTGATTTAAGAAAAGGATCGTCGAGAGACAAAGGATGGAGGAAAAGTTAGAAAAGATCCGAGAAAGGGTAAGGACCGGAGGATTTAAGAACTTCCGGAGGCGTCGGACAACGCCTTATTGTTTGAAGGAAGAATGTGCGTTCGAACGACGCAAAACTTCAAATGAAATAATGAGTGAGGCTCACGATACACCCTACACCGCTCACCCGATAGTACTAAGATGTACCAAGACACGAAAGAAAATTTTGGTGGGAAGGCATGAAACGAGACATAGCTTCTTTCGTAGAACACCGCCTTGTTTGCCAAACAGATGAAAGTGTTACACCAACGTCCATACGGAAAGTTACAAGTTGGAAATACACGAGGGAAATGGGATGAAATAACGATGGACTTCGTTACGAACTTACCCAAATCAAAAGAGGGAACACCGCTATATTGGTAATTGTTGATAGACTCACCAAGAGTGCTCACTTCCTACCAATTCAAAGTACTTATGGATCTGACAAATTAGCCCAACTGTATGTAAAGGAGATTATACGACTTCACGGAGTGCCAAAATCTATTACCTCGATAGTAATGTGATGGTATAAATACCAAAGTCTTGGAAATTTCACTCCTATATCAATAAATTAAGAACCCTTCACAATTTACAAAAGTTTGAATTTATTCTTCGAGCAAAGAAACTATGATACAGGATAGGAAAGATGGCACGAATCAGTAAAAGATTATAAATGTGATAAATAATCACCTAAGGAAGGTTAATGTAGAATCTAATGCCTAAATTATAAAATTCAGTCTAAATTATGGTATGTCCTTATAGAAAAGGAAAACTCATTGGAAAGATTAAGAAAACGAGAACAGTAATAGTCGGGCAATCAGGGACGAATGTAAGTAGTATTCCCACAACCAAGGTGAAATATGACTAAAAAGAGAGAATAAATATGGGAATAGAATACGAATTAAGATAAGAAATGAAGAGCTGAAGGATTTTAAGAGGCGTTGGACAATATTATTGTCTAAAAGAGAGATATATATATACATATATTTCAAAGCAATAATAAGCTTAGAAACGAAATCGTGAATGAAGTTCATGATCCATCTCATACCGCCCAACCAGGCATTATTAAGTGACATTGTAAATTATGAGAAAGGTTAGATAGCAAGGAATGAGATAAGATATAACCATATAGTCGAGCAGTGTCTCGGTTACCAATAAGTAAAGGCATTGTATCAAAGGCCTTATAAGAGGGTATAATCTCTAGAACTACGCGAATGGAAATAGAATGATATAGAAATAGATCTTGTGACAGATTTTACCAAAGTCATAAAGAAGTTGCACTACTATATGGCTAGTAGTGGATTGACTCGCCATTTATGTTTTGTCTCTGCCTATTCAAATGACTCATAGATCCGATAAGTTAGCTCAGTCGTACATAAAGGAAATCTTATATTTACAAGGAGTACTAGAACCTATCGCTTCAGATAGAGACTTCAAGAGTACCCCTAGTTTTGGAACTAACTCACAAAAGGAGTTAGATACGAGGTTAAGCCTTAACATAGATGTCCACTCACAGACAGATAGACAATCAGAAAGGACAACATGAATGTTTAAGGATACGATAAAACACAAGTGTTAAACCAAGATGCAAGTGAGAACGTATTGTACCACTTGGTAAGTTTACGTACGACCATAGCTACCAAATAACGATCAATGTAGCCTTATGAGGCGTATTGCGAAAAGAAGTATTGACCACCACTTTATTGTAACAAAGTAGGTGAGCAAAGGTATAAAGTCCTGACGTTGTAAATGAAACGATTAAGATATCTACCAACGAGGCAAGGAATAAGAAAAGCTTAAGACAGACAAAAGTTTTACGCTGCACGCCAGAACCCGAACTGCATTCTTGAATGCGGAATTAAAGTTTCTTAGGATTTCTCCATCTAGAGGAATTATAAGTTTAGATACAAGAATGTTGAGATCACGTTTTATAGGACCTTACGAGCTCCTAGCAATGATAGGCCTAGTAGCCTATAGCTTGGTACTTCCACCACATTTGGGGGAAAGTACGAAATGTTTTTCCACGTGTCGCAGTTAAGGAAATACGAAAATGACCCAATTATCGTAAACCAACATGATGACGTGACCTTTGACTCAGATGAGTTATGATGAAAATCTACGACTAATTTGATCGTACGATTCAACGATTAAAGAAGCAAGTTTGGGTCTTATAATGAAAATCCAATGAAGGAACCATGGACAAAAAGAAAGTACGTGGTAAGTTATGATGTTAAGATACCCATACTTTATGAGGTATGCAAATTTCGGGACGAAATTTCTTTTAAGGAGGGTAGGATGTAATACCCCGCAGAATTAGATGCCTAATTACGGTATTTAAAACCCGTAAATTAGAAATTCGCTGAGATGATTCAATCCATAAGATATCGAATAATGATTTCGATTATTTACGAAGGAATGAATTCCTATTTTATATTCACTGAGAATTGTGAATTAAGGAATAAGAGTATATGAAGTGTATAGGCCGTATTTTATTTTAACATCGATCACGTATCGATAGTAAAATTTCATGATATTTTCGAAGCAATTAAGCTTAGAATTAAATTCCATTATTAATGGAATAATTTAATAAAGTGATGACGACCATTTCGAGATGAGTCGATAATGAACGTTTTGCAACGTTTTCAAACGTTAACGTTTTGAGATGAAACGAAAAGCGTTTTAATCGATCAAGAAATTATAGGAATTAATTTCCTATGATTGGTATATGTAATTACAGTATGATTTAGCATTAAATCAATGCTAGATCATCAAGATTCGATAGTTACCAATTTTCAAACGCTCGAAAACCCTAATTTTCGAACTCGATTTTTGTCGCATAAAATGATGCCATTAATTTATCCTATGATATTATTTATCATCTAAACTATATGTCATAACATATATCAATGTTTGGCATGGAAAATAAAATTTGGACCCTTTGGCATAGTGTAATAGCCGAGAGCTATATACACATATATACTAAGCACTTATTTGTTGATTTATCTATTACATGTATCTAAGTGACATTGGATTAATTATATCCTAACTACACTATTAAAATCTGATATATATATATATATATATGTAATTTTCGTGCATGTGTGTGTGTGTAGGTAGAAGTGTGTGTAGGTGTCAACTACATGTATTAAGGGTGACAATTGTCACCCATAAGCACCCCACACACATCCCATACCTCTCTCACCCCCAAAATCAGATTTCAGTCATCTTCTTCCCATTTTCGTCCATCCCCCCCAAGAACAGCTCCAAGATCAGCCACTCCACCATTCAAAAAAAGTGGACATAAGCTCCTAGCTCAAGATGGACAGCCGTCCCTTCCTCTTCATCCCTCTCGATTTCGTGGCTAAGGTAGATACCATCTCCTTAGATCCTAGGGATGATCAAGATATACACATGCATGTTCATCAATATGCTTGAATGTGTTGGGTCTATACTTGAAAGTGATTGCATGTTGATTTAATAGGTAGATTCAATACTTTTGATCATTGCATGTTGATTTCCTGGACGAACAGCAACTTCACGAATTTATTTGACTAAGTTTCAGTGGTCCGATGATTGTGAATTTTTGATATGTTGAAATTATATGTGTCTAGTATGTCTCTGTAAAACTTAAAGTCCATCCAACTTGATTTGATATTTTATTTGTATTTATCAAAAACACTGCACAAATCTGCGAAATCGCCGTGTTCATCACCCATAATCCGTGGCTTTCGTTTTAAGTTTGGATAATGATAAAACTCTGAAATTTGTCAGAAACATAATTCAGAATGTCTAGAAGATGTATGTAAATTTTCAGAATTTTCTAAAATTTTTTACTATTTATTCCAGATTTTACAAGTTAACTGCACAAAACTGTCACGGGAGTGATAGCTTGTGGTAAAAACTTTTTATCTCCCAATCTATTGTGAATCATTGAGTGAGACTTTTTCTGAATAAAACTAGACTTAAGTGGATTTTCAATATGATTGGTTTCATTTCCAGATTCCTTATAATGAACTCACGGTGAATTTTTAAAGTTGACGCATTTCAGTAAGCCTTTTTGGACAAACTGCCTTAGAAAATTTCTATGTTAATAGGCTGTTCGAGTATGACTTTTACGTGAGATGTTCAAGCCGTTTGTAGTCCGATTTGGACTTGGGTTTCTTCATAAGAAATGTTTCTTACCATGTCTAGTTGTGATCTGGAAAGTTTCATCCCAAAAACTCTTATAGGTATACCTTTCATCGGCCCAAAGTCACCTACTGAAACTGTCCATTTCAACTAGTCAACTTTGGACTTATGTATTTCTCGATGAGTTAGATATTTTCCAGTATGGTCTTCATGACATATGTAGTACTTGTTACAAGGTTTCTAAATTGGTAGCCTGCAGCCATTTTGGCATTGTGAGTCAAAAGTTACGAGCCTCAAGAAACCCTCGTCGCTAAGCTAAAACTGAAAATTCTTAAAATTTTCTAAGTATAGAAGTCAGTTTGAGTTGCCCACTTTGAGAACCTATATCTCCCGAACCACGACTCTTTTGGATTTAATTCTTCTTAGAACTTGTAGTACATGTTTAGAGGTTTCAGAATGTATCTTTGTGCGACCATACGTATTCTGAATCGAGAGTTATGGGTCGTCAAAGTACGTCACTTGAGTTGTTTCAAGCTGTTTTTTTCTGAAATTAAACACTTGAAATTTGACTAAGTGTTGGAAACCCCTATGTGAAGTATGCCTTATGTGACTAACATGCTATTAATCGATGCATTCATTATGTTATGTCGCAAGGTACGATAGAGCTTTATAAGATGTACGAATTATGATAAAACATCATGATACGATATTTTCACGAAAGCATACCTTAACGTGAAATATTTGACTAGGTGCTACCACATGGTCAATTGAGTGTATATCATACCATGATATACACTAAAATAGAAATATGGGTTCTAAGACCCAATGGATTTTTCCAGCTCCAAAACCTCAAGGCCAAGAATAGATAGGCTAAAGCTAGGACTTACAGGTCAAGAAATGGGATTAAAGCGATCTACTGTCCGGTGGGCTTTACTCACTCAAAAATAAAATGCTTTTGAAATATTTATTTACGATGCTTATTTCAACTGTTGATAAAATGTTTACATGATTACCTGCCAAAAATGTTTATGTTTTGTGTATGTATCCTATCCAAGAGATGTTATGAGATGTTATGAAATGTTATGAATGTTGTTGGGTCACTCCCAACTTATGAATGAAAATCGATATCGGATCCTATGCCGGAAGGACAATACACCGCTAGGATTAACGTGTACACTAAGGTGACGTGTCTTTGTGAGGACACCACGGCCGGTCACGGCGTTGTAGAGGAGGCCTCCTTCACGACGCTCGACTATGATGTTATGATGAATGATGATAAGGGATATGGATCATACACACCCAGAAAAATGCCTGGCCAGGCGATGATTTTACGAACTGATGAAAATATTTTAGTAAGCACAAGGCATTTTCAACTAAAACCCTTGTGTCTTACCATGATGTTGGCGTGTAATTCAAAGAAAATAAAATGTTTTTGCATGAGTCCACCGAGTGCATTCTTGTACTCACTCGCATGTTTGTTTTAAATGCGCGGGTTGAGCGGATGATGGATGGAGCGGTGTTGAGCAATAGGAATGTTGTCATTGAATTGTTTTATACCTTGATTGTACATCGTCATATGTACATATCACATGTCTTTCGGCCGCAAGAACCCTAAATTATGTAATATAGTCCAAGAATATAAATGACATATGTATTACGTTCTTCGTTAAAAAGAGTCTCCTTGTATTTTTATCCTGTTTAGAGTTATAGTCCTGTTAATCCGTCCGCATAGGATTGAGGGTCTGTGACAATAAGAAAATAAAAAATCACTTCCCTAGTAAATGAGGTGGCCGATCACTATGGTGAACAAAAGGAAGAAGAATTTTCTTCATTCTTTGAAAATGATAGGAATTAAAAGTGATGTGTATTAATTAAGTGATAAGATGACTTATTAAAGTATAATAAGATAAGATAAAATTCTTGTCTTATGCTTTGTTGAAAGGACCGAAAATTATAGGTTGTAAAGTAGGAAATAATTTTCAATTTTGTTAGATATTTTATGTGCAAGTGGACATTATCCTATGTTGTGTATAAAATCATGAATTCTCTCATTTTCTACACTTTAGAACCGAAAACTTGAGAGGAAAAATAAGAGAGAGTTCATTAATTTTCTTTCCAAATTTTAAGTTAGAAAAACGTTGCCTCCGACAATCGACTCCGATTAAAAGGTTAGAAATCGTACGAGCTTCTTATACATGCTAGAATTTTTGAATTTCATCCATAAAATCTTATGTTATATGCTTATGTTATTTATGGTGAAAAATTGAGAAATGTTGTTTAAATGTTAAGATGTTTATTAAACATGTTTATATGATGTATGTGAGCATATATTATGAATTTAGTACAAAGTTAAGCATGTTATAAAATTTCATGTTAGGACCGAAAATATGTGATGATCATATGTTGATGAAAATGATTTTTAATTGTTGTTTTGAGCATGGATTAATGATACTTGGTAATGTTTAAGCTTATAAGAATTTATGTAGAATTTTTGGAAAACTTTAGTGTATAGTTCATTAAATTTTCGAAAATTATAAGATGTGATATGTTGATTTATGATTCATGTGTGAATGATATTATAGCATATTATTGATGTAGATTCATAATAAAGTGTTATATGAATTTATTGGACTTTTAGAAATTATTTTGTTCATATGTTAGAATTTTTGAAAATCATAGCTTAGTGAATATTAATTTGTGATTTGTATATGTTGAATATTATGACATATTATTGATATGTGATGATGATTATATGTTGTGTAAATTAATTGGAAATTTTGAAAAATGTTTGAGAATTTTTCCAAAAATTTCGAGAACCATAAAGTAAAGAATTATGATGTCCAATTTTTCTATGGCTAATGTTATTACATATTATTGATCTTATGTTAAAATAGTATGTTATGTGAAATTATAAGAATTTAAGCACAAGTTTTGAAAAATACTACAAAAGGGCCGAAACCTTATGATATGGTATTTTAAAGTTATAAATTTATTTTATCAAGTATAATCACATATTATGTTCCAAAAATATGTTTTAAACATACTATGAATTTATGTGATTTTTAAAACAAGTTATACTATGTTTATGTCGAAACATTTTGTTAAGTGACGAAAGGTTTAAAAAGTGAAGAGTTATGTTCAAGTTAGATCATACTTTTGTGTATTTTCGAAGCATGATTGTTGATTAACGTGAAAAATCGAGATTTATGAGAATGAGATTAGAAATCGATTAAAAATCGAGTATATATGTAAATTAATAGCTACGTATGTGAATATTTCGGATTATATGATTTTGAAAGTCAAATGACTTGACTAGAGTGTAAACGTATGAAATATGTTAATACGTGAACAACATTATGTTGTACGTCTAGTCGAAATAGGGTTTTCGTTGAATAAATACACTAAGACGTGTAAGACGTATTAGGAATATAAGAATATCTCTTTTATAAGAAACGATTTCATAATTAAAATCATTTTATCGAAAGATGTTAATATGAGTTCAACGTTTGACCTAAATAATTGATATGAGGTCTTAAACCATGTTTCGTCTCTATCGAAAAACGAGAAGTTATAAGTTAGGATGTTCGATGAAAAGACGTACTAAATTGGTTAAAAGATACGAAGTATGTTAGTAGGTTATCGAATCTTTTTAGACTTTGACGTTTTTGAAAAACGTGACCGACGTAATAAAGTAGTTTCTTACGTAAAAGTGGGATGCATAAGTGATCGTAAAGTAGGGAGAAAGACTTTTAAGAAGCATACGTACGAGATGGGCTTTTCTTTCTCCTCAAAGATAAAATGCTTATCAAATGTTTTATTTACTATGCTTTCTTTTGAGAAATGATGATGAAATATTCTTATTTAATTACCTGCCCAAAATGTTCATGTTTTATGTATGAATCCTATCGAAGTTGTTGGTTCGCCAACTATGATGATAATGAAAGTTGTTGGTTCGCTACCAACTATGAATGAAAATCGAATTTGGATCCTATGCTAGAAGGACAATTCCTAGCAAGGATTAACGTGTACACTTAAGGGTGATCGTGTGCTGAAAGGAAAATTCTCGGCTGGTCACAGCATCCGTGGAAGGAGGCCTCCTTCTACGGCGCATGATGATGTTATATGAGAAAAGATACGGATCATGCATACAAAGAAAATATGTCTGGCCAGACAAAGTTTATGGAAAATGACAGAAAATGTTTAGTTGACACGAGCATTTCAACTAAAACCTCGTGTGTTACTGATGGGGCAGTGTAATTCAATGTTATGATAAAATTTTTTTGGCATAAGTCCACTGAGTGCATTCTTGTACTCAGCTCTGCATGTTTGTTTTTAAATGTGCAGGTTGAGCTGATGATGGGATGGTGAAGTGTTGAGCAGTCGGAATCTTTTGTCGCTGATAAGTATAACCTTGAGTGCACATTGTCATATGTGTACTTCACATGTTTTTCCGTTGCAAAGAACACTAAGTTATATTTTGAGTTTGAAACTAATTACCTTCAGATCAGTTGAACCCTTTTGTTAAAGATCTGATGGTCTAAGTCCCATATGTAAATTATATGTGCTTTATCTCAAATGGTTGAGCTTGTATACAATGTTTCCTGTTACCACTATTACAATCTCCTATCTGAATTGATTACTTGATTGCATATATCATGTCCCTTATCTCATATATAAGTTAGATCATACAAGGTGTAGAAGATCACGTAAGTCCGTATGATTGGTCAAACTTAATGAGATATAAAAGTTTCACACCGAGACAACTTGAGGACGAGTTGTCGGTATATGCTGCGTATAGATAAGAAGTGACTTGACTTGGTTGCTTGTCTATGCCGGTACGTCTCGACGTATTGATGGATCACGTGAGATGAGTTCTTCTATCCGACCGTCGTGAAGAACCTAGATCTCGGTGACTTACGATGATCTAAACCTCGATAAGGTATTAGGTGAGTATGAGTTCTCGACCATCACTTTGACTTGTTATGGGTGAGGTTATATGTTCTAACCCAATATTCTCCGCATCTTGGGTGGTGGCGGTGCTTGTATGTCATGCTAGTTATCTCAGACGAGTCACCGTATCCGCTTAGGATGATGACGCCCCTTAAGGAGCTCAAAGTTTATTGTACTAAACCCCGCAGTTGAGTTAGCTCAAGTACAATAATAAGGTTGAGTGGTACTACTTACGATATTAATTATTTTAAGCAATGTAATGCTCTAAATAATTAATGGACGTGCGATATCTTAAATACGGGATTCGTAATGTCTAAGTGCAAGCCCGACTCACCTTCAAGAATAAAGGGTAAGTCAAGATTTATTCTCTAGTGGCATGAATGAATGTTTATAAATTAATTTATGTTCGTCTTCGAACATAAGATAATTAATTTATTTGAGGCCCATCTTTATTCCTTGCATTTGATCCCTGGGCTGACCCATCCAGGCTCGTAAGCTAGGTAAAATCTGCGCCCCTATACTCTACAAGGCAAGGATTTGATCCTCTTTATCCTATAAGGATATTATTATATTTATGGGATATGCATGGATCCTTTCCTTATGGGATTATGGTAATGCATTATAAATATAAGGTAAGAGATAAGATCAAGGCTAATCCTCAACCTATTCACCTTGTATTTTCGTGAATCACATATTGAGGTGAGTAAGGAATTCTCGAAAATTGTGAAGAGTGATTGGGTGATTTTTCCGAAGCATTCTCCATAGATCGTCCTCACTCGACGTTGGAGATTGGGCAACCGGATACTGATCCGTAAGATCAAAGCACGAGTCTCGATCCGCTCATCCGTTCATCCCCGACAGATTCAAAGGTAAACACGAGAAAACCCCTACGTGTTGCAATTAATTATATAGATGCATGCTAGGAATATAATCAATGTATGGTGAATTAAACATCCAAGATAGATCATCGGGAGAGGGCTAAACCTAGTTTTCCCTACAGTTGGTTCGCCAACTATGATGATAATGAAAGTTGTTGTTTCGCTACCAACTATGAATGAAAATCGAATTCGGATCCTATGCTAGAAGGACAATTCCTAGCAAGGATTAACGTGTACACTTAAGGGTGATCGTGTGCTGAAAGGAAAATTCTCGGCTGGTCACAGCGTCCGTGGAAGGAGGCCTCATTCTACGGCGCATGATGATGTTATATGAGAAAGGATACGGATCATGCATACAAAGAAAATATGTCTGGCCAGACAAAGTTTATGAAAATGACAGAAAATGTTTAGTTGGCACGAGCATTTCAACTAAAACCTCGTGTGTTACTGATGGGGCAGTGTAATTCAATGTTATGATAAATTTTTTTGGCATAAGTCCACTGAGTGCATTCTTGTACTCAGCTCTGCATGTTTATTTTTAAATGTGCATGTTGAGCTGATGATGGGATGGTGAAGTGTTGAGCAGTCGGAATCTTTTGTCGCTGATAAGTATAACCTTGAGTGCACATCGTCATATGTGTACTTCACATGTTTTTCCGTTGCAAAGAACACTAAGTTATATTTTGAGTTTGAAACTAATTACCTTCAGATCAGTTGAACCCTTTTGTTAAAGATCTGATGGTCTAAGTCTCATATGTAAATTATGTGTGCTTTATCTCAAATGGTTTAAAGTCTTAAAAGTTTGTTTGTCATATGCCTCACAATCCTATATTCAACTATCTTTCTAATTCTTAATTCCGTTCCAAATAATAGTTTCTGCTAATCCGTCCTTTGGATTAGTGGGCTGTTACACAAGGGGGTCATATAAATAGCAACGACAATCAACCACACATATCACTTCATCATAATTTACTTTAACGTGCCCCACAGCTAGATCAATCATTAACAATTATCAAACCAAGTCACGCATCGATAAGAATTACTAGAAATCAGTTCGGACGTGCATACCAAATCAAATCATGCTCACTCAACTCTACTCGTATACTAGATGATAAAGCATACTCAAATCCAAACAAAAGGTATAAAATGGATGACGACACACCCAAACAAACACAAGTCACATGCAACCACACAAAGACGGCAAGCACGCCTCCACACTTTAGGCATAAGCCAAAAAGGTAAAATGTAGAAGTGAACCTCCCTGAAATTGGGAGAGCAAGTCAACTAGGTACGGCGGTGACGACGTCCAGTGGCTTGAGTGTTCATGATATGCAGCTCACCACAATTCTCATCTCACTTATTAAAAACCCGAAAAGAAAAAGAAAAAGAAGAAAATAGATAAAAACAAATAAACTCGTGGGTTGCCTCCCACGCAGCCTCGTTTCAATGGCACGAGCTCCATCAATGAAAAATGGACTATCCATTGTCCTTCACCTGCAGGAATACCATCTCAACCAGAGCATCAGTAGTAACAATGTAAGCACAAAGGACAGTTAAGGTAGCAAATAATAAATCAATTAAACTCAAATCAAACATCCTATTCTCCAAAGAAAAATATATAACTTCAACTCCAAAAGCACAATACTTTGGAGAATTAGGATGTTGAAAAATTATAGATGCTACCTCAACGTATGTCATCTCTTCCTCCTCTAACTGGTTCGGGAAGATATCAGGTTGTTCATGGTTAGTCGCGGTTTGATGAAACCTTGACTCTTAAACTTTATCTTCACTGATTCTTCTCTCGATTTCATCATCTTCAAAGAATATGAAAGAAGAAATATGCTCTAGTTGACTCGGCATCTCCTCCACACTTTGGTTGTGAAGCAATTCTTCCACTGTCCTGGCTAACTGACTGATTTGGATTATTACACGTTCGATAGATGCTTCCAACATTTCGAACCTTTGTTGACTCGTCTGTATGAAAGACATCAGTTTGTCTTCCAATGTTGGCTTCACTGACTGACTCGCCTGAATGAAAGCCTGCAATGAATCCTCCAATGTCGGCTTCACCGGCTGACTCGCCTGAATGAATGCCTGCAATGAATCCTCCAATGTCGGCTTCACCGGCTGACTCGCCTGAATGAAAGCCTGCAATGTATCCTCCAATGTCAGCTTCACCGGCTGTTGCTGGAATAAAAGGTCCTGACTATATGAAGAACTCTGAGGATGCCTCCAGTAGGGATCATAGGCTTGATGCTCACAGCCTGACGGGTATACCTCAAAATAGTCAAATTGGGTTCCTTCGTAAGAAGAATTTTCCCAATACGACGAGCTTTCCTCCTCCAGGCCAGTCTGACCATATTCATATCGCCAGTAACCCTGCATTAATAGACACCAACTACTAAAACAAGATCACACGCACCTGTTGGAGAAAATAGTAAAAAAGAAAAAGAAAGAAATAAAAAGAAGAAGCACGGGGGAAGAAACAAAAAAATAAAAGGAAACACGAAATACAAAACGACACAAAACCCAAAGCCTAAAGCCCTCCCCGGCAACGACACCAAAATTTGTTCCGACCAAATTTTTCTTTTCAGTCGCTTGCAATAGTACGAGGTCCTTATAGAGCGGTAAGGTCGACCCAAGTTGAATCTCTCGAGGAAGGCTTAACAGGGCTACGGTTCTTGTCAAACACGAAAACAGAAAAGAAATATTAACGTCCTAAAATAAGGGGGTCTGTCACACAACGGACGAAAGCACGAAATAAAATAAAGCAGATAAAACGAGATGCATTTGGACAACAATAGGAATTGGCAGATATACGAATCGGAGACGGTGTTCTAGGGTTCAAATCTATCTTCGCTATTAATTAATCAAAGACCGATACACAATGCATAAAACACCCACGCCTCTCACCAAACGTTCAACACTAACTAATCTCTCGATCACGTCAATGTTAGACTCGAACTTAATGACGGGAGATCTCTCGATCAAACCACCATCAACAACGAAGGATATTTAACTACAAATGCACACGATAGCAAAAACCCTACCCACATATATTAATTACTCAACAACAAACCAATCTCTCGATCACTTTCGTTGTCAAACTTATATTTAATATAAATATGCTCTCGCATGATTTCATAATCAAACATAAGCACATAATCAACCTATACTATTCTCTCGAACACCATGCATGAAGATCATGAAATAAACAATTTTTACGGATAAGAAAATCGCAAATCATCAACACAATTAATCACGATTCAAGACGAGAACAATCCAACATATATTTCCCAACAAATCGATAATTCATCTCATGGCAGAAATCATACCAATAGCAATTACATAGACATAAATGAATGAGAAAAAACTTACAAACCATTCATAGATAAATTCATCTTCCAAATATCCGTAATCATTCAATCTCAATTGTTAATCCAAGTACAATAATTAAATGAAAGAAGAGAAGAAGAAGAAATGAGAGAAAATCGTGAGGAGGCGCAATAATGTGATGGGACCTAGGGTTTTCAGCATTTTAAAACATATATATAGCGCCCGAAAATTCACGTGCAGTGCCGGACGTAAACCCAGCACCGGACGTGCACGCTCGAAAACAAGGCAAAATGCGGCTCGTCCAGCGCCAGACTCGTTAGCTCTCGAATGGGAAGCCAGTGCTGGATGCGATGCAGCGCCGGACGCGAGGAGTCTCTGGACGATCTTCAAATCTTGCATAGCGCCGGACCTGTTACAGCCCCGGATGCGAGGAGTCTCGGGAATGAACAGTGAGAGGATCCCAGCATCGAACGGACACAGTGCTGGGATGAAATGTCGGATGACACAGGCATGGGACGAGGCACGCGGGTGAAGGAAACACGCGCGGAGTGGACGCTGGGGAAGCGATGCGGATGAAGCACCGGCTGGATGCAGAGAGGGTGCTGGGCGTGTGGCGTCCCGCGGTGTGGGGCGCTGGGAAGGCCAGCGCCGGTTTGGTGGAGGTTGAACGTGCACGGGGGGGACCTGGACATTGAACATGTGCTGTAGGAGGGCTGAATGCGCGCTGGTGCGTGGAGACCGCACGCTGGGCGTTCCCAGCGTCGGACGCGCTCGCGCGTCTTCGCTGTTTCGCTCCGTTCTCTCTCGTCCGAACTCCGAATTGCGATCCATTTGCGCCTATGGACTCCTATCGAGATGTTCTTTAATATAGGATAGATCTTGGAAGCTCCATTTCATCCTATTTAATGATGTTTTTCTACAAAACATCGAAACAAACCAAATAAGTCTGAATCGATAAATACTAATCAAAACAACGACATAAATAGGACAAACCACGGGAAATGGCATGCATAAACATATGAAAAATAAGCACAAAATTATATTAAACAGCAACTCTTTTATGTTCACATCTATAACATGTGCAAATCCTAATTCATCTATTGCAGCTTTCTGACGATCATTCAAACTTGCAAGAGTTTTAAAAATGTATTCATATTACACCTAGAGACAAGTTTTGGAAATAAACGATCATTATCGCATTCCTGTTTATATTCATCCTGTTCCTCAAATTCATCTTGATTATCATTTCCCATAACATTCTCCGTTTCATCAGGTTTCTCCTTTGGATCATTTTTTTTTCCTTTGTTCTTTTTCAATTTCTAAAGTTATTCCTCTTTTCTATCTAATGATATCTGTAACCTTCCTCTGACTTTGATCTATAAAAATTATAATATTACAAAATTGCAATAATTAGTAACATAATTTTGTAAGATAAAAAAAAGTGCAACCAATGATTTAAATATGCGCTAATATGATATATTTATACACTATGTGCAACATAAAAGATATATTATGCAATAAATAAATACAGTCATTAGACATATTAGAATACATGATTCATACTCTACATTAGACATATTAGAATACATGATTCATACTAAACAACAACTCTGTTTTTATTATATATCAATATTCGATATTATGCCATATTTATACAATATATGAGCAACATAATATGATATATATATATATATTGTGCAATAAAAAAAATCATATTCATGAATCTACCTATATCAAAATATTTTTTAAGGTCAATATCGTGTGCTACATTTATAGATCATATGCTACAATTATATCAAGATATGATATAGAAATTTGATAAGTGTTAAACATAAATAAATAATGTGTAAATATAAGTATGTGCTATATACATGTATTTCATATGCTATATGTTATATAAAATTCAGAAAAACCTATATATGCAATTTGTGATATAAAAGGTGTAGGGTAGTTGTATTGTGCTACAAATATATTAATGATATGCTATATGTATATCAAGATATGATATATGAATTTCATAAATGATAAACATATGAAAATAAGATGATAAATATAATTATGTGCTATATACATTTCTACCATATGGAATATTCAAAATAACATATGTTGTATTATCATAATTTGATCATTAGAAATACGCATGAGCATATTACAGTGTGATAAATTAATAGCCTCAATCACAGTTTTAACAAACCTATTACAAATAATGTGCTATAAATATATTACACACTGAACATATTACAGAGCATGTACAAGAATTGTTATACATAAATTTATCTATTCTCAAAACGTGCTAAATATCTATGAAATATGTGCTGTACTTCAAGTAATATATGCAATATCAGAATAATGTTTATAAGTGGACATAAAACACAAATGCTATATAAGTTAAAGTTTATGCAATATAAATCTTGCATTGTACAATAAATATTAACAACATAAATGACATAGATGTGAAATATGTTATATACAGATGTTATATAATAATGTGTTGTATACACGTCTTCCATATGCAATATTCATCAATCAATATACATTTAGAAATAACACCAACGTCCTTTGAAAAAGTTCAATTGAGAACACCAGAAGGTAAAAAACATCATATGACAAAAAAAGGGAAAAAAAGTTCAACTAACCAAAGATGAAATATTCAAAGCAATATAAAAGAAAACATTGTTGGGACCACCAAGAACATTCACATAATTCTTAATTCATCTATACTGGCAACAGAGTTATTGTTATACTTTTGTACAATAATTTTTTTACCCAAAAAGGAAATCAAATTTTATATATAAAATGAAACCCTAGGTGAAATCAAATCTTTTTTACAATAAATCAAACCCTAGATGTGAACATTTTGAAACGACATAAGGGAAACAATAGTTAAAATCTTAGCAAACAAAAACGTTTAAACCCTTTCAAACGATTTTTAATTATGCATAAAAAACTCACAATCTTCCTTTCGAACAGTTTTGCCCTTCCGCTTTCTTTGGTATTTGTTCACTATGTTATCATGTACAAGAATTGGTATACACAAAAATTTTAATAGTCAAAACGTGCTACATATCACTTAAACATGTGATGTACTCCAATTAATATATGCAATATCAGAATAATGTTTATAAGTGGACATAAAACACAAATGCTATATTAGTTAAAGTTTATGCATTATAAATCTTGCATTGTGAAATAAATACTAACAACATAAATGAGATAGATGTGAAATATGTTATATAATTGGTGTAGGGTCACTTTCGTGTGCAATAGATATATTAATCATATGCTATAACTATATAGAGATATCATATATCAATTTGATAATTAAAACATATATAAATAATGTGATAAATATAATAATGTTCTGTATACCGGACTTCCATATGCAATATTCATCAATCAATATGCAACATTTAGAAATAACACTAACATACTTTGACAAAGTTCAAATAAGAACAACAGTGGTAAAAAACAGCATATGACAAAAAAGGGAAAAAAATTCAACAATCCAAAGATGAAATATTCAACGCAGTATAAAAGAAAACATTGTTGGGACCACCAAGAACATTTACATAATTCTTAATTCATCTATACTGACAACATAGGATTTGTTCTACTTTTGGACAACATAGTTTTTACCCAAAAAGGAAATCAAAATTATTACATAAAATGAAACCTTAGGTGAAATCAAAACTTTTTAAAAATAAATCAAACCCTAGATGTGAACAATTGAAAACGACATCAGGGAAACCATTTTAAAAATCTTAGCAAACGCACACGTTTAAACCCTTTCAAACGAGAAGTTAATTGTTCTTTGATACTCACCATCTTCCTTTCAAATAGCTTTGCCCTTCCGCTTTCTTTGGTCTTTGTTCACCATGTTAGTTCAGTGGTTGATAAATCAGTTAATTGTGTGATTGAATGGATTGTAATGTTTCGTATGATAATGGAAAGATGAGAAGTTATTGGCGAGACAGCAAACTGATGACAAACCCTAAAGAACGTTGTGAGCAAATTGGTTGGTGGAATAAGTGTTAATGGCGTCTTTTTTTTTTTGAAAGAATATTGTTGCATGGGAAACGAAAAGTGAGAATTAAATTTTGGGTTAATTGCGTGTTTGTCAATTGAATGTATCAGAAGAAACATAATATGATATTTTCCACGAAGATGAAAAGATTTGGAAATCTTGCCATGGATTGGGTGGGATAATTATATTGCACTTCCCATATTTACCCTTGCACGATTTTTTTCACACCTCAACATTATTCCACAAATTTTATAGTTGTCAAAAATTCAAGAATTATGCACAAATCTTGGACGTTGATTTCATTGCAATCAATGGATGGGATTTATTCCTATTTCTTACATTTAATACATTTCTCACCATAACCATCCCCTATATATATATATATATATATATAGTTAGTTAGTTAGTTAGGTTGAAATGAGAACTACTTTTATCCTAAAAACTAAGAACCAAATGAATTTGTTATGAAAGTTAATGTATCCGTTGAGAAAGTTACTGCATTCCAAAATTCAAAATTTTTCACTCAAGTCCGAATCCCATGAGGAGCGAAAATTCTATTTTTGGATTCAGTAACTTTCCCAACGGATTCATCAAATTTCACAATGAATTCATCATTTTTTGATTCTCACGTTCTTACAATAAAAATGGTTCTCACATTAACCATCCCACACACACACACACACACACATATATATATATATATATATATATATATATATATATATATATGGGTTGGTTATAAAGAGAACCACCTCTTAGATAAGAACTAAGAACCAATAATCACCATTAGATTAAATAAGATCAGACGACTCATAATTATTTAATAATAAAAACAGTCAAATCCCTAAATTTTCGCTATTTGGATATTTCACATTCTGTTCTTCGTTGTTCATATAATTCATGTTGTTATTCATGTAATCGTAGTTTTTGTACATGCTATCCATTCCAATTCATTGTTATGTTCATATAATTCATGGTGTTGTGCATGTAATTGTAGTAATTATGTATATGAGAATAATTACAAAAATTAATATTCAAAATCCCTTGATTTTAGAGCTAAACAGTCATAATTAAAATATGAGTATAATAAACTATTTATAATTAATCTTGACCGTTAGATTATAAAATGAATGGATCAAATTAGTTCTTAGTTCTAAAGAAAGTTGGAGTTCTCATTTGATCCACTATATATATATATATATATATATATATATATATATATATATAGAGAGAGAGAGAGAGAGAGAGAGAGAGAGAGGTTCAAATAAGAACCAATTTTAACGTGAGAACTAAGAAAATTCTTTACGAACAAAATGAATATGCTATGAAAGTTAATAAATACGCTGCGAAAGTTAATGAATCCAAAAAATCGAAATTTTCACCAGGGTTCGAATCCCATGAGAGGCGAAAATTCTATTTTTATATTCATTAACTTTCGCAGCGTATTCATTAACTTTCATAGCATATTCATTTCTCATGTTCTCACAATAAAAATGGTTCTCACGTTAACCTCCCTATATATATATATATATATATATATATATATATATATATATACATGATGGTCATTGAGGGTTCGTACTGATGTATAGGGGAATACATCAGTTAAGACAAATTAAAACTTTTTCCTTTTACAAGACTGGATTTCTACTTTATCAATGAATGTCAGTTAACTAAAGTCGGTTCAATACTGGTGTTCAATACTACTGATCAGTTCAAGTATGAAAAGTATTGTTCAGAGTGATATCAGTTAGCAAACATACTGATTGCTGAGGCAGCTGGTCAGTTGGATTGATAACTGATGTGCTTGTAGAATATGGTGGTTACGTTTTTGTCTTTACTGAAAAACTCAACTGATAGAAAGTACTTACTCAATTAATGGTTTACTCAGTTTTCAGTTTTTCTCTTTAGTATCAAACATATACTGATAGAGTGTTCAAAAATAATGTTGTGCTTAGTGTATTGGTGATGTTCAGTTCAATAACATGCAAAGTAAATAAGATACTGAAAGTAAGGAATACTTAGTTTTTATGTAGTTTGGAGAGATAAGCTCCTACATCCGCAGACTGATAACACAGTCAATCCACTAAGTGAGATTTTGTCTTATTTACGGTACAAGAGTAAACATAGATACAGACTTTAAAATTTTTTGTATCTTGCCTAACTTAGCGTTCCTCCTACGCTTGTTGGTTCTAGGAAACCTTTGACTGATTACGGTGCAGTCGAACTAACTTCTTTCTTACAGGTGCAAGACAACCAAATTTTCAGCAACTAACACTTTGTTGCTTACTTGCCAAACTTTTACTTAAAGTTTGGGGTTTTGAGTAGATGATTTTCTAACTAAAAGTCGAGCTGTCATACACGACAGATTCAATGTGTCTAGGTTTAAGATATACAAGATTGTATCATAGGATGAAAGGAAGTGTATATTGAAAGTTGGTAGATATAGTTGAGCTCTGAAGATTTTCTGATAACACTTGAAACTTCCTTCTTTGAAATCGCCGAGTAAATGTTCTTGAAATATAAGCTTTGGGTGTTTTAGAATATTTGAATGCGCAGCGTTTCGGTAACCTTCAAAGGTTGGATTTTACGCGTATTTATAGAGCGGATGTTGAATAGTGCAATTGGAGGGAGCACCAATCATATACATTCTATTTGTCATTTGAATTCTTCCCGGTTGAATCCTCGTACGTCGTTATCGGGCTTTGCATCATCGTACATTGTAGCTCTGCAACCCTAAATAGTGGTTCTAACATATTAGGATATTCTGCATATACGCTATGACACGTGACAAGTCAAACACTCAAGGCTAAAATAACTCAGTGTTTTTTCAATTTGGTTGACTCTGTGTCTTTTCAGTTTGTTAACTTCAGGTCAAATCAATCGAGTTTGCTTGTGTTTTATCAACAGGTTGGACTCCGTCATTTATTAGTTTGGAGACCTTGAGTCAATATGACGCTTCAGCTTTGACATAGTTATTAGCAGCTTTGACTTCTTTATCAGCAGACTTTGACTTCTTACTGCTAGTATGCCACTTAGTCATTTTTTTGACTTCTTTATTTTCATCAGTGTTGAGTCTTCGCCTCGATCTCCGCTTTAGTCTTCCGACTTCATCTTGAAGAAGCTTCTCTTCGCTGTATTGACATCGATACTTCTTTCAAGACGATCGATTTTCAAGAT
Source organism: Salvia rosmarinus (assembly GCA_036937905.1). Taxonomy (NCBI): domain Eukaryota; kingdom Viridiplantae; phylum Streptophyta; class Magnoliopsida; order Lamiales; family Lamiaceae; genus Salvia; species Salvia rosmarinus. The sequence continues at coordinate 24,339,601 of CM072823.1, forward strand.
CGCTTGAATCATCTTCGCCTTGGTCCATTCAAACTGACAGTTCTTCTGCTGAAATCTATAAACAAAGAGGCTAATCTCTAATATGTGAGCAACACTATATTACATCATCATGACAATCATTAGTGAGTTTTGAAATCCAATCAAAACACACAGTTTAGACAATTTTTCCAACAATACATAATTGAACTCGAAATTCATTCAAACTTTTACTTAAATCGAAAAGAAAAAGGAAATTATATTTGAAGACGAAATCTTAGCCATATCATGGTGAGCAGACATCTAATTGATTTAATTTTAGCCCACATTTACATTTGAAACGAAAGAGACAGAAATCAATTTGATGGAAAAAACTAATGGTTTCATAAATGGCCCGAAAAAGGTCCTCGCGCTAGATATATATTTCTTTTATATTTTTTTATTACGATTTATAACTACACATATTTATCCTGTGTCATTCATAGATTGTTGCTAGAGCTGATAAATAAACGGTCCAGCCGGCCTTGAGTCAATCGGGCTTTCTTAAAAATGGGTTAGTCCAAAAATCCATCGGATTGAAAAAAACGTAGTCCAACCAAGTTTGAAATACAATTTTTAGTACAAAATCTTTGGATCGAATCGTCCGATTCAAACCCATTGATTAGTTATGAGCAGATCCGACCCCATCCCAAATTCTGTTCAAAATCGAAAATATTTTATCACCTCTAATTGTTGCACACAGACGGAGTTTATCCAAATTAAAAGGCATCAATATAGGTGCACCGATAGTACGGGCGGTGTATTCTCGGAAAAAAAAACGTTTTGGAATTATGATTGTAACTAGTAAGAGTTGTTTTTCACATATTCACTGTTTCACCAGTAATTAATTAGTCAACAATTATCTGAAATCAAAGCAGATCACGTATTATTCACATATTTTGTCACGTAGATTACATCATTACAAGCATTTTGGCAATTAATTACATAAACTTTCAATCATAATCTTGGTTTCAACTTACAGACCCAAGATTTTAACCGCAGTAACAACTAATTCTTCAATTCAAAGCCCAGAAACAAAAGTCACCCCCGTTGACGGCAGCCACGAGTTCCCACTGATGAAATTCGCCACCGTAAACTTCTCCGCCTCCGGGTCCCGAGCACCCGGAACCCTGGCCAGCTCACCCTCCCGGCTGTCCCCGCGCCGCCGCCCATGTTCGCGTACTCCGCGAAGTACAGCGACTTGTAGGTGGCCCCGCCGGCACCGGGCCACTCAACCCACCCCCGCGGCGCGATGGTGTCGTCAATGTTCGACTGCATCACCACCGCTCGCGAGTACGCCTTCCACGGCCGGCCGAGGTAGGACTTGTACGCCCCCCGGTCGGCTGAGAAGTCCGACGCGACTGTGATCCGACAGCTCTGGACGGAGAAGCCGGTATTCTGCCCCGGGTCGCTCCGCCCGTTCGCCAGGATCACGTTGTACGAGCCGCCGCTGCGGGGGTGTCGCAGGTACAGACCGCAGCTCTGGAACACCGCGGCGGCGTTGCCGAAGATGAAATCCACGGTGCCGTAGATGTCGCACTCACGGTAGAACTGGCGGAGCGCGAGCGCGTATAGCGTATCCTGGTGGCCCGTGATACTGCACCGGTACAGCACCGACCGGTCAGAGGCGATCGTCAATGCCACTGCCTGCTCGGCGCTCGGCCCCGCTGTGTTCTGGAACCCGATGTCCCGCGCTATGAACCCGTCGCCGGTGATAGCTGATCACAAAGATACACAGACAATTATGATTTCTAGCCTATTGTAAAATTAGCAGGTCCATAATCACTATTAAATTTACTTTAATTAGTACATATATAGTTATACAACTAGTATTGTTTATCATCGAGCAGGATTAATGATAATGACATCCCTAAACATATCCCAATTGCTTCAAAATTCAACAACCGAGAGCGAAATGAAGGCATCATTCAATTTTCCCTTTCAAAATTTTAATTTCATTTATTAAATTTAGCTCAAAGTAGTTAGTTAATTTGTCTACATAGATGTCACAGAAAAGTTGATTTGTTAGACAGATGAATAGTCCAATAAGACACGTCAATTTTCTGAATAGAAATGTAGAGAGAGAGAGAGAGAGAGCTGACTGAAGGTAGCAGAGCCACGCAGAGAAGAGCCGCCTTTGCCAACACTGCCGCCAGCAGTGATGATAGTGGAGTATTTTCCGTCACCAATTAACGTAATCCCATCTTTATTAGTATTAATTTTCTCATTATAAGTCCCCGCCTTCACATATATCACAAATCTGCCACCGCCGGCGGCCGCGATCGCCTCCGACACCGTCTTAAAGTTGCCGCTTCCATCTTTTGCCACCACCGCGTTTGCTTTAATTTCTGTTCTCTGAAGCAATCTCCTGTCGCCGGCAGACAGCCACCTCGGGAAACTCTGCCCTCCAAGAAGCCTCCGGCCGCCGGCCTTCGGAGACTTCCCGACGATCCGATTAGCCAGAGCCAGAGGGTTGCTGCCCAATTCAGACAAAAAGTCCATTTTCTTTTTAATTTCATCGACATACAAATTTGATGCCGCATGAGCTTCAACAGAATCCTTGCAAGTTTGCTGGAACGTGAGAGCGGCGCTCAGCCATGTCTGAATATCGTCCTTGTGTTTCTCCGGCGACTTCTTCAGGGCGTCTAGGGCTTGGTTGAGCCTTTTCCGCGACATGCTCATAAGGTCGTGACAATAGTCTGAGAAAATGAAACACAATACGTTAAAAAGAATATATAAAAGACTAAAGATAGCCTCAATAAATATTACCAGTAAAGAAAAGATTGGCACATTTACCGATGGCGATTCGAAATTGCTGAGCTTGAGAAGAGATGAAATGGTAGCTGAGTACTTCGAAATTGGAATTGGGCAAATTGGTTTGGGACATAGTGGTGTTAACAAGGGCAGATAAGAGATCAACACCTGACCCTAATCCTGTCAAGGTTTGGACACATAACATAGGATACCTAGTGAACCCACATTGTGTTCTAACTTTCTCATCAAACGTAGCATCTTTTCCCATGCACACTACGCTCAAATTCGACATCACCAAAACCCACAAAATAATGCATTTTAGGGTTTCCATTGCGATGGAATTAAACAAAAGTGTTTCTTGATTGATGGATGTATAAGTGGCTATGTGTAATCGATTTTGTGAATGTGTGTGATATATGGTTAGGAAGTTGGGGTTTTTATAGAGAGAGGAAGGCAGCAGCATGAAGAGTTAGTTTAGGGGTCAATTTTGTCGAGTGCTACGCAGTTCATGTCATCCCACTACACTTAATAGTTATCCATTTTGGAAAAGCTCCCTTGTCCTTGCTTAATTAATTATTTTAATTTATTAAGTTATCCAACTTGATTATATGTATATACGTGCCTTTTGTGGTTGGATTTATTCCTTCTTTTATGTATATATATAGATAGATGATACTTAATCTCATTCTTAGTGTTAATTAGTACTTGTATATTGATATATTGAGAAATACAAAATGGTAAAAATAAAACGTCACACAGGAGAGCCTAAGTTGTGCGCTTTTTTTATTTTATGTAAGCTAGCTGGCATTGGAACAGTAATTTGGGGAAATAATGGTGGGACATGTTTTGCTATATTAGAGATTCATCGCTAAAAGAAAAAACCAGGTTATGGGACCTGCCTGCCTCACCTTGTTTAATTTCAAATCTTGATGAACCCAACCCGCCTAATTTTTGTATTTTGCTCCACTATATATGATTTCTACTATAGCGATTTGATGCAAAAGCAGATTAAGGGGTTTTTAGTTTTTAGGATTAGTCCATATAGATAAACAAAGCATAATTTTGATAGATTGAAACCTTGTGATATTCCAAGGTCTTTGAGAAATTCTATCATTTGTGATAATTTAATTTGATTCATATCCTATTAAAAAGGTAGGATTTGGAGAGATCCTAATAACAAGTATAAAATATTCAATCATATATCCTATCAATTATCAAAAGTAAATATACCCTAAAATAATTAAATTATGAGGTGGTCTCATGTGCAGACGTCCGCATGTATGGACAATGATACTTTTCTTCAATACAAATGATACATTTTTTCAATATAAATGATACTTTCGAATTACAGTGTACAAAACAAATGATATTTTTCTTTAATATAAATGATATTTTTGTTAAGAACAAATGATGCTTTTGTTTGTCTGCATTGTGCGGACATTCGTGGTCCTGGAGTTCATCTCCGGAAAAACCCGATCTAATAATTCCTCTAATATAATTTACTTCCAAGAATCTAGTAATTTTAAGAATTTTGTGTTAACTTAATTAACATTGATGAGGACATTCTAATATCGAAGCTAGGTCGGATCACTAAATGTAAAATATTTACACGCGCGCATATATATAACAATTCATAGTTTATACGAATGTGAAATTTTCTATTATAATCATCTCCTATATATTGCTTTTTAAAAAATAAAAAATAAAAATAAAAATATTAAACCTCACCTCCAACTTAACCACAACATTCTTAAAATTACTAGATTCAATCTATAGTAAAACCTCTATAAATTAATATCCTTGGGACTATGAAATTTTATAAATTTAGAGAGATATTAATATATCGATAAATTAATAATTTATTAATTAAAAGAGAGACTTTTTAAATTCAGCAAATTTGGTACATGTATTGAAAATAAATGAATTTATTATGTTTTAATTAATTATATTCATGTATCAACAACCAATTTATTGTGTATCTACTTTAATATATTCATGTGTAATATAAATTCATTGTATACAATTAACAATTACATACATGTATCAATTCATTGTCAATTAAATATATTCACGCATCATAAAGAAAACATATACTATATAAATCTCGATATGGAAATAAAATAATTCATAACACCCAAGTCCTAGCTATGTATTCTCATCTAAAAGGCATCACAAAATCATCCATGAATGATCAAATGCGTAAAGCATTATGTGAGTATAAGAGAGATCATCCCACATGCACTCAAAAGATTTACAAGAGTGGGTTGAAGAAAATATCGTTTGAAAGTTAGTCAAGGTACAATATCAAACACTCTCAAGAGATCATCAGAGTACCTTTCAGCCAACTTTGAAAAGGGTGGGGATATTAAGCGACACAAATCGGCGAAGTATCCAGATATGGAGAAGGTTCTTTATGAATGGTTTCTTCAGTACCAAGATCGAGTCAACATGACCGGATAACTTATTTTGGAGAAAGCAAAGGAGATAATGAAGCTTTTGTATCCTCAACACCCTCCTGAACATCAATTTTCTCAAGGTTGGCTTGAAAACTTCAAGGTTAGACATGGTATTAAATCATTCCGTCGTTTTGGAGAAAGTGGTTCGGTTGACATGCAGGACGTGGAAATGAAACTGGAGGCCATAAGAGAGAAAATAAATCAATTTCCCATGAAGGATGTTTTAATTTGGATGAAACAGGTCTGTTTTACAGGTTACAAGCTGATCACTCTCTTACAACCAAGCAACTTGAGGGAAGAAAGCAAGACAAAGAGAGGCTTACGGTTGTTATTTGTTGCAACGAGGATGTTTCAGAAAAAATTTATTTGTGGATTATTGGAAAATATGCAAAGCCTCGTTGCTTCAAAAACATCAACATGAGCAACATCAATTATCATTATCGTGCCAACAAGAGGGCATGGATGACTAGTGTGCTTTTTGAAGAATATGTTCGGTGGTTTGATCACAAAATGAATGGTTTTCATTAATGGTAGAAGAATCTTGCTGATGGTTGACAATTGTCCAGCCCATCCAAAAAACATTGAAGGGTTACAGAATGTTGAGCTATTCTTTTTTCCATCTAACATGACATCATAGATTCAACCATGTGATGCAGGAATAATTAGAGCTTTCAAGATGCACTATCGTAGGAGATTCTACAAAAATCTATTCGAAGGTCATGAGTTGGGGCTACCTAATCCTGAAAAGATTAATGTTTTAGATGCCATCAATTTTGCAGTCTTCGCTTGGACAACCAATGTTTCTCAAGTGTCAATAGCAAATTGCTTTAGGCATTGCAAAATCCGTTCAAATGAAGAAATCTCACGCGACTCAAGTGAGACAAATTTTGAAGAAAGTCTACATGAGCTTGAGAATATGATCAAGGATGTTGATTATCGCAATAAAATGGACGTCAACAAACTGGTGGACTATCCGGGCGAAAATGATGAATGTGCAATGGTTCAAAATTTAGAGGAAATTGTTGCTGATATTGTTGAAGATCCTACTAATGACGAGTCAAGATGACTCAAGATCACTGAACCACCATGAGAAAGGAGGCTTTGAGCGCGACAACAACTCTTCACAATTTTTTGTTGCAGCTAGAGAACTCGACACCGGAACTCTTGGAAGCCATTAAAAAAGTTAGGGATGAAATCCAATTAGATTTAAATTTTAAGAAAAATCAAGTAACAATTGATTCATATTTTAGCAAATTACCATAATATTTATAATTTTTGTAATATTTATGAATTATTAATTTAGAGTTTTGATGGGACCTAATATTTATAAAGGGATTTTCCAAAAACTTATTATTTTATTATCTTATCGAAATTGATGATTTTTTACAAAGGCCCAAGTCGGGACCAGAAGATTTTATTATTTTAGAGAGATTATTAATTTATCGAATATTAATTTATAGAGGTTTTACTGTAATTTACTTTCACCTATATATATAATTCAATTATCATACCATTAGCCTTGTAGTTAAAGCTATATTTATCAGCAACCATCCAATCGTCAAACCATCTAGCATTTTCAATATTTAATTAGTTTCTCTCTTCCACATTATTACTATTTCATTCAACCTAACCCATCAATTTTCTATGGTTTATCAATGACCACCAAACCATGCAACCACAACTTTATTTATAATTATTTATATTATTTTTAATCTAACTATGATTAATTATAATAAAAATAAATTCATATTATAGCAAAATGCATAAAAAATCAAAAATCATAAATTAATAAAAATAGAAAATACGACAAACTAAGAACAAAAATTACGACAATTGAAATAAACAATCGATACTTCAAATAGATGACAAATTTTACACATTCAGTTGTAATCACCAAATTTTAGTCATAGATGGTCGATCAAGTCATTTTTAAGAGCACTATGAGCATCCCTATTGCGAAGTTGTGACCTATTTGTCATATAGTTGGCTAGACTTGCAATTCGTTCTGTAGAGAATTTGAAATTGGATCATCATTAGTTTCTCCATCTCCATTTTGTATGCTATTTGGTGTAGGTTGAGCTTCCATAAATTCTGTGGTATCGCGATAGTTTAGGTAAGTGGACCGTTCAACTTTCACTATCATATTATGCATGATGATGTAAGAAATCAGTATTTTTCCTATTATATCACGATCCCAAATAAGACATGATCGCTTAATAAAGCAAAACGAGCTTGTAGAACGTCAAATGCTCGCTCAACATATTTTCGGGTAGCCTCTTGATGTTGAGCAAACAAATGATGTTTCCGAATTTGTGGGCAATTAATAGATGTGACAAATGTTGTCCATCAAGGATATATGTCACCAGTGAGATAATACTCGTGGCCATTAACAATATACAAACCTTTGGTGCTCGGCCTTCCAAGATATCATTAAAATATGAGATTGTTCAAGTACGTTGATATCATTTCTCGAACCTGGAGTTCCAAAAATGCATGCCAAATCCATAAGTCTTGAGACGCAACTGCTTCCAAAATGATTGTAGGCTTGCCACTTCTCCCTATATATTGACCTACCCAAGAAGGGGGACAATTTTTTCATTCCCAATGCATACAATCAATACTTCCCAACACACCTAGAAACCCACGTTCCTCACCAATTTGCAGAAAATATGTCATGTCTTCTTCAGTGGGTTTTCTCAGGTACTCATCACCGAAGTTAGAAATTACACCTTCGATGAATTTAGTAACCGACTTTCTTATGGTTTGTGCGCTCATTCATAGAGTAATCATCATGCAAGTCTGCCCTTGTTCGGTAGGCCACACTCTCAGAGTTGCAGTCCATTTCTGAAACGAAGACATACCTAGACATTCGGGGGCATCAGACTTTAGTAGAAAAAAAATCATCGGTGGCAATAATTTTGTTCAGTATAAGTTCGAACAAGGATTTATGCATACGAAATCTCATTTGAAAAACTTATGGATGATAGATTGGATCATGTGAAAAGTACTGCTCGCACAAACTCTTGTGTCCCTTCTCACATTTTCATTCAATGACCCGGCATGTTGTTCTGATTGTGTGATCTGTACGTTGTAATGACATAGTTGCTGTGTGAATGGCTACATCCTCGATGATGTGATCAAGGCATCGATTTTCTTCAGCAACACGTTCTTCCCGTTCGTCGAACTCAAACAAATAAGAAGCATCAAAACTAGAACTTGAAGATATTTTTTTTAGAAGTTTGAATTTTTTAGAAGTGATTTGATATTTGAGTTGGAAATGAGATGCAACAAATGTGTGTTAATTTATATGCAATATTGAAGCAATTATTCGACAAAACATGTGACTCTACAAAAGCACTGAAAGGCAACAAATATAGGACATGTGTGTGATGACCTGACTTCCCAAGGAAGTACGGATCATACGGATCGTCACTGGTACGATAATGCAGCGGATATATATACATAACTAATCAATGTAATTAACAAATGAACTACTCATAAACACATGAACTAAAAAGGGATAAGCTATTCAATACAAACTCAACTCACAGAAGGACTTGCCAAAAGGTTCAAGGTTCAAATATAACCCAATCAGGGCGCAATTCACGGAACGAGGTACGACCTCAAGTTCAATACGATATGAAAAACAGTTATAATCAAAAATACCAACAATATCAGAGTTAGCAGCAATAAACGTGTGGATATGTATATGAAGATACATGCCCAAGGTTCTAGAAATCCTTTCTAATAAATAATAAAACAACTGCCACTCTGCACCACCTCGTACCCATCATCAATCCCTGCTCAACCTGCACATCAAAATCGAGATGTAGGGCTAAGTTCAAAAGTACTCGGTGGACTCATTGCCGAAAACATTTTCTTTGTAAAAGTTATTGAACTGCCCACAATAGCGCATGAGGATTTTAGTTAAAAGACTCATGCCTATCAAACATTTTATCATTTTCCAAAAGTGTGTTCGGCCGGACTATTTCATCCACGTTGTTCCATATCTGATCATTCATTCATTCATTCGCGCACTATGGAGGTGGCCACCTACGCATAGTCGCCGTGACCGGTCGAAGTAGCTAACCTTAACATACAGTCATACGTGTACACAATCCGAGTTAGTCCTTAACTAAGTCGGATCCGATCGTTACCCTTTTTTAATGTTGGTGGACCAACACATTCACATACCACATTGGATATACCAATCTCAGATAGGATCACAACAAAACATAAACATTTGGCAGTCAATAACAGTTCATGCAATAATATTTCATAAAGCTTTTGTAAATCATGCTTTGAGGTATGCATATTTTGTTTCAAGAGAGCCCACCTGCTAGTCCGAAGCTATAAGTTCTAAGTGAGCAGGGTGTGGTTGTCCTTCCTCGGCAACTACATACGAACAGGACCTTCATAAGAAAATAACTTTTCTTAGATTCCTTCTATTGATCGAGGGTCGTTTATAAGTTACAACTTAAAGTTCCCAATTAGAGTTTCTTTATGATTTCATGTGATGGTCTTAAGATAATTTCTATTATCTTACATTCCCAATTCCCAAACTATATTACTTCATCATTCATAGATGAACTTCAACTTATGAGTCATATACTCTAAGTCTATCCTCGACTCTAGCCTTAGTGTTCTTCTAAACGTTATTACGTTATAGAGTGTTGGTACTTAAGTTATGATTGGTGTATTAGGATATTCTCAAGCCACTAACTAGACTTAACAATTATAGTTACGTCCTAGTAGGTTATGCTTGACGACTTGTCGTATTAGCACGATGAATGAATGGAGATCTTGACTTATGATTCGAGATATCTCATACATTCGCGTAAGTAAATACTTAGGAATTAATGGAGTTCTTTGTGGATACTAACTCGACCCTTGAGACATAAGGATTGACATCTTATGTTTGAATCTTAGCTTACACTTTTCAACATTGTTTGTTTCTCTTAACTCGTCGGAGATTATGCACGTTATATAATCACTATTCGTATCGAGTTGTCTTAACGCTCAATCTAATATCGTATTAGGTTATCGTTGTTGAGCATTAATATTGTAAGTCGACTTTTGGTTTCTTTAACTTAGGAACTCACGTTTGAGTTATTCTATTATTAATAGAAAACCTTAAATTTGTGTCTAACTTCGATTCTCATTAATTCCTTCTTAAGTTATCAAAATTTATCGATTTCTTTTGGATTCTCGTACATAAAGTACTATGTTGTTTACGTTGGGGTTTTGTTTGTCGGCACAACATAAATGTAACCATTCAACATTAGAAAACCCTAATTTCTAACATAATACACAATCATTGTGTATGTGTGCATAAGTGTCTCATTCATTCATCATAATCACAACCATTTATTCTAAACTTATATGTTAACTACCATGACATCATTCACAATTAAAATCAACTCATACTTTACCATTTTGCTATGTTTTTTATAATTAGCAATAATTAGCATAATTATCCAATAAATTTCAATAAAATCATGTTATACTCCTATCATACTATAGAAGTTAATTTCCAACTCAATATCATCAAATAAAATTTTAAACCATGAGTAAATAAGCATATAGTTTTCGATAATTTCAAGTTATTGAACTTTGGTGTTCAATAAATTCCACAAAAATCATATCATGCTTATATCATATACTAAACATGAAATATCATCTCATATCATATATTAAAATCAAAACATATGCTTATCACTATATATATATTTTCGGTAATATTAACATATATACATATATATACAATAAATTTCATTCACTTCACCATATGTTTATAATATGCAATAAACATGTAATATTAACTTTAAACCTCAACTAAATATTTATAATATGAACTAAATGCTTGGAATTCTTTTTGTCCTCACACATATATTACATATATGTTCAATAAATTTCCAATAATGCATAATAGGTTCATATTATTTCTAAACATCATATATTTTATTATTTTCAACAAATAAAAATCAAATAAATCTTAGAATATTTATACATAGTTTCGGCATTTTCATAAAAATAGGAGTAGTGTCTCAAAAATTTCAAGATTAATATATGATGTTCATATCATATATTAAACACTATATCTCAATTATTTCTCAACAAATAAAATTAAAAAAAATACAAGAGAAAATCCAAAAATTCCCATATTTATTCTACATGCTCCTAACACATCAACAACCAAAATATGAAATGATATTCACAAAAGCATCATTTATATTCTATAAAATAAATTTTTGAACATGCTCCAAAAATTCTCAAACTTTAACCACAACCTTATAACACATTTATAAGTATATTTCATTCATGGCTTGAGAGCATTTGGTGTCTCAAAAGTTATGAAGAAAAATGAAGAACAAAACTATGGTTCTTCATGAAATAAATTCAAAAATAAATCAAACAAAAATTCTACTCCATTATAAATGAAGAGAATGATGAATACTACCTTAGTATGGTCTTAGAAATTTAATTTGGGGGTTGGAAATGAAGATTAAAGCTTGAAAAGCTTGAAGAACAAAAGAGAGAATTTTCAAATTAGAGAGAGAGAGATAGGCATGGTTTGGTCTGCATTATGGCAGCATTAGAGCTGTTATAAGCTCATTTGGGGTCTCTTGGTGGTAGTTGGGAGAAGGAATGGTCAAATTGCCCGATTTGACATGTTAATACCGACTCTTTAAGTTTTATCGCGCTTTCGATTGATTTCTCGGAACCTTAAGGTTTTATTTTCTTAAATAGCCTTAAAAAACTTATTTCATAGTTTTAACAATTTCATGAAGTTCGGATTGTTGGATTTGTATACTAGAAGCAGTTTTGGTTGAGCTTGTATACAATGTTTCCTGTTACCACTATTACAACTCCTATCTGAATTATTTACTTGATTGCATATGTATGTCCCTTTATCTCATATATAAGTTAGATCATACGATTGTGTTGTAGATCACGTAAGTCCGTATGATTGGTCAAGCTTAATGAGATATAAAAGTATCACACCGAGACAACTTGAGGACGAGTTGTTGGAATAGTCATGGTATAGATAAAGTGACTTGACTTGGTTTCTTGTCTATCTTTGTAAGTCTCGACATATTGATGGATCACAGTGAGATGAGTTCTCCTATCTGACCGTCGTGAAGAACCAAGATCTCGGTGACTTTACGTTGATCTAAACCTCGATAATGTATTAGGTGAGTATGAGTTGCTGACCATCACTTTGACTTCTTATGGTTGAGGGTTACATGAGATAACCCAAGATTCTCTGCATCTTGGGTGGTGGCAGTGCTTGTATGTCATGTTAGTTACCTGTGTCGAGTCATCGTATCCGTTTAGGATGATGACGTTCCCTTAAGGAGCTCAAAAGGTTTATTGTACTAAACCCTGCAGGTTGAGTTTTCTCAAGTACAATAATAAGATTGAGTGGTACTACTTAAGGAATTAAAGAAATTAATTATTTTAAGCAGTTAGAACGCTGTAAATAATTAATAGACGTACGATATCTTAAATACGGGGATTCGTGAAGTCTAAATGCGAGCCCGACTCAACTTTGGAAATAAAGGGGTAAGTCAACATTTATTCTCTAGTGGCATGAATAAATGTTTATGAATTAATTTATGTTCTGGGCTGAATATAAGATGATTAATTTATTTGAGGCGGCCATTTTTTTCCTTGCATTTGATCCTTGGGCTAGCCCATCCAGTCCTGTTGCTAAGAGGATTTTCTTCCCCCTCCCTTTAGAGTCCTACTGGGACTCTGTTTTGATCCTCTCTATCTTAAGTGATATTATTATATTTATTAGATATGCATAAATTCTATCTTGATAGAATTTAGGATTGCATTATAAATATAAGGTGAGAGAAAATCAAACCCTAATCCTAAGTGTGAAAATTTCGAAATTACTATTCATATAGTGGAGATTTTCGAAAACTTCATTGGGAGGAAGAAGGCGAATTTCTATACCACTCTCCATAGATTGTCCTCACTCGGCATTGGAGTTTAGGCAATCGGGACACAGTCCAGAAGATCAAAGCACGAGTATTGATCCATTCTTTTCCGACAAATTCACAGGTAAAAACGAGAAAAAACCTACGTGTTGCAATTAATTATATAGGTGCATGCTAGGTATATAATCAATGTATGGTGAATTAAACATCCAAGATAGATCATCGGGAGAGGGTTAAAATCAGATTTCCCTACAATTGGTATCAGAGCCTGGGATCAGTATCTTGGCTCTGTTGGATTAATTCACGTTTGATTATAACGTGCGCAATTAATTAATTATGAATCTGTCATTCATCGTGGCTCGTTTTATTTTTGTCGGATTTTATTTTTCACCACGAGAAAATCCGTGGTTAGATTAGATTTTTTCTTGTAAATCTTATCTGTAAAAGAAGAACGAAGATGAAATGCACGAAGAACGAGACGATGGAAGGCATGCTGGAAAACAGGACACACGGCCGAAAGTGAGCGGGCGACGGCACGCGGACGTGCTCGGCGCTCGCAGCAAGTCTCGTAGTTGTGCGTTTCTCGATAGGTATTGGGCGGACAGACGGTGCACAGGGGCGAGGGTCGTCGGTAGCTCACGCAGATGCTGGGCGGAGTCGGCAGCAGCGCTCGGCAGCCGGGTGTGTGGGGCGCGCGTTTCGCGTAGATGCCTCAGCACGCCTCGGCAGGTCGTGCGCAGCGTCTCTCGGTGAGCCTCGGCACTAGCGTCCACGCGGAAACCTCAGAGCTCGGTGGGTCGTTACCGAGATCGCTCGACGAGCCTCGGCAGGTCACCCTCGACACGATTCGACAGCATCGGGCGACGCGGGGTGTGCGATTCTCACGGGAAACCTCAGAGCACTCGGCGACCTCGGCACGAGCGTGCACGCGGAAACCTCAACGTGCGGCAACGCTCGACGGTAGGGCTCGACAATGCGCGCATGAATTTCTCGGTAGCTTCGGCGGATCTCGGCGTGTGATTCTCGACAGATCGCGCAGCAGGACTCGGCCGATAGCCCGCAAGTGGCGCACGATTTTCTCGATACCTCGGCAGCGCATTTCTCGACAGATTGTTGGGCGACAGCGCGCGAGTCGCACATAGGATTTCCCGGCAGATGCCGACACCTGCACGCAGACGACTCGGTAGCTGCTCCCGCGAGGCGAGGCGATTCTCCGCAGGGGCCTGGCGCGCGGATGGGCGATGGCGTGCGGCATTCCTCGGCAGGAGGTGGGAGGGTTGTGCCGCGAATGCTGTTGGGCGTGCGTGTGGGCTGTGCCCTAGCGCGCACGGCCCAGCTCATTCTAGGCTAACCCGACCTGTTTTCGGCTTAAACCCGATTTTTCGGCCCGAACCCATTTTTTTCCGACCCGGTTCCAGATTTTTGGCCCGATCCAGCCCGATCCACTGTTTCGTCCCGTTTTCGATTTTTTGACCCAAATCCAGTTTTGACGAATCCGGTCCGTGCCCGTGCACGCGAGGCTCGTTTTTTTAGATTTTTGAAGATCTATACTTTACAAATTTATGTAATAAATTAGGCAGGGAAGTACAGGATCCACGAGTGGGCCGCGATGAATGAATTTATTTAAATTTTATCGTTTAAAGCATGTCGTGGATGTTTAAATTTTACAGAAGAATGCTATGTATGTTTAATTACGTAGATAAACATATTATATGTTTTCGTGATTGGATGCGCATAGTAAGCATGCTAGGTTTATCGCATTTTTCAAGCATATTTTAGAATTCTGCGAGCATGTTTTACATGTTGAGTTCTATAGAAAAGCATGCTAGGATTACGTGATCTGCATGGACAAACCTTTTGAAACAAAAACACTAAGAAAGAAATCCGACATATTAATTTTAAATTAAAAATGTCAAGACCTCCACTTTTTCATCTCTAAACAAAGTGATACGCACTGTGAGTAAATGTCCACACGCGTGGCTTGCTTGCACTGTTTATCATAAGTTTTTTAGATGAGATTTCTAAATAAAACATTTTAATCTATTGAGAAGTGGGAGTTTCATGTGTAAACGTCCACACGCGTGGCTTGCATATGCGATTTTCATAAGTTCTCTAGAGATAGATTTAAAATGAGATAACAAATGAATTTGGATTGGAAGCGGTATGGTCCTAGTTAGTATGCCAATTCTAAGAATTCATTTTCTACTGTTAAAATTGTGGTCATTGCTTAGACATCACCTCAAGTACAACTTCCCGCGAAGTCCCTTCTTGTGATAGTGATGTGGTCTAGTAAGGTCCAATCATTAATTTCATTTGTCAAAATGATAAGTTGACATGGATTGAAATTAAATGACTAAAAGATATATTTTAGTCTGGTCGAGGGGTTCATGTGTAAACGTCCACACGCGTGGTTTGCATGTGGAATTCTTTGGGCGATTGGAGGTTTCAATCAATATTGTTTTATCAAAAGGTTACAATATTATTGTTACGAATTATGTGCGATCGTATGCTTATGTGTTTATATTACTTTTCAGATATGTCTCTTACACCGATTATCAATATGCTCGCACAAAATCTTCTATCCGGTCCAAATTTTATCGAGTGAAAACGAAACATTGATATTGTTCTTACTGCCGAAAAAAATTTATTTGTACTCACTACACCCCGTCCCAAACCTCTAGACGATTTATCTACTGATGAGGAGCGCAAGGAGGATGAAAAATGGGACAAATCAAATAGAATGGCAAAGTGCCTTCTTTTGGTCACCATATGCGAGTCCTGCAACTCCAGCATCAAGAGATGGAAGATGCAGCCACTATATGGCTAAATCTCATGAAATCGTTTGAGGAGTCGGACAGAATCGCTTGTCATAATTTAACAAAATCAATAATGTCAAGTTCAATGAAGGAAAGGCGATTCAGTGCATGACCATGTAGAGCATATGATCAATCTCTTCGGAGAGCTCGAATTGGTTGGAGGATATATTGATGACGTAGTCAGAATCGATATGATCCTCAACACTTTGCCGAAGTATTTTGACGACTTCCGTTATGGAGTAGTCCTTTATGATAAGAGTTATACTATAGATTCATTGCAAGAAGATATAGTAACGGAAGAACGTAAAATGGGCAAAGGTGCACAGTCTTTAGTACGCACCTCAAAGAAAACCACTGCTTTATCGAAAGATGAAAAGGGAAAGTGGAATTCAAGAGATGCTAAGGCTAAAGAAAAGAGTGGGAGTAATACAAAGGGCTCTAGCAGTGGTTTGAAAAAGCCAAAGGAGAAGGGCAAATGCTTAAAGTGCAGTGAGACTGGGCATTGGAAGGCTAAATGCCCCAAGCTCAAGGCTCAAGGTACGCCATTTGCTTTAGTAACAAAACATGTTTAGTGACTTGTTCTACTCATTCATAGATAGTAGATACGGGTGCGACTGATCATGTTTGTTACACCTTGCAGGGGTTCCTGCGGACAAGGGAGCTGCATGATGGCGAGATAACAATCTCCATGGGCAACGCGGCGAAAGTCGAGGCCGTTGCAGTCGGAGATGTTACTTTATGTTTTGATAGGACAGTTTTAGTATTAAAAGACATTTTATATGTGCCGGAGTTTCGGCGAAACCTTATTTCAGTTTCGAAACTATTTATTCATGGATATTCAATTGTTTTTTATAGTGGTGTTTCTATCATAAGAAATGACGAAGTTATCTGTGGTGGCACTTTATATAATTCGCTTTATACTATTTCTGCCAAACATAATACCTTTAATTATGTTGCATCTATATCAAACCTTAAAAGAGAAAGTTTTCTTGCAGAAGATGACACCACATTTCTCCGGCATCTTAGATTAGGTCACATCAATCTAAATAGGATCCAAAGACCGGCTAAGAATGGGCGTTGGGTAATCTCACGCCATCTCAGTTCCCATCTGCGAATCTGTATAGAAGAAAGATATCGACCGCACCCTTCAAAGCGAAGGGTTATAGAGCCAAAGAAGTGTTGGAGCTAGTCCATTCTGACCTGTGTGGACCTATGTCCACACATGCTCGTGGAGGGTATGAGTATTTTGTTACTTTCATTGACGATTACTCAAGGTACGGATACATATACCTGCTTCACCGCAAGTCTGAATGCTTTGAGAAATTCAAAGAATTTAAGGCGGAAGTGGAGACGAAGCTTGGTAAAAGTATCAAGTCACTGCGGTCTAATCGCGGTGGCGAATACCTCAGTAACGAGTTTATGGACTATTTGGTGCAGTGTGAGATTACCTCCCAGCTCACTACACCGGGCACACCACAACAAAATGGTGTGTCAGAGCAAAGAAATAGGACTCTTTTAGAAATGGTTAGATCGATGATGAGTTATGCAACATTACCTATTTCGTTCTGGGGGTACGCCTTAGAAACAGCGGCATACTTGCTAAATCTAGTACTATCCAAGTCAGTCGAAAAGACCCCTTTCGAGTTGTGGTTTGGGCGCAAGCCTAGTTTAAACCACATAAGGATATGGGGCAGTCTAGTACATGTGCTGAACAAGAAGGCTGAAAAGTTGGAGGCTAGATCTGATGCAAGGCTGTTTATTGGCTATCATAGAGGAACGAAGGGTGGTTATTTCTATAGTCCTAAGGATCAGAAGGTCATTATTAGTACTAATGCCCGATTCTTAGAAGAGGATTATATGAAAAACCATGAATCCAAAGTTGAAATCATTCTTCAAGAATTAGAAGATGATCGTATTCCGCCACCGATTAAGCCAAATGTACGAGATGTCGTGTCTAGTGGGAGGATCGACACGGATACTTCAAGAAATTGAAGTGGGTCGAGTTCCACCGAGATACTGCAGTCAAGTGGCTCCTATCCAACAAGTTGTGCAAGATAGAGAACCACAAAATACTGCACCCACCATTGCCATTGTGCTAGTAGCGCCTCATCGTAGTGGGAGGGGTGTTCGTCAACCCGAGTGATTTATGTTCGTGGGTGAATCTTCGGATTTAGTCCCAAGAAACGAGAGGCATTAATCGACCCATGAACATACAGTGAGGCGATACAAGACATTGATGCAAGATCATGGCACACCGCTATGGACTTAGAAATTGAGTCCATAACAGCTATGGATGTATAGGTAGTAAGTGGGTATACAAGAGGAAGAGAGATTCAGATGGAGAGGTTTTGGCTTTTAAAGCCAGGCTTGTGGCGAAAGGGTACACTCAGATTGAGGGCATCGATTTCGATGAGACCTTTTCTCCTGTAGCAATGCTCAAGTCCATCAGAATTCTTCTGGCCATAGCAGCCCACTTAAACCTCGAGGTTTGGCAAATGGATGTGAAAACCGCTTTTCTAAACGGTTATCTTAAAGAAGGTAGAGACATCTATATGCAGTAACCCGAAGGTTATGTGGTGAAGGGTGAAGAGCATCTAGTATGGAAGCTTAGGAAGTCCATTTATGGACTTAAACAAGCTTCACAATCCTGGAACTTACGCTTTGACGAGGTGGTAAAGTCCTATGGATTTACCCAGTTGCCTAGCGAAAGTTGTGTGTATCGTTTAGATGTCAACGATGATGTGGTATTTCTTGCACTTTACGTAGATGACATCCTTCTACTTGGAAACAATGTGAAGTTGTTATCAGATGTAAAGAGTTGGTTATCCGATCAGTTTCAAATGAAAGACTTAGGGGATGCAGCGTACATTCTTGGGATCAAGGTTTACCGAGATCGCAAGAGGAAAATATTGAGCTTATCTCGGGCGCCTTACATTGATAATGTGATTACTCGCTTTAGTATGCTCGCCAAGAAATGATTGCTACCTTCGGGCATGGTGTTCTTTATCTAAGGAGCGATCACCTATGACCGCAAAGGAGATAGAGGAATGAGACAAGTTCCTTACGCTCACCGTAGGAAGTCTCATGTATGCAATGCTATGCACGAGGCCCGATATCCGCTGTGCGGTAGGCATAGTAGCTAGATATCGCCTAACCTCGACAAGCTCATTGAATTGCGATAAAGCATATACTCAAGTACATGAAAATGACTCGAGATTATAGGCTAGTTTACCATGCGATAGTCTAATGCCTTTGGGTTATTCTGACTCGGTTTCAAGTCGACCGTGATGAGAAAAAGTCTACCTCTGCTATGTGTTTACCTTGGAGGAGGAGCCGTATCCTGGCGGAATGCAAAGCAGCGATGCATTGCGGACTCTACCATGGAAGCCGAATATGTAGCTGCTAAAGAGGCTGTATAGTTCAAGAAATACGTCATGGATCTAGATGTGGTACCTGGTTTGCCCAAGAGTATCATAGTTTATGTGATAACTCAGGTGCAGTGGCAAACTCGAAGGAACCACGGACCCACAAGGCAACGAAACACATAGAGAGAAAGTACCATGTCATACGAGAAATCGTTAGACGATGAGACGTGCTGATTGAAAAGATTGGTACTGTGGATAACCTAGCTGACCCATTCACGAAGAGCATGCACAAAAAGTCTACAAAGAGCATGTTCGAGGACTTGGATTGCGCAAGATGGCACCCACTTAGAGAGGAAACTTTTGTATAAGTGGGAGAAGCAAAGTGATGGTGTTGTTTGTAATAGCTAGTAGAGAGACACATTGTATACTAAAAGTTTGCTTTAGTATAAGTGGGAGATTGTTGGATTTGTATACCGGGCGCTTTTGGTTGAGCTTGTATACAATGTTTCGTTACCACTATTACAATCGCTTATCCGAATTGTTTACTTGATTGCATATGTATGTCCCTTTATCTCATATATAAGTTAGATCATACGGTGTGTTGTTGATCACGAAGTCTGTATGATTGGTCAAGCTTAATGAGATATAAAAAGTATCACAGCTGAGACAACTTGAGGACGAGTTGTTGGTATAGGCTACGGTATAGATAAGAAGTGACTTGACTTGGTTGCTTGTCTATGCTTGTACGTCTCTGACGTATTGATGGATCACAGTGAGATGAGTTCTTCTATCTGACCATCGTGATGAACCCAGATCTCGGTGACTTTACGTTGATCTAAACCTCGATAAGGTATTAGGTGAGTATGAGTTGCTGACCATCACTTTGACTTGTTATGGGTGAGGGTTACATGAGATAACCAAAGATTCTCTGCATCTTGGGTGGTGGCAGTGCTTGTATGTCATGTTAGTTACCTGTGTCGAGTCACCGTATCCGTTTAGGATGATGACGTCCCCTTAAGGAGCTCAAAAGGTTTATTGTACTAAACCCTGCAGGTTGAGTTATCTCAAGTACAATAATAAGGTTAAGTGGTACTACTTAAGGAATTAAAGATATTAATTATTTTAAGCAGTCAGAACGCTGTAAATAATTAATGGTAATACGATATCTTAAATATAGGGGTTCGTGAAGTCTAAATGCGAGCCCGACTCAACTTCAGAAATAAAGGGGTAAGTCAGCATTTATTCTCTAGTGGCATGAATAAATGTTTATGAATTAATTTATGTTCTGGGCTGAACATAAGATAATTAATTTATTTGAGACCCATCTTTATTCCTTGCATTTGATCCCTGGGCTGACCCATCCAGGCCTGTTGCTAAGAGGATTTTTGTCCCCATCCCATTAGAGTCCTACTGGGACTCTGTTTTGATCCTCTCTATCTTAAGTGTTATTATTATATTTATTAGATATGCATAAATTCTATCTTGATAGGATTTAGGATTGCATTATAAATATAAGGTGAGAGAAAATCAAACCCTAATCCTAAGTGTGAAAATTTCAAATTATTATTCATATAGTGGAGATTTTCGAAAACTTCATTGGGAGGGAGAAGGCGAATTTCTATAGCACTCTCCATAGATTGTCCTCACTCGGCATTGGAGTTTAGGCAATCGGGACACTGTCCAGAAGATCAAAGCACGAGTCTTGATCTATTCTTTCCCGACAAATTCGCAGGTAAAAACGAGAAAAAACCTACGTGTTACAATTAATTATATAGGTGCATGCTAGGTATATAATCAATGTATGGTGAATTGAACATCCAAGATAGATCCTCGGGAGAGGGTTAAAATCAGATTTCCCTACACGGATTGCATCCGATAAGTCAATTCCGAGTTATCGAGGAAAAACAGCGTTCGGCGATTAAATATGCTCATTCGAAATTCTATTGAATTCTTGAGCTTTCATAATTAATTTGAGTCTTATAAATCATTTCTTATTGATTTAGACCCTTGATTCGAGTTTCGGGTTGTTCGAATCAATTTAGGGTTTTTCCGGTATATCTTTCCGGCGTTCGGTTAAGTTCTTCAGGAATTTCTTTCAGAAATTGATTCTTATGAATTCTAAATTCATAATAATATATTCCTCCTTTATTTTGACTGTTATAATTAATTTTCATGATTAGCACGGACTGAAAATTGATCTGGCTCGTGAATAGTATTTTTGAGACTGACGGGCAAGCATGCCCGAAAATTCTCATTCTTTGGCTTCTCGCATGTTTTCGTGAGAGGATTCTAGAAATGAAATCATTTTTTTTTAGATTCATTCTCGATCTTTCATTCTATGTTCAGGCTATTCAGAAAACCCTAATCCGGTAGGACTAGTCACTAGTTTTTGATTTCTCTAGTTTTCGATCTCCGAATCGATTCTAATTCGTTTCGTTGGTTACCTTAAACCTAATTAAGGTCTAAGCACTAAAAATAATTGGTTTAAGCATCATTAATAAAAGTTTTAAATTTTTCGGGTTATTATATAACATCCCCTTAAAATAAATTTCGTCCCGAAATTTGCTAACCTTGGAAAAGATCTGGGCATTTCTCTTTCATAGCTGATTCCAATTTCCAGGTTGTTTCTTCTTATCCATGGTGTCTCCATAGAACTTTCACTATCGGTATCTCTTTGTTCCTTAGCTTTTGGATACGTCGGTCTAAGATTTTCGTAGGCAGTTCTACATAACTCATATTATCATCGAGGACAATATCTGTCAGCGGTATCACATGTTTGGGGTCATGTATGTACTTTCTTAGTTGTGAAACGTGGAACACATTGCGCACGTTCCCAAAGCTTGGCGGCAATGCAAGTCTGTAAGCCGCTGGCGCTATCATTTCCAAAATTTCATAGGGTCCTATGAAATGTGGTCGTAGCCTCCCTTTTATTCCAAATCTCATGATTCCTTTTGATGGGAAAATCTTCAAGATGACTTTGTCTCCCACTTCAAAATGTAGCTCTGTGCGACGTTTGTCGACGTACGACTTCTGTCGGTCTTGGGCCTCCTTAATCTGTTGGCGGATCTGTCTCACAATCTCGATCATTTCTCCCACAGAGTCAGGTCCTAATATTCTTCTTTCTCTCACTTCATCCCAGTAAAGGGGTGATCGATATTTCTTTCCATAAAGCGCTTCATACGTGGCCATTCCAATAGTTGCTTGGTAGCTATTGTTGTAGGCGAATTCTACAAGTGGTAATACTTGTTCCCAAGTTTCCCCTCTATCAAGGACAACAGTTCTCAATATGTCTTCAAGCGTTTGAATGGTCCTCTCAGATTGTCCGTCCGTTTGTGGGTGGAACGCGGTACTGAAATGTAGTCGAGTTCCCAATTCCTTTTGCAAGCTGGCCAGGCGATGATTTTGAGAAAGTAAAGAAAATGTATTTAGTAAGAACAAGGCCATTTCAAACAAAACTCTTGTGTCTTACTGTAATGAGGGCAGTACAATATTTCGTAAAGTAAAATATTTTCGGCATGTGTCCACTGAGTGCATCTTTGTACTCAGCCCTGCATATTGGTTTTTACATGTGCAGGTTGAGCAGGTGATGGAACAGAGCGGGAGTTGAGCGGAATCTTTTGTCAAGTAGTATGAAGTATTTTTGGTTCACCTTGAGAATGCATCTCCATATGCATGTCTCACACGTTTTATTCCGCTTCCAAACTCTTGAACTCTGTTATAGTTTGTTACTATGTTAAGTTCTTGAATATCCTGTTGAAGCTTTGTAAGAGTTGCTGTTTTGTCCAAACGTTTGTATCAACTCTTTATATAAGTTATTTTGCCCATCCTATATCTCGTTCTGTTTGGAGACATCCGTATTTCTTCATAGATGAAATGAGTTGAAAACCCTATTCTTTTAATATTTACTTAATTCAAACCCCAAGTCACGATCCGGTAAGGAAAAGCCAAACCGGTTGTGATAAGTAAACATAGGTCATAACATGTATTATGACAAACAAGTATTCATACATTAATCCATTACTAAGCCCCTAAAGTTTGCAACTTTCTTTCAAACTAATGACCAATCATTTGAAACAACTTTTCAATTACAAAATATTCATCTTTCCAAAATATTTTTCAACTTCCCAACAAGGCAACATTATAAGTCCGTTTCACCATTCATATACTTCCATCATTTCAAAACAACTTTTAGTTGAAATAGTTACCTTCTTCCTCGTTGAGCAGGACGACGATGGAGTGCAGTGCAGTGGTAGTCAAACACAAATAATTTCTAGATTCAAATTTTCACTTAGGATTCAAAGAAAGGGTTTCTAGGGTTCAGAACGAACAAATGCTTTGATACCACGTTGTGACGACCCGACTTCCCAAGGAAGTGCGGATCATACGGATCATCACTTGTACGATAATGCAGCGGATATATATACATAACTAATCAATGCAATTAACAAATGAACTACTCATAAACGCATGAACTAAAAAGAGATAAACTATTCAATACCAACTCAAGTCACAGAAGGACTTGCCAAAAGGTTCAAGGTTCAAATATAACTCAATCAGGGTGCAATTCACGGAACGAGGTACGACCTCAAGTTCAATACGATATAAAAAGCAGTTATAATTAAAAGATACCAACAATATCAGAGTTAGCAGCAATAAACGTGTGGACATGTATAAGACGATACATGCCCAAAGTTCTAGAAATCCTTTCTAATAAATAACAAAACAACTGCCACTCTGCACCACCTCGCACCCATCATCAATCCCTGCTCAACCTGCACATCAAAAAGAGATGCAGGACTAAGTACAAAAGTACTCAGTGGACTCATTGCTGAAAACATTTTCTTTGTAAAAGTTATTGAACTGCACCCAATAGCGCATGAGGATTTTAGTTAAAAGACTCGTGTCTATCAAAAATTTTATCATTTTCCAAAAGTGTGTCCGGCCGGACTATTTCATCCACTTTCCATATCTAATCATTCATTCATTCATTCGCGCTGTAGTAACCCGAAAATCTTTTAGTCTTAATTAGAGGTTAATTAAGTATAATTAGGGGATTAAAGGTTTTTATTTCTTAAAGAAATTATAAAGAAATGCATAATAGATTATTAAACGATAGAAATTCAATTAAATCTTAATCAAAGGAATAGAGATTTGGAGATGTAGAGATTAATTAGAAATGAGTTTTATTATGATCAAATATGAGAATTTTGATTTTTTAATGTGTGTTTGAATGAAAAATGTTATTAAATAGAAATTGTGCTATGAAATGCATTAATTATTTTTGCATGTTAATTTTCTTATAAAATGAGATGAATTATTGTTCAAGCTATTAATTGGCTTGAATAAATTATTTTATTATTATTATTTAGTGATAAAGGATTTATTTTTTATAATTTTCGAAATTTAAGGAATCTAATTGTTTTTATTTTAATTTTAATACATGAAAGAACTTAATTTATGCTTATAGGAATTTAATTTCAATCATGGTTATAATTTGTTTTGTAATCTAATATTTGTTAGAAATATAATTATATATATTAAAGGATATTAAGGTATAACATTAGTAATATTAGTGGTGTAATTATAAATTATGAGAAATTGTGTCAAATTTTAATGAAATGAATACAAAATGTACATGAAATGCAAATAAACATTCTAGAATTTTATAAACAACATAAAATCATCATCAACCTCATTTTTTTCCCTAAGTTTCGGCACTCACACACACAAGCACACACTAAATTTTTATTTTCACATTTAATCAAGTTTAAATTAATTTTGATTTGTTTCATTTTTGTTATGTTTATGGATTTAATTATGTTTATGATTCATGAATAATATGATCTATGGTTTTAATTTCTTAAATTATGAAAATTTGTGAATTAAAGTATAAGTTATGAACCATAATTTTTGTACATGAATTATATGTTGTGATTTAGTTAAATTGAGTTTAAATACATGTTTAAGATTTGAAATAAACACCATATGATCAAAGAAATGAAAAAAAAAATTAAATCATGAATATTTAATCCCAAATTTTCGAAAACTATGAGTGATAGGAACTTAAGGATTTTGATTTTATTTGATCAAATTGACATGATATTTAGACTTTAGGATATATATAATGCATGATATGAATTTATAAGAATTTAATTCATGCATAAACTTTATTTTCATAATTTTCGAAAATGAAGCGGAAGTCTTGAACTTTGATTTCTTGATTTTATTTGATGTATTTGATATGATTTTTGAGATCTATAATAAAAATAATGCTTAAGTGGAATTTATGGGAATTATTGAACATATATATTAAAAGATGAAAAATTAAAGTTTAGTGCAAAGATAAGATGTTGTAGGATGAACTTGGTTGAGATTTGAAATGATTATGGATTAATGATCATTGATGATGAATAAGTATAAATGTGAGTTGTTTGGTACTAAATGAATTTTAGATAGTGAAATGTTTGAGATTTACTATAAACATGGTTGAAGGGCATATTGCGATAATGATGTGAATGAATGAGTTTGGACTTGTTTTAAGTTCCTAAATATATATTTAAGCATATGGTGGTGATTGGTGGAGTTTGGGAATGAAAGTTCAATGGAGTCGTCATGGTCTAGAAGAAGCAACATGGGAATTAGAAGATCAGATGAAAGAAAGATATCCAGAATTATTTTACAAGATACAAAATTTCGAGGACGAAATTATTTTTAAGGGGGAGGGAATGTAGTAACCCGAAAATCTTTTAGTCTTAATTAGAGGTTAATTAAGTATAATTAGGGGATTAAAGGTTTTCATTTCTTAAAGAAATTATAAAGAAATGCATAATAGATTATTAAACGATAGAAATTCAATTAAATCTTAATCAAAGGAATAAAGATTTGGAGATGTAGAGATTAATTAGAAATGAGTTTTATTATGATCAAATATGAGAATTTTGATTTTTAATGTGTGTTTGAATGAAAAATGTTATTAAATAGAAATTGTGCTATGAAATGCATTAATTATTTTTGCATGTTAATTTTCTTATAAAATGAGATGAATTATTGTTCAAGCTATTAATTGGCTTGAATAAATTATTTTATTATTATTATTTAGTGATAAATGAATTATTTGTTATAATTTTCGAAATTTAAGGAATCTAAGTGTTTTTATTTAAATTTTAATACATGAAAGAACTTAATTTATGCTTATAGGAATTTAATTTCAATCATGGTTATAATTTATTTTGTATCTAATATTTGTTAGAAATATAGTTATATATATTAAAGGATATTAAGGTATAACATTAGTAATATTAGTGGTGTAATTATAAATTAGGGAAAATTGTGTCAAATTTTAATGAAATGAATACAAAATGTACATGAAATGCAAATAAACATTCTAGAATTTTATAAACAACATAAGATCATCATCAACCTCATTTTCTTCCCTAAGTTTGGGCACTCACACACAAGCACACACTAAATTTTTATTTTCACATTTAATCCATATTTAAGTGGGAAATTGGTGGAAAATCACTTTAAGTAAGGTAATTACTTTATTTAAGCAAATTTTTTAATTTAAATTGATAAATATGATCTTCCTATGTCTTGTAATTTTCGAAAATTATGAAGTTTAAATTAAGGTTGATTTGTTTAATTTTTTTATGTTTATGGATTTAATTATGTTTATGATGCATGAATAATATGATCTATGGTTTTAATTTCTTAAATTATGATAATTTGTGAATTAAAGTATGAGTTATGAACCCTAATTTTTGTATATAAATTATATGTTGTGATTTAGTTAGATTGAGTTTAAATACATGTTTAAGATTGGAAATAAACACCATATGATCAAAGAAATGAAAAAAAAATTAAATCATGAATATTTAATCCCAAATTTTCGAAAACTATGAGTGATAGGAACTTAAGGATTTTGATTTTATTTTATCAAATTGACATAATATTTAGACTTTAGGATATATAGTGCATGATATGAATTTATAAGAATTTAATTCATGCATAAACTTTATTTCCCTAATTTTTGAAAATGTAGGGCAAGTCTTGAACTTTGATTTCTTGATTTTATTTTATATATTTGATATGATTTTTGAGATCTATAATAAAAATAATGCTTAAGTGGAATTTATGGGAATTATTGAACATATATATTAAAAGATGAAAAATTAAAGTTTAGTGCAAAGATAAGATGTTGTATGATGAACTTGGTTGAGATTTGAAATGATTATGGATTAATGATCATTGATGATGAATAAGTATAAATGTGAGTTGTTTGGTACTAAATGAATTTTAGATAGTGAAATGTTTGAGATTTACTATAAACATGGTTGAAGGGCATATTGTGATAATGATGTAAATGAATGAGTTTGGAATTGTTTTAAGTTCCTAAATATATATTTAAGCATATGGTGGTGATTGGTGGAGTTTGGGAATGAAATTGGTTGAATTTGGTTTAGTATGGCTATTTAAATTACAAACGTTACTCTGTCAAAAATTCGTTAGAAATTGTCTATTAATAAAATGTTTGAAATTCTAATTGGTGAACTATTGATAAGTGGTTAAGTAGATAAGAAAGTTTGCTAAATTCAATAATAATTTTATGTTATAAGGATCAAGTGGGGCAAGAAAGGACTTGAAGAACGAACAATTTGAAAAAGTGGAGTAAAAGGGTAACAGCTATCCAGGTGGGCAACTTTTAACTATCTTTTAATGAGCTCTCAATGAATTGTTTATTTTCAAATAAAAGTGCATGTTTTGAAAATAAGTTGGCTTGCCTATCTAGCATATGCATTATGCCTATCTACGAGATCATAGACGACGTCGGGCTTGGACTGGATGAGTTTCCAGTACGAGTCGTGTGTACACAAGGATGATCGGGGAGCCTTCGGGACCAATCACGATATTGAGAGGGAGGCATACCACTCGGTACCTAGAAAGAAGCGTAGATATGGTATCCGTGAGCGGGAGCCTACGGGACCGACACGGAAAGATTGTCGGCATAGCATGAGATAGAATGATAAAAGCATGCATCATGAAATGTTTTATATGTGAAAAGCTAACACAGGTTATTTCACTAAAACTCATGTGTTAGAAAAATAAGTGGCAAGTCAATCATATTTTATGGCAGTGCCCATTGAGTACTTTTTAGTGCTCATGCCCTGCATATGTTTTCCTTATATGCAGGTTAAGCGAGGAGATGGCGCAAAAGGACACTGAGCTAGGGTTTTGATCATGTATACAGATATTTTGTTATGTCCCGGGAGTTATGTCTTCATACACAATTCTCAGCCACCCTATCTGTTGTGCATACTCTAAATTTTTGTTGATAATGATGTGATACCATCGCACTGGAATGTCCTTGAATTTGATATACTTCGATGTATATAGATATGATGGTTGTTGTTGATGATCTTGTTGGAGGCTGGGAATTGTTCTGTCAGTTTATTGTTGTTTGTTGATATTTGGGCTATCTTATTTCCAAACAAAATTCTGGCGAAATTTTTATAAAATTTTGATAACCCAGAATTTAAGTATCCCTATTGAGAAATTTTGATCCAAATCACCCCATAATCACATCTTGTCTGTTTAATTGGCTACTTAATTAAGTAACTAATAGTGATTACTTAATTAATTAGTTAATTAAGTAGGTGGGTCGTGACACACGCACTATGGAGGTGGCAACCTACACATAGTCGCCGTGACCGGTCGAGGTAGCTAACCTTAACACACAGTCACACGTGTACACAATCCGAGTTAGTCCTTAACTATGTCGGATCCGATCGTTACCCTTTTTTAACGTTGGTGGACAACACATTCACATACCACATTGGATATACCAATCTCAGATAGGATCACAACAAAACATAAACATTTGGCAGTCAATAACAGTTCATGCAATAATATTTTATAAAGCTTTTCTAAATCATGCTTTGAGGTATGCATATTTTGTTTCAAGAGAGCCCACCTGTTAGTCCGAAGCTATAAGTTCTAAGTGAGCAGGGTGTGGTTGTCCTTCCTCGGCAACAAACAGACCTTCATAAGAAAATAACTTTTCTTAGAATCCTTCTATTGATCGATGGTCGTTTATAAGTTACGACTTAAAGTTCTCAATTAGGTTTTTTTTATGATGTCATGTGATGGTCTTAAGATAATTTCTATTATCTTACATTCCCAATTCCCAAACTATATTACTTCATCATTCATAGATGAACCTCAACTTATGAGTCATATACTCCGAGTCTATCCTCGACTCTAGCCTTAGTGTTCTTCTAAACGTTATTACGTTATAGAGTGTTGGTACTCAAGTTATGATTGGTGCATTAGGATATTCTCAAGCCACTAACTAGACTTAACAATTATAGTTACATCCTAGTAGGTTATGCTTGACGACTTGTCGTATTAGCACGACGAATGAAAGGAGATCTTGACTTATGATTCGAGATATCTCATACCTTCGTGTAAGTAAATACTTAGGAATTAATGGAGTTCTTTGTGGATACTAACTCGACCCTTGAGACATAAGGATTGACATCTTATGTTTGAATCTTAGCTTACACTTTTCGACATTGTTTGTTTCTCTTAACTCGTCGGAGATTGTGTACGTTATATAGTCGCTATTCGTATCGAGTTGTTTTAACGCTCAATCTAATATCGTATTAGGTTATCGTTGTTGAGCATTAACATTGTAAGTCGGCTTTTGTTTTTTTTTAACTTAGGAACTCATGTTTGAGTTATCCTATTATTAATAGAAAACCTTAAATTTGTGTCTAACTTCGATTCTCATTACTTCCTTCTTAAGTTATCGAAATTTGTCGATTTCTTTTGGATTCTCGTACATAAAGTACTATGTTGTTTACATTGGGGTTTTGTTTGTCGGCACAACATAAATGTAACCATTCAACACCATACACAACATATACTATACTAAAGCATTAGAAAACCCTAATTTCTAACATAATACACAATCATTGTGTATGTGTTTATAAGTGTTCCATTCATTCATCATAATCACAACCATTTATTCTAAACTTATATGTTAACTACCATGGCATCATTCACAATTAAAATCAACTCATACTTTACCATTTTGCTATGTTTTTTATAATTAGCAATAATTAGCATAATTATCCAATAAATTTCAATAAAATCATGTTATACTCCTATCATACTATAGAAGTTAATTTCTAACTCAATATCATCAAATAAAATTTTAAACCATAAGTAAATAACCATATAGTTTTTGGCAATTTCAAGTTATTGAATTTGGTGTTCAATAAATTCCACAAAAATCATATCATGCTTATATCATATACTAAACATGAAATATCATCTCATATCATACATTAAAATTAAAACATATGCTTATCACTATATATATATTTTCGATAATATTAACATATATATATATATATATATATATATATATATATACAATAAATTCCATTCACTTCACCATATGTTTATAATATGCAATAAACATGTTATATTAACTTTAAACCTCAACTAAATATTTATAATATGAACTAAATGCTTGGAATTCTTTTTGTCCTCACACATATATTACATATCTGTTCAATAAATTTCTAATAATGCATAATAGGTTCATATTATTTCTAAACATCATATATTTTATTATTTTCAACAAATAAAAATAAAATAAATCTTAGAATATTTATACATAGTTTCGGCATTTTCATAAAAATAGGTGTAGTGTCTCAAAAATTTCAAGATTAATATATGATGTTCATATCATATATTAAACACTATATCTCAACTATTTCTCAACAAATAAAATCAAATAATGGCTTTAAAATACTTAAATAAATTCTGTCCATTTGTGAAAAATAGGAGTAGTGTTCCAAAAATTTCAAGATTAATATATGATGTTCATATCATATATTAAACACTATATCTCAATTATTTTTCAACAAATTAAATCAAACAAGTACAAGAAAAATTTCAAAAATTCTCATATTTATTCTACATGCTCTTAACACATCAACAACCAACAATATGAAATAATATTTACAAAAGCATCCTTTATATTCTATAAAATAAATTCTAACAAAAATCGAAAATATTAAACATGCTCCAAAAATTCTCAAACTTCAACCAAAACCTTATAACACATTTATAAGTATACTTCATTCATGGCTTGAGAGCATTTGGTGGCTCAAAAGTCATGAAGAAAAATGAAGAACAAAACTAGGGTTCTTTATGAAATAAATTCAAAAAAAATAAAAAAATTCTACTCCATTATAAATAAATAAAATGATGAATAATACCTTATTATGGTCTTAGAAATTTAATTTGGGGGTTGGAATGGGTTGGAAAGGAGATTAAAGCTTGAAAAGCTTGAAGAACAAAAGAGATAATTTTCAAATTAGAGAGAGAGAGAGATAGGGCACGGTTTGGTCTGCATTATGGCAGAATTATAGCTGTTATAAGCTCATTTAGGGTCTCTTGGTGGTAGTTGGGAGAAGAAATGGTCAAATTATCCGATTTGGCATGTTAATACTGACTCTTTAAGTTTTATCGCGTTTTTGATTGATTTCTTGAAACCTTGAGGTTTTATTTTCTTAAATAGCCTTAAAAAGACTTATTTCATAGTTTATAATAATTTTATGAAGTTCGGATGGCATCCGATAAGTCAATTCTGAGTTATCGAGGAAAAAAAGCGTTCGACGAATAAATTATGCTCATTCAAAATTCTATTGAATTCTTGAGCTTTCATAATTAATTTGAGTCTTATAAATAATTTATTATTGATTTAGACCCTTGGTTCGAGTTTCGGGTCGTTCGGATCAGTTTAGGGTTTTTCCGGTATATCTTCCCGGCGTTCGGTTAAGTTCTTCAGGAATTTCTTTCAGAAATTGATTCTTATGAATTCAAAATTCATAATAATATATTCCTCCTTGATTTTGATTGTTATTATTAATTTTATGATTAACACGGACTGGAAATTGATCTTGCTCGTGAATAGTACTTTTGAGACTGACCGGGCAAGCATGCCCGAAAATTCTCATTCTTTGGCTTCTCGCATGTTTTCGTGAGAGGATTCTAGAAATGAAATCCTTTTATTTAGATTCATTCTCGATCTTTCATTCTATGTTCAGGCTATTCAGAAAACCCTAATCCGGTAGGACTAGTTACTAGTTTTTTATTTCTCTAGTTTTCGATCTTCAAATCGATTCTAAATCGTTTCGTTG
Organism: Salvia rosmarinus; assembly: GCA_036937905.1. Classification (NCBI taxonomy): domain Eukaryota; kingdom Viridiplantae; phylum Streptophyta; class Magnoliopsida; order Lamiales; family Lamiaceae; genus Salvia; species Salvia rosmarinus. The sequence continues at coordinate 24,372,170 of CM072823.1, forward strand.
GTCACCTTAAACATAATTAAGGTCTAAGCACCATAAATAATTGGTTTAAGCATCACTAATAAAAAATTTAAATTTTTCGGGTTATTACAAGTGACTCTGCAAAACACCAAGAGTAAAGAATATGATGTATGTGTGTCACGACCAACCCCGGATATACCGGAGCTTGAGCGGACTAATACTAGGAATAGTATTTAGGGACAAGGAAGACAATTACGAATGGGCTTATCACATGTGAGATATTATACTTGGGACGAAACATACATTTATAACATATCAAATTAACAGGTTTAGACCAACAGATCCCAAAGGATTAACGATCTGAAGGGCTTCAGTTCATGCCATCTCATCATCAGACATAACATAAAATAAATTTAGAGTTGTAGCGGAAAGTGTGTGAATACATATGTGACGATATGTATTCAAGGTTAACAATTATTAGCAAAACATCAAGGACATTGGACTTCCTCAACACTCCTCCATCATCAGCATCAGAGCTCAACCTGCACATTTAAAAACAAACATGCAGGGCTGAGTACAAGAATGCACTCAGTGGACTCATGCCGAAACATTTTCATATTTGAATTACACTGCCAACATCATGGTAAGACACAAGGGTTTTAGTTGAAAATGCCTTGTGCTTACTAAAACATTTTTATCAGTTCATAAAGGTTGCTTGGCCAAGCATTTTTCTAGGTGTGTATGATCCATATCCCTTGTCATCATTTCATCATAACATCATAGTCGAACGTCGTGAAGGAGGCTTCCCTCTACGACGCCGTGACCGGCCGTGAATTGTCCTTACAGCTCACAGTCACCTTAGTGTACATGTTAATCCTAGCCAGGTATTGTCCTTCCGGCATAGGATCCGATATCGATTTCATACGTAAGTTGGGAGAGACCCAACCATCATTCATATCATTCTCATGGATAGGATACAATACACAAAACATAAATATTTTTGGCAGGTAATCTAGTAAACATTTTCATCAACAGTTGGAATAAGCATCATAAGTAAAGTTCGTTAAAAAGAGTAGCAAAGCCACATTTTGTTTTAGGAATAAAGCCCACCTGAAGCTATTGTTCGCCTTTAATACTCGTTTGCTCGTCAACGTCCAGCCGTTGCGTCAGCGTCCACACCTTTACGTAAAAGTGAAGTTTTAGTACGTCGGTCACGTATTTCGAGACTTTCAAGTCTATAATAACTTCGATATTTTATATCGATATGAATTGAATTCTTTAACGAATTCAATACGTTTTTCAAACGCGTACCAACTTAACATTTCTCGTTCTTCGATAGAGACGAGATATGTTCGAAAGTTACCATTTTACCCTTTTGGGTAAAATGTTCCACGTTTTCATACGTTTTCCAATCTAACTACTTCAAAATGAAGTCCTTTTGTATCAACGAGATTTTATTGGCAAGCTGATACGTTTTACGCGTATTAGCGTATTTATCGAACGTATTTCGTACGTTGATTTCAAAAGTCAACCATTTTGACTTTTCTTAGTAATTTAATTACTAAGTTATATTCTAATATTTGAACTTCACAAAAATCAATTTCTAATTGATTTCTGTTTAAAAACTCATTAATATGTTTAAAATAATTTTTAAACATATTACACATTAATAATAATGTTATTTAAGGATTAAAAATCCTTATTCAAAATTTTAAAAAAAATAGCTCACGGCTATTTAACTTTTTCTTACTCAAATATTCTTTTCAAAAATTCTTATTAAATCCAAATATGTCTAAGATATTATTTAGACATATAATTTATTATTAATTTTAATTTAAAAGGATTTAAAAATCCTAAAAAACCTTAATAATTCACGGCAATTATTAGAAATTACCAAATGGTTCCCAAATTTTTTTCTAATTTCATATAGTGTATTATTATACACTATGGTCATTAATATGTATTAATATCAACCAAACCACATTCGATCATCACCTTACTTATTTTACAAGGTCACTGCATTTTTGAAAAAATGCCCAACAATTTTCTAAAATTTCAATAAATTAATATAAGGTCCAAACATCAACATATATCATATTTATAATACATAACCCATGATATAACATTTCTATTGTAATAACCCGCAGTTTTTAAAAGCCTAATTACGGTCTTTAAAACCCGTAAAATAAAATTTTGCCGTGAAACCAAATCAGATATGAAATCGAACATGATTTCATCTTTTTACAAAGGAACAATTTCCTATTACACACTCACTCAATTTAGTGAATGATAGAAATCGAAAGTTCTAACTTTTATCGGCAGTACATTTTTAACGTCGAATGCATATCGACTGTTGAAATGTCACGACTTTTCTTAAGCAATCAAGCTTGGAATTATATCCCATTATGAATGGAATATTTTTATAATGAGATTACGAGTATTTACGACCATTTTAAAGATGAGTCGATACGTAACGTTTTGAAACGTTTTCAAACGTCAACGTTTAGAGATAAGATGAACGATGGTTTTATTGATCAAGAAATTATAGGAATTTATTTCCTATGATATTTTCATGATACTACAGTTCAAATAAGCATTTAATTAATGCTTGAACTTTAGAATTTATAAAAATCTCAAAGCTAGTTTGAAAACCTAATTCTTGAAATTAGGGTTTTCTTCAAAATTTTTGCCCTTTAATTTATTCTATGCTATGATTATTTATTTAAATCATATACCAAGGTGCACATACTTATGAAGGATGTGAAATAAAATTTTTAACCTATGATTATCCAAATAGCCGATAGCTATTTATCATGTGCATAATTTGAATTATTTTTCTCTCTTATGTTATTTAATTAACCTATGATATTAAATATCATCTAAATCATATATTATGATCTATATATCTATGATTAGCATGAAATATGAATTTTATCCTATAGTTCGGCCAAATGGCCGAGAACTACATATGTATATATATAAATGCTAATTGCTTTATTTAACTCACTATTGCATGCATGTATGTATAAATTCAGATTTTATAACAACAAATCTCCCTCTAATGATGTATTCTAGCTATTTCCAAGAGAGTGTGTAAGACACTAATGATTGGGAACCCATTAGTGATTAAACTAGTATTAAAAGTTGAAGGGTCTCTCATGTGTATTGAGAGAGAGAGGGCCGAGAGTGTGAGGCTATAGGGGGGGGTCTTGTTCAGATTTTATTTCATTCTCTCCCTCACTCAACCACTTAAACACTCTACTCTCTCATTCTCTCTCAATCCTCCCCATTTTCTTCCCCAAACTTCATCTTCTTCCCCCATTTTTCTGCAACAGCCGAGAGCTTCCCCTTCTCTCCAAGCTTCAATTTTTCTCTCCTCATCTCCATACAACACTTAAACACCTTGTACTTTGATCCTTCCATCCATATCACAAGGTAGGAGTTGAGCAAGAGCTTGGTTTCACCTTTGAAACCTTCGAAATTTTCGAAAAGATGTATAGTCTTGCATGTGTTCTTGATGATCTTAGTTGATAATCCTATGCTATTGCATGTATATAGATGATAAGAAGTGTGTTAAATATGCATTCTTATTTTTCAAAAGCATTGCATGTAAGGTTTGTATACAAAGATTTTCGAATCCATGACTATAAGGTGTACTAATGATATATAGCAATGTATTGTGAAGCTTTGAGCATGTTTTAAAATTTTATTCAAATATGTATGAAATTCTTCTAAATGGCCGAGACCTATGATAGGTTACATGAGATTGATTTTGTGATTTATAATGTTATATGTGTTCATAGCTTTCATTTTGGAAATTTTAGGAAAATCCATACCCATTTTCCTCTTGAAACCGAGAGCATAGGAAAAATAAGTGAATGTATGATTTTTATTTGACACATGCAATATGATATTAATGATTTATGATGTATTGAGAATGTATATAAATTATTTGAGAATTTTTAAAAAAGCATCCTTTTTATATAAAGGTGTGGACGCTGACGCACCAACTGGACGTTGACGAGTAAGGAAAAACGATAAAGACGAACGATAATTTCCAGGTGGGCTTTATTACCCAAAATAGAACAACTTTGCTGCTCTTTTCAACTGTCCTTGTTTACCGTACTTTCAACTAATGCTAAAATTCTTTAAATGATTACCTGCCAAAATGTTTACGTTTTGTGTATCGTATCCTATCCATGTATGATGTGACGTTGATGGGTTATTCCCAACTTATGAATGAAAATCGATATCGGATCCTATGCCGGAAGGCTTATACCTGGCTAGGATTAACGTGTACACTGATGGTGACTGTGTGCTGTAAGGACAATTCACGGCCGGTCACGGGGTCGTAGAAGGAGGCCTCCTTCACGACTTTCGACTATGATAACATGATGGAGCGATAATAAGGGATATGGATCACGTGCACCAAGAAAATGTTGCGAAGCAACTTTTATAAACTCGTGAAAATATTTTAGTAAGCAAGGCATTTTCAAATAAAACCGCTTGTCTTACCACTATATTAAGAGTAATTAAATGAAAATAAAATGTTTTCACATAAGTCCACCGGGTACAAATTTTGTACTTAGCCTGCATGTTTGTTTTAAATGTGCGAGTTGAGCTCGATTCTTGATGATGGAGGAGTGTTGAGAAAGCCATATGTCCTTGTGGTTCGTTAGGAATGGATAACCTTGAATACATATAAATCATATATGTATTCACACACTTTCATTGCAAACTACGAATCGTTTTATTTTCATGTTGGTTAGTATAACAAGTGAACTATGAAGTCTTTCGGATCGTTATATCCTTTGGATCTGTTGGCTAAGCCCTTTTGAACTAAATTGTATCAGCGTATGTTTAATCTTAAGTTCTATATTCCTAATATTAGTCCGCTCACTCCGGTCAACTTTGAGTGGGGTTAGGTGACAGTGGTATCGAGGCGGTTGCTCTATGAAACCCCATTTCTTTCTAAACTAAGTCTAGAATTGAGTCACTAGACTTCTAGAAAATTCTTGGCTATTCTCAACACTCCATCACATCGAGCTCAGCGGGAAAAAGGTAACTAGTTTCTTTTGAGCTTATGAAGTGAAAATTTTATATGATGATCAAATTTGAAAAGATTTTTGAAGAAAAGGAAAAGGAAAGTGGTAATGTAATGATGATTGAAATGAAGAGTTATGAATGAAGATTTTCAAAATTCTAAATTTTGAAATTAAATAGCAATGATATGAAGTGGTTAAGTTGAAAAGTATGTATGAAACGAATCATGATGATTAATGGCGAATGTATGAAAACAAGATGATATGTACAGATATGTATGAGCAAGTATGATGTTGTTTAGATGTTATGTTTATGAATTATGAAATCTATGTTGATAACAAAGTATGCTATTCTCTTGAGAAGAGCGTGAGCGATATAGGAAGTATGTTCCCATAATGAAAGAAAACAAAGAATGATAGAAAGTATGAATGTGTTTTAATTTGAATTACGAGCGGTGAAAGTGGAGCGTAAAGATGATCGGGAACAGCGTTGACTACGAAGAATGAAGAAGGTGGATGCTTATCACGGTCAAAGTGGCGATCATAACCATGATTTTCAACTTGCGTGGATCGAGGACCGAGATTTCAGAGCGGCAAGCTTCAATTTGAAGGCGTGGACGTAATAGTTATACTAAGTCGGCGGCGTATGTTGTCATTATTGGCACCTTCGGAGCGCGATATGTTGTCATTATTGGCACCTTCGTCTGGATTCCTAACGCGAACTTCGATATAATCGCGAAATTTTTTTTAGATAGAACGCTATAATACCTCGTGTAACGCAGTAAATTTGTGTTTAACCGAATAGTTTATCCTAGTTGATTAATCGATTAGTTATCCTATCGCCGGTATTAGTAGTGTCATGGTTTTCGTGACGGATGGAGGAGATGCGTTATTCCCCAACCCGACTAAGACGTTCTGAACTTCATTTGTTATGAAGGAATGCGAGAATCTCTTTCGGCATTCCCAAATACTTCCATGTGAGGGTCTGTGAGGTAAAGTTCAGGATATGACTTGAGTTTTAGATACCACGACATCGATATAGCATCAGAGGAACCTATAATACCTGGCGTGATAACTTAACATAGCAATAGGGTCTTGTTTACTAGATGGGTTACCACCGAATGTTTGGTTATAGGTTGAATAGTTTATCCTAGTTGATTAATCATGGTAGTATTAAGTTATCCTATGACTCGCTAGCGAGGAAGATTCGAGGAGTTGATGTAGTAGTGATAACGGTTATGTTATTTTGATCGCTTTTGAAAAAAACTTGATGGAGGAGATGCGTTATATTGTAAAGCGGCCTATATGCCCTTTTCTTTTGAAATATTTTGGAAGCCGGTATGTGAGTAATCCTTGAAGTAAGGACTTGTGTTTGCAGAGTCGTCGTCTATGGTGCTTTTGCAATTGTATGTATGTGTGATCGAAGGCTTTTTGCAACAAATTTATGTATGACAAGAATGAAATGTTTTATTTAAGTTATCGTTTCTAAAAAAAGCGAAGAAATGAAATTATACATATTCAGTTATAAGAATGATACATGATGCTAATGATATATTTTACACAGCAGAATGCCTCTAGACAAGACCCGAGCAGAAGTAAGGCGGGCGGACCTAGGAGACGAGGTAGAACTCCCAACAAGAGGAACAAGCTGTACATCAACCACTCCACCTCGGCGACCGCGGGATAGAGGAATTATTCTTAAGACAAAACCCTCCAACTTTCGATGGGAAAGGTAATCAGGAAGATCTTGAGCGGTGGATGAGAACCATCGAGAGAATTTTCACTTTTCTAAGGTGCACAACACAAGAAAGACTATCGTGTGTAGCCTTCAATTAAATGGGCTGCTGATTTACGGTGGGAGGCGAAGAAAACTTTCACTGGCGGAGGCGGATGGAAGAGTTGACATGGGAAGATTTTAAAGGGAAGTGTATGATAAGTATGTACCAAAGAGTTACAAGAAAAGAGGAACATGAATTTTCTTGTTAAAACAGAAAAGATGTCGGTAACGATTACGATCGCACTTTTGCGAAATGTCTAGATATGCCACGGATCGGTGGACACGGTTTAAAGATGGCGGAAAAATTTAGATCGGGGTTAAGGCGGAAATAAGAATGTCTCTCACCGGTCTTGGAGACATGACTTATCTTGAGAGCTCTTACACGGCTTTGGACATTGAGGCGGCAATGCCGGATGATAAGTCGGGATCGGCTCGGATCACGAATACCATGGACGGAGGAAAGAAAGTGGGATGCTAGTTTTGGTAATAATAGCGAGGCTTTGAAAATAAAGGTAACAACAGCGATGGCGGGGAACTCGACAAATCAGGACAAGGATGGAGGAAGCCAACCTTTATTCCTCCACAAGGGGACCACAAGAGCGTGAAGGGCTCTTCCGTGCCCAAAATGCCGAAAGATGCACACGGAATGTGCATGGCGGGCGATGGAAGCTGTTTTAGGTGCGGTATGAGAGGACATTACGCAAACTTACGTCGGGATACGTTCGGAAACAATTGTAAGGCCGAACCAACCCGGTAATGTCCAACGGCGAGGGCTATCAATTTCAACCCCAACCTCAACAAACAACTACACCGCAACAATGGCAACAACCTCCACAACAGTGCGGCAGCCCACGACAACAAATACCACAATAGCGGTGGCAGCCACCGACCAACGAAGACAAAGCAACCACAGCGGCAACGTCAACAACAACGACAGCCAGGACAACAACAACGACCTCGGCAAAGGCAAGCACCACGCCACCGCAACTACCTCAAGCTAGGCGTATGCTTTGCACCGGCAACAAAGCGAGCAGGACCGAAACACGGCGGTATGGAATCCTTCTCAACATGCTGTATAGTATTGTTCGACACGGGTGCTTCACACTCTTTCATAGCAAAATCATAAATGATCTGTTGGGACTTAGTGCAATAAAGGCAAATCGGGATATGAGGATCTCTTCACTATAGGAGGAATTATGGTATTACACATTTACTTTCGAACCAGAGTTGAACTTAGGATCCCTAAGGGTTCTAGCAAATAATTTGAACATAATGTCCATGGGTGGCGTGGATATAATCCTAGAATGGATGGTTAGCTGCAAACCACTCCACGATTCTTTGCAAGGAAAGGAAAATATCATTTCATTTTCACGGACAAAAGCAACGCATTTCCATGGAATCGGCATGGAAAATAGAGTCCCAATTGTGTCCGCATTGAAGGCGAGAAAATGATGAATAAGAAAGGATACCATGCTTTTCTTGTTTACGAGCGGAGAAGAAAATCCGGGCGAAGATAGAAGACATTGAAATTGTTAAGGAATTTCGGATGTATTTCTAAGATCTACCAGATTACCTCACGATGAGCAGTTGGAATTTACCATTGACACGGAACCGGGATCGGCTCGATATCAAAGGCACCTCTGAGAATGGCCCCAAAGGAATTGGAAGAACTGAAAATCCAAATCCAAATTGTTGGACCTAGGTTTCATTAGACCTAGTGTTTCGCATGGGGAGCCTTGTATTGTTCGTCGAGAAAAGGATGGATCCCTAAGGATGTGTATAGACTATCGAGAACTGAACAAGATGACGCTCAAGAATAAATATCCTTTACCAAGAATCGACGATTTGTTCGATCAATTGAGAGGAGTAGGTATATTTTCAAAGATTGATCTCAAGTCAGGGTACCATCAACTAAAGGTACGACCTGAAGACATAGCTAAAACTGCATTCCGAACAAGATATGGCCATTATGAATTTGTAGTTATGCCATTTGGATTAACTAATGCACCAGCGGTGTTTATGGACCTCATGAACCGAGTGTTTCATCCGTACTTAGACAAGTTTGTATTGGTTTTCATAGATGACATTCTCATCTATTCGAAAAATGAGGAAGACCATAAGGAACATCTAAGAATGGTGTTACAAACTTTGAGGAATGAGAAGTTGTTTGCCAAATTCAGCAAATGTGAGTTTTGGCTAAAGCAAGTAATGTTCTAGGACACATCGTGTATGCAGATGGAATCAAAGTGGACCCGACCAAAGTGGGCGATGCACAAGTGGAAATCACCGCGAACTCGAAATGAGATCCGGAGTTTTCTAGGGTTAGTGGTTATTATAGGAGATTCATTGAGGGATTCTCCAAAATAGCAAGACCAATGACCCAATTACTTGAAAGGGAGTTAAGTACACTTGGGTGAGGAATGTGAGGCGAGTTTTCAAAAACTCAAGAAAAAATTAACAAGTGCAGGTGTTAGCGATCCGGAATCGAGATAAGGAATATGTGGTTTATCTTGGCGCCTCAAAGAATGGACTAGGATGCGTTTTGATGCAAGAAGGAAAAGTAATAGCATCGCATCACGACAACTTAGACCACATGAGTTAAACTACCCAACACACGATTTAGAGTTAGCGGCGTGGTTCATACCTTTGAAAATATGGAACACCATCTACATGGGTGAGATCACGAAATTTATCTGATCATAAGAGTTTGAAATACTTTTTCGAGCAAAGAGATCTAAACATGAGGCGGAGGAGATGGCTCGAACTAGTAAAAGATTACGGTGTGGTATTAACTATCACCCGTGTAAAGCGAATGTAGTAGTGGCGCGCGAGTCGTAAAATCAAACTCATTTGGGATATCTCTTGACACGAGAAGATAAATTTGTCGAGGAATTGACAATTTAAAATTGAATTGATTAAACGACCGAGAGCGATCAAGAATTGTATTGCTACACTCACCATGACACGATCTAAGAAAAGGATCATTGAGAGACAAAGGATTGAGGAAAAGTTGGAAAAGATAAGAGAAAGAGTGAGAGCGGCAAATTGGAAAATTTCCGGGAAGCATCGAATAATGCTTTAATGTTGAAAGGAAGAATATGTGTTCACGATGATGTTGAGATTCGAACAACATAATGAGTGAGGCTCATGATACACCTTATACCGCCCACCCAGCGGTACAAAGATGTACCAAGACCTAAAGAGAATTTCGGTGGGAAGGCATGAAGCGAGACATAGCTTCTTTCGTAGAGCGTTGCCTTGTTTGCCAACGGTAAAAGCTTTACACCAACGTCCCTACGGAAAGTTACAACCGTTGGGTATACACGAATGGAAGTGGGACGAAATAACGATGGATTTCACATGATTTACCCAAGTCTCGAAAGGAAACACTACTATATGGGTAATAGTAGATAGACTCACCAAGTCGCGCCACTTTACCAATTCAAAATACATATGGGTGATAGACTAGCCCAAATATCGTAAAAGAAGTGATACGGCTACATGGAGTACCAAAATCTATTACATCGGATAGAGACTCCAAGTTTACATCGAAATTTTGGATGAGCCTACAAAAGAGTTGGGAACAAAGTTAAACTTGATCTGACATTTCACCCACAAACCGATGGGCGGTCGAGAAAGACAATCCAAACTCGGAAGATATCTTTGAGAACCATAGTACTAGATCGAGGTGCTAAATGGGAGGACATTTTACCTCTTATTGAGTTTGCTACAATAATAGTTATCAATGACGATTGATATGGCCCCATCTGACTTTGTATGGCGAAAGTGCAGATCACCACTTTCTTTGGGATGAAGTAGGTGAAAGAAAACAATAGGGCGAGCGGTGAATGAAATGATTGAAATCGTCCGCCAGTTAAGCGAAGGATCAAAGAAGCTCGAAGATGAGCGAAATCCTACTGATACTGGCGTGATCGGAGCTGCATTTGAAGTTGGAGACAAAGTATTTCTCAAAATCTCTCCGTCGAAGGGATCATGAGATTTGGTGTGAAAGGAAAACTAAGACCCATTACATAGGACCATACGAGATCCTAGAGAATAGGCTCGATGGCTCATAAGTTGGCTCTCACCAACTTGGGAAATGTGCATAATGTTTTCACGTATCTCAACTAAGGAAATATATGTACGATCCAAAACATGTGATTCGTCAAAACGACGTAGTTCTAAATCCGGACATGAGTTATGAAGAAGAGCTGTCGCAATACTAGACCATAAAGTTCAACAATTGAGGAACAAATCAATTTCATTTGGTCAATCTTGTGGAATCATCACGAGCGAAGAAGCTACGTGGGAGCTAGAGGATACGATGAGGAACAATACCCCGTTTATTCTTTTAAAGGTATACAAATTTGGACGAAATTTCTTTTAAAAGGGTAGGATGTAATAACCCAGCTTTTAAAAGCTAATTACGGTCTTTAAAACCGTAAAATAAAATTTTGCCGTGAAACTAAATCGATATGAAATCGAACATGATTTCATCTTTTACAAAGGAACAATTTCCTATTACACACTCACTCAATTTAGTGAATGATAGAAATCGAAAGTTCTAACTTTTATCGAAGACATTTTAACGTCGAATGCATGTCATTGTTGAAATATCACGACTTTTCTTAAGCAATCAAGCTTGGAATTATATCCCATTATGAATGGAATATTTTTATAATGAGATTACAGTATTTACGACCATTTTAAAGATGAGTCGATCGTAACGTTTGAAACGTTTTCAAGCGTCAGCGTTTAGAGATAAGATGAGCGATGGTTTTATTGATCAAGAAATTATAGGAATTTATTTCCTATGATATTTTCATGATACTACAGTTCAAATAAGCATTTAATTAATGCTTGAACTTTAGAATTTATAAAAACCTCAAAGCTAGTTTGAAAACCCTAATTCTTGAAATTAGGGTTTTCTTCGAAATTTTTGCCCTTTAATTTATTCTATGCTATGATTATTTATTTAAATCATATACCAAGGTGCACATACTTATGAAGGATGTGAAATAAAATTTTAACCTATGATTATCCAAATAGCCGATAGCTATTTATCATGTGCATAATTTGAATTATTTTTCTCTTATGTTATTTAATTAACCTATGATATTAAATATCATCTAAATCATATATTATGATCTATATATCTATGATTAGCATGAAATATGAATTTTATCCTATAGTTCGGCCAAATGGCGAGAACTATATATATATATATAAATGCTAATTGCTTTATTTAACTCACTATTGCATGCATGTATGTATAAATTCAGATTTTATAACAACAAATCTCCCTCTAATGATGTATTCTAGCTATTTCCAAGAGAGTGTAAGACACTAATGATTGGGAACCCATTAGTGATTAAACTAGTATTAAAAGTTGAAGGGTCTCATGTGTATTGAGAGAGAGAGGCCGAGTGTGAGGCTATAGGGGGTCTTGTTCAGATTTTATTTCATTCTCTCCTCACTCAACCACTTAAACACTCTACCTCTCATTCTCTCTCAATCCTCCCATTTCTTCCCAAACTTCATCTTCTTCCCCATTTTTCTCGCAATGACCGAGAGCTTCCCCTTCTCTCCAAGCTTCAATTTTTCTCTCCTCATCTCCATACAACACTTAAACACCTTGTACTTTGATCCTTCCATCCATATCACAAGGTAGGAGTTGAGCAAGAGCTTGGTTTCACCTTTGAAACCTTGAAATTTTCGAAAGATGTATATTCTTGCATGTGTTCTTGATGATCTTAGTTGATAATCCTATGCTATTGCATGTATATAGATGATAAAAGTGTGTTAAATATGCATTCTTATTTTTCAAAAGCATTGCATGTAAGGTTTGTATACAAAGATTTTGAATCCATGACTATAAGGTGTACTAATGATATATAGCAATGTATTGTGAAGCTTTGAGCATGTTTTAAAATTTTATTCAAATATGTATGAAATTCTTCTAAATGGCGAGACCTATGATAGGTTACATGAGATTGATTTTGTGATTTATAATGTTATATGTGTTCATAGCTTTCATTTTGGAAATTTTAGGAAAATCCATACCCATTTTCCTCTTGAAACCGAGAGCATAGGAAAAATAAGTGAATGTATGATTTTATTTGACACATGCAATATGATATTAATGATTTATGATGTATTGAGAATGTATATAAATTATTTGAGAATTTTAAAAAGCATCCTTTTTATATAAAGGTGTGGGCCGACGCACTGGCCGGGCGTTGACGAGTAAGGAAAAAGATAAAGACGAGCGATAATTTCGGTGGGCTTTATTACCCAAAATAGAACAACTTTGTCTTTCTTTTCAACGTCCTTGTTTACCGTACTTTCAACTAATGCTAAAATTCTTTAAATGATTACACCCAAAATGTTTACGTTTTGTGTATCGTATCTATCCATGTATGATGTGGCGTTGATGGGTTATTCCCAACTTATGAATGAAAATCGATATCGATCCTATGCCGGAAGAACTATACAGCTAGGATTAACGTGTACCGATGGTGTTGTGTCGTTGTAAGGACAATTCACGGCCGGTCACGGGGTCGTAGAAGAGGCCTCGCACGACTTTCGACTATGATAACATGATGGAGCGATAATAAGGGATATGGATCACGACACCAAGAAAATGCTTGGCGACAACTTTTATAAACTCGTGAAAATATTTTAGTAAGCCTGAGGCATTTTCAAATAAAACCCTTGTGTCTTACCACTATATTAGCGAGTAATTAAATGAAAATAAAATGTTTTCGCATAAGTCCACTGGTACAAATTTTGTACTTAGCCACGCATGTTTGTTTTTAAATGTGCGAGGTTGAGCTCGATTCTTGATGATGGAGGAGTGTTGAGAAAGCCATATGTCCTTTGGTTCGTTAGGAATGGATAACCTTGAATACATATCGTCATATATGTATTCAAACTTCAAAACTAAATTTTCATGTTGGTTAGTATAACAAGTGAACTATGAAGTCTTTCGTCGTTATATCCTTTGGATCAAAGCCCTTTTGAACTAAATTGTATCATATGTTTAATCTTAAGTTCTATATTCCTAATATTAGTGATATAACATTGACATCTATACCATATGAAATAAGCATATATATCTCGGTTATTTCACAATGCACATCAAACATTTATATAAAATTCCCAACAATTATATCATGCTCAAAACTATAGTGTAGCAACACTACATCATAATATACATCAAAATCAATTTATTCATCACCCAATTTGAGCTTGGAGCTCTCGGTTTATTTGAATAAAATTAGTAATTGATTTTCAAAAATTCAAATAAAATCATAAGATGCATAATTTATATTCTAAGCCAATAATATAACATTGCATGTATCAAATAAAAATCACACACTAACATGTACATATATACATGTCTCGGTCCTTTTAGAAAATGGATAGGATTTTCCAAAATTCCCAAATAAATCATAGGGTGCATAATTCATATCCTAGATTAATAAAACATCATTGCATGTCTTAAATGAAAATCACATATCAACATAATTATATATATATGTCTCGGCCCTCTTTAAAAAAAATGGATAGGATTTTCCAAATATTCTCAATAAATTACTAAGGGCTTATATATCATGATAAATCCATAATATGTCCTTGCATGTCTTAAATAAAAATTATACATTAACATATGGTCATATACCATTCACGGTTATTTTGAAAAAAATAGTATAGACTTTCTAAAAATTTCAAATAAATTGCTATGCATTCTCAATACATCATAAATCAAGAATATGATATTGCATGTGTAAAACAAAAATCATTCACCAACATTAACAAATAGACATGCCTCGGTTCTTTTGAAAAATATACATAATTATTCCAAAAATTTTCAAATAGATACCATGAACACATAAAACATCATAGATCATAAATCCAAACTAAAAAAAATTCTTAGTAAGCTTCGTTCATCACCTAGCATTTTCGAACATGTCTAATTAAATTTTTTTAAACATACATCATACTTCAAAACATTATGCTACACATTATTCCTTCACAACTTAACCATAGATTCATAGGATTTTGAGATTAAATAATACATGCATACATTTTTAAGAACAAGAACACACATACCTAACATACTTCTTATCATCAAAACACATGCAATAGCAAAATATTACCAACAAAGATCATCAAAAATACATGCAATGGACTAGTACAACTTTCGAAATTTTACAAGACTATCAAGAGTAATCGAAGCTCTTGTCTCGATTCCTACCTTTGGTATGTTGATTAATGGAACAAAATCAAGGTGTCTAAGTGTTGTATGGAGGAAGAGAAGAAAAATCAAGCTTGGCTATGGGAGAGGAAGCTCACGGCTTTTGAAGAAAATAGGGGAAGAAGAGAAGAGTTTTGGGAGAGAAAATGGAGAGGTTGAGAGAGAATGAGAGGGTGGAGTGTGTAAGTGTTTGAGTGTGTGAGGGAAATGAGAAAAAAATCTGAAAGTCCTCCCCCCTATACCTCACACTCTCGCTCTCTCTCTCTCACTTGCACACACAAGAGACTCTTCAAGTCTTAATATTATTTTATTCTACTAGTGGAGGTTAATCATTGAGTCTTACACATAAATCTTCTTGAAAATAGCTAAATATATTATTAGAGGGAGATTTAATGATATAAAATCTGAATTACATAAAATATATACATGCAAGAGTGGAAATAATAAAAACATACATTTGTTACACATTTATGTATAGTTCTCGGCCATTAGGCCAAACTATAGTATAAAATTTTTATTCATGCTAAACATAGATATATACATCATAGTATATGATTTAGATGATAATTAATATCATAGAATAATTAAAAGAAGTTATTTTATGAAGAAAACCCTAGTT
This sequence comes from Salvia rosmarinus, assembly GCA_036937905.1. Classification (NCBI taxonomy): domain Eukaryota; kingdom Viridiplantae; phylum Streptophyta; class Magnoliopsida; order Lamiales; family Lamiaceae; genus Salvia; species Salvia rosmarinus. The sequence continues at coordinate 24,387,826 of CM072823.1, forward strand.
TTCGAAAATTTAGGGTTTTCGAAAACTAGGTTTTGATTTTTATTAATTCTAACGTTCAAGCATTGTTTAAATGCTAAATTATACTGTAATTACATAAAAATATCATAGGAAATAAATTCCTATAATTTCTTGATCATTAAAACCATCTTTCGATTCATCTCTAAACGTTAACGTTTGAAAACGTTTCTAAACTTTACGTATCGACTCATCTACAAATGGTCGTAATAATTTCATAATCACTTTACTAATATATATCATTAATAAAGGAATAAAATTCGAGCTTGATTGCTTAGAAAATATTATGAAATTTCAACTGTCGACTGTGATGACGTTAAAAATATCTTGTCGATAAACGTTATAGTCTTGATTCTTAAATTCATGATTTTCGGTGAATATATAACGAAATTCATTCCTTTGTAAAATAGATCAATTCATATTCGATCTCGATCGATTGATTATCACAAAAATCTATTTTACGGGTTTTAAATCTAGTAATTAGGCTTTTAAAGCTGCGGGTTATTACATCCTACCCCTTAAAAGAAATTTCATCCCAAATTTGCATACCTTATTGAAACAATCTGGGGTATCGTTCTTTCAGTGTATCTTCAAGTTCCCATGTGGCTTCTTCTTGTCCGTGATGTTTCCACATGACCTTGACTAGCGAAAATGATTTGTTTCTCAATTGTTGGACTTTATGTTCTATTATTGCCGTAGGTTCCTCTTCATAGCTCATTTCTGGGTTAAGGACCACGTCGTCTTGACGGATCACATGTTTTGGGTCGTGAACATATTTTCTTAATTGTGACACGTGAAAGACATTATGTACATTTCCCAAGTTTGGCGGAAGAGCCAACCTATAGGCTACTGGGCCTATTCTTTCTAGGATCTCGTATGGTCCTATGTAACGGGGTCTTAGTTTTCCTTTAACACCAAATCTTATAATCCCCTTCGATGGATAGACCTTAAGAAATACCTTGTCTCCACTTTCAAATTGCAGCTCAGATCTACGCGTATCGGCATAAGACTTTTGTCTATCTTGAGCTTCTTTTATTCTTTGCCTAACTTGTTGAACGATTTCAATCATTTCATTCACTGCGTCTGGCCCTACGACTTTCCTCTCACCCACTTCATCCCAGTAAAGCGGTGATCTACATTTCTTGCCATACAAGGCTTCGTATGGGGCCATATCAATCGTCGCTTGATAACTATTATTGTATGCAAACTCGATGAGAGGTAAAATGTCTTCCCATTTGCACCTCGATCGATACTACGGTTCTCAACATATCTTCCGAGTGCGGATCGTCCTTTCCGATTGCCCATCGATGCATGGATGAAATGTCGTCTTGAAGTTCAACTGTTCCCAATTCTCTTTGTAGGCTCACCCAAAATCTCGATGTGAATTTGGAGTCTCTATCGAGGTAATAGATTTTGGTACTCCATGCGATCGTATAATTTCTTTTACATATAAGCGAGCTAGCTTATCGGATCCATAAGTATTACGAATTGGCGAAAGTGGCGCATTTGTGAGTTTATCCACCACTACCCATATGGCATTGTTCCTCTTCTTGACTTGGATAAATGCAGAACGAAATCCATCGTTATCTCGTCCCATTTCCACTCGGGTATACCTAACGGCTTTAACTTCCGTAGGAACGTTGATGTAGAGCTTTCACTGGCGACAAACAAGGCGTTCTCTGAAAAGCTATGTCCCGTTTCATACCTTCCCACTAGAACTTCTCCTTTAGGTCTTGGTACATTTACGTACTACCTGGGTGGGCGGCGTAGGGTGTATCGTGAGCCTCACTCATTATTTCGTTCCGAATTTCAGAATCATCTGGAACACATATTCTCCCTTCAAACATTAAAGCATTATCTAAGGCTTCGTGGAAATCCTTCGATTCGCTAGTTCTCACCTTTCCTCTTATCTTTTCCAACTTTTCCTCCATCCTTTGTCTCTCAATTATCCTTTTTCTTAAATCAGGCGTCATGGTGAGTGTAGCAATACAGCTCGTGATCGTCTCTGGTTGTTTAACCAATTCAATCCTCAATTTTCTAAACTCCTCAACGAGTTTATTTTCTTGAGTAAGGAGACATCCTAATTTAGTTTGATTTTTACGACTTAAGGCGTCCGCTACTACGTTCGCTTTACCTGGGTGATAGTTAATACCATAGTCATAATCTTTTACTAGTTCGAGCCATCTCCTTTGCCTCATGTTTAGATCTCTCTGCTCGAAGAAGTATTTCAAACTCTTATGATCTGTGAAGATTTCACATCTCACTCCGTAGAGATGGTGTCTCCATATTTTTAGTGCGTGAACTACTGCTGCTAATTCTAAGTCGTGAGTTGGGTAGTTCAACTCATAGGGTCTAAGTTGCCGGGATGCATATGCTATTACTTTTCCCTCTTGCATCAAAACACAACCTAGTCCGTTCTTCGAAGCGTCTGTATAAACCACATATTCCTTGTCCGCTTCTGGAACTGCTAGCACTTGTGCACTTGTTAACTTCTCTTTGAGTTTTTGAAAACTCGCCTCACATTCTGCAGTCCAAATGTACTTAACTCCCTTTCGGAGTAGTTGGGTCATTGGTCTTGCTATTTTGGAGAATCATTCGATGAATCTCTGTAATAACCACCAATCTAGAAAACTCGGATCTCATTCTCGAGTTCGCGGCGATTTCCATTCTTGCTTGCTTCCACTTTGGCGGGTCTACCTTGATTCCATCGGCAGACACAATATGTCAGGAACATTAATTCCTTGACCAAAATTAGCATTTGCTAAACTTAGCAAAAAGCCTTTCAACCTCAAAGTTTGCAACACTGTTTTTAGATGTTCTTTATGATCCTCCTCGTTCTTCGAATAGATGAGAATATCATCTATGAAAACCAAGACAAACTTGTTTAAGTACGAATGAAACACTAGGTTCATGAGGTCCATAAATACAGCTGGTGCGTTTGTTAATCCGAACGGCATAACTATAAATTCATAGTGGTCATATCTTGTTCGGAATGCAGTTTTAGCTATATCTCCAGGTCGTACTTTAAGTTGATGATAACCTGACTTGAGGTCAATCTTTGAGAATACACTTGCTCCTCTCAATTGATCAAACAAATCGTCAATTCTTGGCAAAGAGTATTTGTTCTTGAGCGTCATCTTGTTCACTCTCGATAATCTATAAACATCCTAAAAGACCCATCATTTTCTTAACAAATAGTGCAGGCGCCCCCCCAGCGAAACACTAGGTCTAATGAAACCTAGGTCCAACAGTTCTTGGATTTGGATTTTCGCCTTCTTCCAATTCCTTTGGGGCCATTATGTAGGGTGCCTTCGACCTTTGGGCCGATCCTAGTTCCAAGTCGATGGTAAATTCTAACCGCTCATCGAGGTAATCTGGTAGATCCTTAGAAATACATCCGAAATTCACGATAATTTCTATGTCTTCTACCTTCGTCTCGGCTTATCTTCCCCGTTCAGGTAAACGAGAAAAGCATGGTATCCTTTCTTATTCATCATCTTTCTTGCCTTCAATGCTGACACAATTGGGACTCTCTTCCCATACTAATTCCATGGAAGTGCGTTGCTTCTTGTCGGGAAAATGAAATGATATTTTCCTTTCTTTGCATAGAATCGTGGAGTGGTTTGCAGCTAACCAGTCCATTCCTAGGATTATATCTACGTCACCCATGGGTATTATGTTCAAATTATTTGCCAGAACCCTAAGTGATCCTAAGTTCAACTCTAGGTTCGAGCAGAAATATGTAGAAGTCATAATCCCTCCTATAGGTGAAGAGATTCTCATATCCTGATTCGCTTTTTTAGCACTAAGTCCAAACAGATCTACGCATGATTTTGCTATAAAGGAATGCGAAGCACCCGTATCGAACAATACTATAACAAGTACGTTGAGAAGAATTCCCATACCGCCGTTTCCTGGTCTGTTAGATTCGCCTCCGGTGCAGGCATACGCTCTAGCTTTGGGCCGAAATGAGGTCGTTGTGCTTGCCCTTCTTTGCCGCTGTCTGTTATGCAGGCTCTTTGTCTTCTGTTGGCGTTGCCTCGGTGGTTGTTGCCTTCGTTGTTGAGGTGGTTGCCACTGCTGCTGCTTTGCATTGTTGCGGTTGATTCTTTGCCGTTGTTGCCGCATTGTTGCGGAGGTTGTTGCCATTGTTGTGGTTGTACTTCTTTGTGGGGTTGAAATGAAATTGGATAGCCACGAGTGGTTGGACATTGCGGGTTGGTTCGGCCTTCGATCGCTTCGAGCGCACCCGGGCAAAAGTTAGCATAGTGTCCTTTCATCCCACACCTAAAGCGGTTCCCGCGCCCGCCATGCACATTCACGTGTGCGCTTTTGCACTTTGGCACGGAGAGTCTTCTTTTCTCTTGTGGGCCTCTTGTTGGAGGAAAAAAGCGGCTTCCTCCATCCTTGTCCTTGATTTGTCGTGTTCCCTTGCCACCGTAAATACATTATTCACATTCTCAAAACTTCCCTTATTCTCATTACTAAAACTTGTATCCCACTTCCTCTTACCCTTGTCCATCGTACTCAGATCCGAGTGATGCGGCTTATCATCGGCATTCTTTGCCTCAATGTCTAGAGCTCGTGCAAGAGCCTCTGTATAGGTCAAGTCTCCGAAACCGGTGAGTGACATTCTTATTTCTGGCCTTAAACCCGACCCGAATTTTTCTGCCATTTTCGTGTCCGTGTCCACTGATCCAAAGCATATCTTGACATCTCGCAAAATGTGCGATCATAATCGGTTACCGACATCTTTTCTTGCTTTAACAAGAAAAATTCGTGTTCCTTCTTCTTCTTGTAACTTTTCAGAATTTATTTATCATACATTTCTCTCTTAAAGTCTTCCCATGTGAACTCTTCCATTTGCTCCGCTGTAAAGGTTTTCTTTCTGGCCTCCCACCAGAAATCAGCAGGTCCATTCAATTGGAAGGTTACACATGACAGTCGTTCTTGTGCTGTGCATCTTAAAAAGGTGAAAATTCTTTCAATGGTTCTCATTCACTGTTCAGCTTCTTCTGGACTACCCTTCCCATTGAAGACATGAGGGTTTTGTCTTAGGAACAATTCCTCTATCCTGCGATCAGGTTGAGGTGGAGGTGGTTGAGGTACATCCTCCTCTTCTTGCTCAGGAGTTCTACCTCTTCTCCTATGCCTCTGCCCCTTACTCCTCATTCAGGATCATGTCTAGGAGGCATTCTGTTATATAAAATATATCATTAGCATCATACAATATTTTTATAACTTGAATATATACAATATCATCATAGCCTCATTGGAAAATAACTTAAATAAAACATTCCATCCTTGTCATACACGATTTTGTTGCAAAAGCCCTCTCGGGGTCATATATATATAATTGCAAAAATGCCATATGCAAAATACTTGCGATCAAAAGTCATTACAACTGGAATTACTTACATACTGACTTTCAAAACATTACAAAAGGAGTCAATGCATATTGGCTTTTATAGCCTTACAAAAATCATGTTTCCCTTTCCATCATTGTTTTCAAAAAATAAACATAACCAAACCATAAATAAAATAACATCATAATCCTTCAGGTCTTCACTTGTCACAGCCCGCCAACCCTAAGTACGGATTAGCCGGGACTGTGACTAATAAACGGAATTAAAGGACATAATGATAAATGATTTCGTAACGATAAAGGAAACGATAACCAAATTCATAAGATTTCAAAAGGTTTAGAGGTAACCACACAACGTATTACATACAAACTAGACAAACAGATCATTGACAAAAGAGTATGACTGATCTGAAGGTAATATGCATCAATAATCAAAACACAACTGAGTGTTCTAAGTAGTGGAAAACATGTGAATTCATATATGACGATATGAATTCAAGGTTAAACTATATCAGTGACAAAAACTCCGATTGCTCAACACTTTGCCATCCATCGTCAGCTCAACCTGCACATTTAAAAACAAACATGCAGGGCTAAGTACAAGAATGCACTTAGTGGACTCATGCCAAAATACTTTCATTAAATTACACTGCCCCATAGTATAACACGAGGATTTTAGTATAAATAACTCGTGAATACCAAAACAACTTATCATTTCTCAAAAGATCGCCTGGCCAGGCATTTTCTCGTATGTATGATCCGTATCATTTCACATAACTGTTCATAACTGATCTCACGCCGTAGAAGTAGGCCTCCTTCTACAGACGCCGTGACCGGCCGAAGATGTTGCTAACGGCTCACAGTCACATAGCCAGGAATTCTGCATCTGACTAGGATCCATGACCGGCCGAAGATGTTGCTAACGGCTCACAGTCACACACTGGTGTACACGTTAACCCTAGCCAGGAATTCTGCATCTGACTAGGATCCGATATCGATTTTCTGATAAAGTTGGGAGCTACCCAACAACTGATTTACTTTCATAGTTGGCTCGCCCAACAACATGATAGGATACATACATAAAACATAAATACTTTGGGCATGTAATTGAATAACAGTTCATAATCATTTGTCAACTGAAAGCTTTGTAAATAATTACTTTTCGAAGAAAGCATCATAAATAAAAGGGTTTTCGAGTAAAGCCCACCTGGTATATGTAGGTCTCTCTCTCTATGTCAATTTCTATATCCCAGTTCACTTCACGTTCCACCTTAACGTAAGAACTATTTTAGTACATTGGTCACGTTTCGATAGAGACGAACATCGTCTATAACGTCCTATACATTAAATAAGGCTAACGTCGAACTTATTTTGACGTTTCCTAATCAAAATGATGTCGATTATGAAATTATTCAACATATAAGAGATATTCCATCTCTTTAGCACATAATGTACGTTTTAATGTACTTACATAACGTAAGTTACATTGTTACCAAACGTACTACGTCACATAGATCATGTATCATCGATATATCCCATCCTCAAGTTTTCGGTCCACATATAGAATTTAATAGCATGTTTAATTTTGTGATATAATTATAATACATGCTTAGTAACATCATATAAACATAATATCTAAATATCTTAGCATATGTTCTACAATTTTCGAAAATGTCACATATAAACTAAGCTCATAACATGAATTCTAACGGATGAAAATCAAAAATTCTAGCATGTATATGAAGCTTATAAGATTTCTAACCTTTTAATCGGAGTTGATTTGATCAACGGAGGTTTATTTGCTCTAGGATTGGAATCAAAGATTGAAGAACACTCTCACAATTTTCCTCTCAAATTTTCGGTAGTCTAGGGTTTGTGATATGGAGAATGAAGAGCTTCATGTAGTATTTATAGACTTAGGCAACTTGCACTACAATTATTACATGGAAAATATCTAGTATACACTTATAGTATCATAATTACATGAAAGATATCAACCATACACTTGCACAACTTGATGCTAGATTTCGCCACCAAAAGACAAAAGATTTTAACAACAAAGACAAAAATTTATCTTATCATGTACACCTCACATGTTATCTTATCTCTTTAATTAAATGCATTGGATCACACTTGTCACATAGTATAAAGTTTATCACATTTGTGTGACATATGGTGATTTTCGGCCCTCACACTAATGCTACCTTAGGTTACTTGTTCAAATTGAATTCTAACACTACTTTATACCTAATACATGATAAGGTACAACTCATAGCCTTACATTAATTATAGGATGATATTTATCACATAAAATCACACCTAAACCCTTAAATTTTCGCCACCTATAGCACAAGTGTCCCCCCACTTGTGCAACTTGTAATACACCTCATATTATACTCCATAATATCATATTAATATAATAATTATGATACATCATCAATTGGATAAGAATTAAAATTAATTTCATACTTTAGAAACCCTAATTTTCGAAAATCATAGGGTAATTCCAAAATATTTTATTTTCTTGTACTAAATGGCTAATACATAGTTATGTGATATATTATAATCATAGATGATGAATTTAATCATAGGAAAAATATTTAAAACAATTTTAGATTTCAAAACTCTAAATTTATAAATTAGGGTTTTCGAAACCCATCATATATGGCACATGTTATTCCTAAATTTTCTAGCATTATTTTGATGATAAATAATGCTCTTATATCATAAAATAATCATAGGAATTTGAATTTTATAACTCCATGATCGTTTGGCCAAGTTATGGAATTATCTCTAAATGTAGACGTTTGAAACGTCTCAAAATTCACATAAGTGAATCATCTCTAAAATGTTCAAAATAAAGTTGTAACAACTTTATTTATTCCTATGATAATAGGAAATTTTGAAATTTAAACTTAATTGCTTAAAAAAAATTAATATAAGGCTTAACTGTCGAATTTAGCCGACGTTAGAACATTGCGTTCGAAGGAATATCAGAAACTATATTCCTTACTTCACTAAGCGTCTGTAATTATTACACAGAAATCATCAAATTACGCGTAGTCAATATCGAGCGTTGACTAATTAAGATTTTAATCATCGTACTTAAAACCCTAATTACATTTTATTTTATCGTAATTAAGTATTAAAACTACGGGATATTACATTCTACCCCCCTTAGAATAAATTTCGTCCCGAAATTTGCATACCTTGGAAAAGTTTGGGGTATCGTCCTTTCATGGCGTCCTCGAGTTCCCACGTGGCCTCTTTTTGTCCATGGTGTTTCCATAGGACTTTCACTATTGATATTGATTTGTTCTCAATTGTTGAACCTTACGATCTAAAATAGCCGTAGGTTTTTCCACATAACTCATATCGGGGTTCAGCATCACATCGTCGTGATGGATCACGTGCTTTGGATCATATACGTACTTTCTCAATTGTGACACGTGGAACACATTATGGACATTGCCCAAACTTGGCGGAAGTGCCAATCGATAGGCTACAAGACCTATTCTTTCAAGAATTTCATAAGGTCCTATGAAACGTGGTCTTAACTTTCCTTTCACTCCGAATCTTACGATTCCTTTTGATGGTGAGACTTTAAGAAAAACTTTGTCGCCACATTCAAAGTGTAGCTCGGATCTTCATGTATCAGCATAAAATTTTTGCCTATCCTGTGCTTCTTTTATCCTTTGTCTAATTTGGCGAACAATTTCAATCATTTCCTCTACTGTGTCAGGCCCTAAAATTTTCCTTTCACCCACTTCATCCCAATAAAGCGGTGATCGGCATTTTCTTCCATACAGTGCCTCATATGGGGCCATATCGATGGTTGCCTGATAGCTATTATTATAGGCGAACTCAATAAGTGGTAAAACATATTCCCAAGCTTCGTCTCTATCCAACACTACTGTTCGCAACATATCTTCAAGTGTTTGGATTGTTCGTTCAGACTGGCCATCAGTTTGTGGATGAAAAGCTGTGCTAAAATTCAATTTCGTGCCCAACTCCTTTTGTAAGCTAGTCCAAAATCTTGATGTGAACTTCGAATCTCTATCAGAGGTGATAGATTTTGGCACTCCATGTAGACGTAAAATTTCTTTCACATATAGTTGGGCTAACTTATCCGATCCATGAGTAGTCTTAATAGGCAGAAAATGAGCACATTTGGTAAGGCGGTCCACTACTACCCATATAGCAGTGTTTCCCCTTTTTGACCTTGGTAAACCCGTTACAAAATCCATTGCTATATCGTCCCACTTCCATTCGGGTATTTCCAAAGGTTGCAACTTCCCATAAGGCCGTTGGTGTAGTGCCTTTACTTGTTGACAAGCGAGACAACGTTCGACAAAAGAGGCTATATCTCTTTTCATACCTTCCCACCAAAACCTTTCCTTTAAGTCTTGGTACATTTTAGTACTACCGGGGTGAGCGGTATAAGGAGTATCATGAGCTTCACTCATGATTTCGTTTCTCAGTTCATCATTGTTTGGGATGCACAATCTTTCCCTAAACAATATAGCGTTGTCGGGTGCCTCCTTAAAATCCTTTAGCCCTTCTGTCCTTACTTTGGCCCTTATCTTTTCTAACTCCTCATCCTTTCTTTGATTATCTATTATTCTCTTTCTCAAATCAGACATCAATGTGAGCGTAGCGATATGGCTCATGACCGTCTGTGGTTTCTCAATCATCTCTATTTTCATCTTCTCAAACTCTCTAATGAGTTTTTCTTCTCGTGTGAAAAGACATCCCAGATTGGGTTGATTTTTACGACTCAAGGCATCAGCTACTACGTTCGCCTTGCCTGTGTGGTAGTTTATACCACAGTCATAATCTTTTACTAGTTCGAGCCATCTTCTTTGTCTCATGTTTAAATCTCTTTGCTCGAAAAAGTATTTCAAACTTTTGTGATCAGTGAAAATCTCACACCTTACTCCATAAAGGTGGTGTCTCAAGATTTTCAGTGCATGTACCACCTTCTTTGCCGCCCGGATCATGAGTTGGATAATTCAACTCGTGCGGTCTGAGATGCCGTGATGCGTAAGCTATTACTCTTCCATCTTGCATTAAAACGCAACCAAGTCCATTCCTGGAAGCGTGAGTATAGACAACATATTCCTTGTTTGAATCTGGAACAGCTAGTACCGGTGCACTAGTTAACTTTTCTTTAAGTGTTTGGAAACTTGCCTCGCATTCGTCCGTCTAGGTAAATTTAATTCCTTTTCGAAGTAGCTGGGTCATCGGCCTTGCTATTTTGGAGAATCCTTCAATGAATCTCCGGTAATAGCCAGCTAGTCCTAGGAAACTTCGAATTTCGTTTTGAGTTGTCGGCGATTTCCAGCCTTGCACGGCTTCAACCTTTGCAGGGTCCACTTTGATTCCTTCAGCAGACACAATGTGTCCAAGGAATATCACTTCTTTAAGCCAAAATTCACACTTGCTGAATTTGGCGTAAAGTTGTTCGGATCTTAAGGTTTGTAAAACCGTCCTTAGGTGTTCTCTATGCTCTTCCTTATTCTTCGAATAGATGAGTATATCATCTATGAAGACCAAGACAAACTTGTCTAGGTATGGGTGGAACACTCTATTCATAAGTTCCATAAATACTGCTGGTGCATTGGTCAGACCGAACGGCACAACTACAAACTCATAGTGTCCATATCTTGTTCGAATGCGGTTTTAGATATATCCTCCGGCCGTACCTTAAGTTGATGGTATCCTGACTTAAGATCGATTTTTGAGAATACGCTTGCACCTCTTAACTGATCGAACAAATCATCAATTCTTGGTAGCGGATATTTGTTCTTAAGCGTCAGTTTGTTTAATTCTCGGTAATCGATGCACATTCTTAGTGAACCATCTTTCTTCTTAACGAACATGACATGTGCTCCCCAAGGTGAGACACTTGGTCTAATAAAACCCAAGTCCAATAACTCTTGAATTTGAATTTTCAGCTCTTCGAGTTCCTTTGGTGCCATTCTATAAGGCGCTTTTGATACTGGGGCTGATCCCGGTTCCAGATCAATGGTGAACTCTAGCTGCCTGTCCGGGATAGTCCTGGTAATGTGTCGGGAAAGACGTCTGGAAATTCTCGAAAAATTTCTACGTCTTCAACCCTTGTTTCCGCTTTCCCCTCTCCATTTAGATAAACAAGAAATGCTTGACATCCCTTTTTGTTCATCATCCTTCTAGCTTGTAGTGCGGATATTATTGAAATCTGCCTTCCCATACTGATTCCATAGAAGTTCGCAACTTCTTTTCCCGGTGGTTGGATCAAAATCCTTCTCTCCTTACATAGGATCGTGGAATGGTTTTCGGCCAACCAATCCATTCATAGGATTATGTCTACATCCCCCATAGGTATTACGTTCAAGTTATTTGCTAGAACCTTAAGTGAGCCTAAGTTCAACTCTAAGTTCGAGCAAACGTGAGTGACAATCATAATACCTCCTATGGGTGAAGATATTCTCATCTCCTGATTCGCTTGTTCAGGTTTGAGTTTTAACATATCAACGCATGCTTTGGCAATAAAGGAATGCGACGCACCCGTATCGAACAAAAGCTTAATAGGTATGTTAAAAAGTAATCCCATACCTGCCAGGTTGCCCTGGTTTTGTTCGTTCTCTCGCCTATTTAGCGCATAGGCCCTAACTTTGGTGGCCGTGGTCGTGAGGTGCTTGTCGATTGATTGATCGTGGGTCTTGCCTTGGTTGTTGCTAGCATTGCTGTTGTTGTGGCTGGTAATGAATATCCCTTAATGGTTGGGTGGGGCCCGGTTGGTTCGGCCCCCCATGTTCACAGGGCGAAATCCGGGGCATTCGTTTGCATAGTGGCCTTTCACGCCACACTTAAAGCAATTGAAATTTCCAGCCATACACACTCTCGTATGCCTCTTGTTGCACTTTGGGCATGGAGGAATCCTCATTGGCTCTTGAGATCCATTCATGGGTGGAGTAAATATGGGTCTTCTCCATCCTTGCCCTTGCGGCGCCATGTTATTTGCCATGGCCACTTGTTACCATTGTTGAATCCTCCCTTGTTGAAGTTGTTGTTGTTAGAACTCCCTTCCCATTTCCGTTTTCCTTTGTCACCGACATTTTGGGACTGAGTCGGTGCAGGCTTTTCCTCAGGCATTGCGGCCTCTATGTCCAAGGCTCGACTCAAAGCTTCCGTATATGTCAAGTCCCCATGACTTGCCAAAGACATCTTGATTTCGGGCCTTAGTCCTGCCTTGAACTTTTCTGACATTTTCATGTCAGTACTTACCATGTCCGGAGCGTATTTAGACATGTCACAGAAAAGACGGTCGTATTCCGTAACCGACATCTTTCCTTGCTTTAGGTTGAAAAATTCCACTTCCTTTTTCTTTCGATAGCTCTTGGGAATGTACTTTTCATACATTTTCGTCTTAAAATAATCCCAAATGAAATATTCCATTTGTTCGGGTGTCAGCGTCTTCCTTCTTGCCTCCCACCAGAAATCTGCCGGTCCGGTGAGTTGAAACGTAACACAAGATAGTCTTTCTTGCATGGTACAGTGAAGGAAATCGAAAATTCTTTCTATGGCCCTGACCCATTGTTCGGCGTCTTCAGGGCTCCCTTTTCCATTGAAGGAGGCGGGTTACGCCTGGGAAGAGTTCTTCCACCCTACGATCAGGTGGAGGTGGAGGTGCCTGTGGTAAAACTTCTTCTTCCTCGGGTTGGGGTGCTCCACCCCTTCTTCTACCCCTTCTCCTATTTTCGGGTTCAGTGCGCGTCTTGGTGGCATTCTGTTGTAAAAACATAGTTAGTATTCGAATAACATTCATCGCAAATTGATATACATATCATTTTTATGCAATTAAATCATAGAACAGTTTTAATAAACCATTCATCTTGTACACATTTCGCTGTAAGAAGCCCATCTAGGGTCATCATCATATATATATATATATGGAAAAATGCCTCATAGAGGACTTTTCTGTACAAGTCATCAGACTCAAAAAGATCTCATAGCGTTTACAAAGTACTATGCTTCTATAACTACTGCTACATCATTTCTAGTCACACTATACACATGCTTCTTTACACTACCATGTTTCCTTCATACAAACCATACTATCTATAGCACGATCTATTATCCACCCATAAGTTTCATTTAGGCTTTGACGTCGTTGAGTGTCCTTCATCAGACTCATATTCTTCGCTTGGAAACTTATCAGTGTCCAAATACGTATTTGCCTCATACAACAAGTAATCTAACTCTTTCAATGGGCCGGGGCTAATACTGCTCCCTGTCTCTTCTATGAGATCAGAATTCTGTGTTACTTTGATTTCTTTTTCAGGCATAGCTGATGGGGTAGGACATGGATTGATGGGTTGGACTTCATAGTGCCATGCATATTGTTGAGGAAAGGTTATTACAGGTGCTGCTCCATATATGTCATATGTACTTTTGAGATGGTTGACAAATCCTGGTAGATATGCCAGAATCTCTGAATTTTCTTTATAGATGACATATTCCTTTGCTACTTCTCTTGCATATTCTTGCCAGTCTATTGGCAGTAGGCGAATGAGTCGCTGAACACCATCCAAAGCTGTTATCCCATGGTAATGAGCTTTTATCCAAAGGTGTAAGAACTCGTCCAGGAATTGTCCTATATCGGTGCCTGGTTTATAATAAAAAGTCTATATTCTCGTGTGAGCTCATTGTCCGAAGCCTTTCCTTTTCCTGCCATCTGAATACAGATGATACTAGCGTAAGTCAATCTATATATATCTGATAAGCAGATAAAGTGAACTAACATATATTTGTTAAGCAGATAAAGCAAACACATCTGATAAGCAGATAAATGTTCACAGCAAGGATCTATTTTCAACATACGTAACAGTCACATTTTTGGTACTAGAGAAGTCCTACTTTCAACAACTTTTCTAAGTTCTTCTCTTCCTACAAAGTTCTTACTCTAACCAAAATTTCAGTCTGTCTTCAACTATTTCTCACGAAATTTGGAGAAGGATTCAGGGGTTTTGCCTTCATATGAAATGAATTTCGTTGTGATAAGATTATGTAGGCGATAATCGTTCGCAAAACGGAGTTCAAATGAATGAGAACGGGTTAAAACAAAAACACTGTGCAGTGCAGTTTTCTGCTTGCGCGCCATGCGCCGTGAGTTTATTCCTTTCTGGTCAGCAAATACGAACTCATGCTCTACTTCGTATGAGTTTCTTTTCAAAATACGTTTAACTCTCTACTTTCCCTATTGAACCCGTGGATCTTGCTCCTTTGATTTCCTCTTTTGCTTTTGTCATTCTTTTGTTGAAAACTCGAGTTCGTTTTCAACCGACTTTTTCGTTCGTTCAAAGATCACTATTTGTTATGGTTCTTGAAAGGGATAAAGTTTTCCTAATTTGTACTTCTATGTTCAAGAGGTGAGTATGCTTCTTATAGCATCTAAGTTCTTTTTGGGATAACATACCCATGATCAAAATAAACTGTAAATTTTTGAACAAAATTTTCAAAAATCATAACATAATTCATCATACTCATGCTTTCTTTGAATCTCTAATTCAATAATCACTTTTGACATCGATGTGTCAACTGTTTCTCAATCTCTGTAAATCCTGTCTCATTTTACAGATAACTTGTTCTCATATAACATATAACGGTCAACTTTTCTCATAAAACTATAATATTCTTTCTGAAGAAGCTTTCAGTAACGACTTTCATAACTTTCACTGCTTTCAAAATATAAGTTCAATCTCATTCTCAACAACTTTCACTATATTTCAAAATAGGAATTCATTCCTTTCTCAAAACTTTCTCTTTCAACACTTTTCACTTTCAAACTTTGAAAAGAAATCAGTTACCTCTTTTCTGGTTGAGCTTGATGCGATGGAGTGTTGAGCATAGTCAGCTGATCTCTAGAAGTCTAGTGACTCAATCTAGACTTAACTCTTTGAAAGAAAGAAGATTTTAGGGTTCAAAGGACGACCCGCTCTGATACCACTCTGTCACAGCCCGCCAACCCTAAGTACGGATTAGCCGGGACAGTGACTAATAAACGAGAATTAAAGGACATAATGATAAATGATTTCGAAACGATAAAGGAAGCGATAACCAAATTCATAAGATTTCAAAAGGTTTAGAGGTAACCACACAACGACACATACAAACTAGACCAATGGATCATTGACAAAAGAGTATAAGCGATCCAAGGTAATATGCATCAATAATCAAAACACAACTGAGTGTTTTAAGTAGCGGAAAACATGTGAATTCATATATGACGATATGAATTCAAGGTTAAACTATATCAGCGACAAAAACTCCGACTGCTCAACACTTTGCCATCCATCGTCAGCTCAACCTGCACATTTAAAAACAAACATGCAGGGCTAAGTAAAGAATGCACTTAGTGGACTCATGCCAAAATACTTTCATTAAATTACATCGCCCATAGTATAACACGAGGATTTTAGTATAAATAACTCGTGAATACCAAAACAACTTATCATTTCTCAAAAGATCGCCTGGCGAGGCATTTTCTCGTATGTATGATCCGTATCATTTCACATAAATGTTCATAACTGATCTCATGCCGTAAGTAGGCCTCCTTCTCTGACGCCGTGACCGGTGAAGATGTTGCTAACGGCTCACGATCGCATAGCCGAGAATTGCATCGACTAGGATCCATGATCGGCAAGATGTTGCTAACGGCTCACAATCACACCTTGGGTGTACACGTTAACCCTAGCTGTGAATTTCATCGACTATGATCCGATATCGATTTTATGATAAAGTTGGGAGCTACCCAACAACTGATTTACTTTCATAGTTGGCTCGCCCAACAACATGATAGGATACATACATAAAACATAAATACTTTGGGCATGTAATTGAATAACAGTTCATAATCATTTCTCAACTGAAAGCTTTGTAAATAATTACTTTTCGAAGAAAGCATCATAAATAAAAGGGTTTTCGAGTAAAGCCCACCTGGTATACGTAGGTCTCTCTCTCTATGTCAATTTCTATATCCCAGTTCACTTTACGTTCCACCTTAACGTAAGAACTATTTTAGTACATTGGTCACGTTTCGATAGAGACGAACATCGTCTATAACATCCTATACATTAAATAAGGCTAACGTCGAACTTATTTTGACGTTTCGTAATCAAAATGATGTCGATTATGAAATTATTCAACATATAAGAGATATTCCATCTCTTTAGCACATAATGTACATTTTAATGTACTTTCATAACGTAAGTTACATTGTTACCAAACGTACTACGTCACATAGATCACGTATCATCGATATATCCCATCCTCAAGTTTTCGGTCCACATATAGAATTTAATAGCATGTTTAATTTTGTGATATAATTATAATACATGCTTAATAACATCATATAAACATAATATCTAAATATCTTAGCATATGTTCTACAATTTTCGAAAATGTCACATATAAACTAAGCTCATAACATGAATTCTAACGGATGAAAATCGAAAATTCTTGCATGTATATGAAGCATATAAGATTTCTAACCTTTTAATCGGAGTTGATTTGATCGACGGAGGTTTATTTGCTCTAGGATTGGAATCATAGATTGAAGAACACTCTCACAATTTTCCTCTCAAATTTTCGGTAGTCTAGGGTTTGTGATATGGAGAATGAAGAGCTTCATGTAGTATTTATAGACTTAGGCAACTTGCACTATAATTATTACATGGAAAATATCTAGTATACACTTGTAGTATCATAATTACATGAAAGATATCAACCATACACTTGCACAACTTGATGCTAGATTTCGGCCACCCCTTTTAGCAAAAGACAAAAAAATTTATCTTATCATGTACACCTCACATGTGATCTTATCTCTTTAATTAAATGCATTGGGTCACACTTGTCACATAGTATAAAGTTTATCACATTTGTGTGACATATGGTGATTTTCGGCCCTCACACTAATGCTACCTTAGGTTACTTGTTCAAATTTAATTCTAACACTACTTTACACCTAATACATGATAAGGTACAACTCATAGCCTTACATTAATTATAGGATGATATTTATCACATAAAATCACATAAAATCACACCTAAACCCTTAAATTTTCGCCACCTATAGCACAAGTGTCCCCCCACTTGTGCAACTTGTAATACACCTCATCTTATCCTCCATAATATCATATTAATATAATAATTATGATACATCATCAATTGGATAAGAATTAAAATTAATTTCATACTTTAGAAACCCTAATTTTCGAAAATCATAGGGTAATTCCAAAATATTTTATTTTCTTGTACTAAATGGCTAATACATAGTTATGTGACATATTATAATCATAGATGATGAATTTAATCATAGAAAAAATATTTAAAACAATTTTAGATTTCAAAACTCTAAATTTATAAATTAGGGTTTTCGAAACCCATCATATCTGGCACATGTTATTCCTAAATTTTCTAGCATTATTTTGATGATAAATAATGCTCTTATATCATAAAATAATCATAGGAATTTGAATTTTATAACTCCATGATCGTTTGGCCAAGTTATGGAATTATCTCTAAATGTAGACGTTTGAAACGTTTCAAAATTCTCATAAGTGAATCATCTCTAAAATGTTCAAAATAAAGTTGTAACAACTTTATTTATTCTTATGATAATAGGAAATTTCGAAATTTAAGCTTAATTGCTTAAAAAAAAATATATATAAGGCTTAACTGTCGAATTTAGCCGACGTTAGAACATTGCGTTCGAAGGAATATCAGAAACTATATTCCTTATTTCACTAAGCTTCAGTGATTATTACACAGAAATCATCAAATTACGCGTAGTCAATATCGAGCGTTGACTAATTAAGATTTTAATCATCTTACTTAAAACCCTAATTATGTTTTATTTTATCGTAATTAAGTATTAAAACTACAGGATATTACATCACTTCCATGTCCCTATCTAGAATCTTCCTCCTCGTCATCCTCTTCGGGATCTTCTTCTTCTTCTTCTTCGTCTGAGTCATCGCCTTGGCCGTGTGCTCTAGAGGGTCCCGCGCCATTATTCTCTACCATATGAATGTCCCGTAGCGGACCATAATCAACACGAATCGGACTATAGCTGTCATGAATCGGGTTATAACCATCGGTACCTGTCACACTCATTCGCGTTGTCTGGCGGTATGGGTCCACCTGAGGTAGGGAGCGCCATCGGTGTGCAGGCGGTAATGGTGAATGCACAGGGTGTCCAAACATCAGTGGAGGAAAAACAGGAGCTCCCAAAGCTCTAGGTCTGGCTGCCCCATCCACTTGGACGAGCCTACCCTCGTCGATCCGATACTGAGGCACCACTGGGTTGACCAGCCGTGGAACCTCGGTGTATAGCCACTCTGGTGACTCGTCACGCCAGGTGTACTCCCGTGGAGGGAGGTAAGGTCCCCTCGGCGCTGCTCCATAAATGTTGTACACATATGTCAAATGGCTGACGAATCTGGGTAAATCGCCTACCAGATCATAACCTCCGGTCGCACGGTAGATATAGTCTCCGGACACCTCACGGGCGTAGTCTTCCCAATCACATGGGAGGATGGTCAGAAGACGCTTAATACCGTCATAATCAGTCACACCGTACACTCGGGCATTTCTCCAGAGTCGGAGATAGTACATTAGGAATTCCCCAAGATCCTCTCCACAACACATCCAGCTTTCTCGATATGTGCATATTGTTTCCTCGGGAGTAGGGTTTGACCCTATCCTTCTCCTAGCGATGTAGCGCATTTCCTCCATCTGTCACGATCAAAAACTAATATCAGTCACTAATAATATCCGATAAGCAGATAAGGTAACTTAGTACATCGATTAAGCAGCTAGAACGAACTATTCAATCTATAAGGCAGATAGATACTAACGGATAATACACAGGTCATGACATTCTTAGTCTACTTAGAAACAAACCTCCTAATGACATTCTAAGGTACATGAGATACCATGAGATTTCTGCTCTAATTAAAACTCGAGCTAAACTTTAACCAGACTCTAGTGTATTCTGGAGACAGAAAAAGGAATTCTGTCCTTCATAACAAATGAAGTTTAGAGTGTTAGGGGTACACAGGCGAAAACCACGCGTAAAACGGAGTCCTAACGAAAGAGAATGATCTAAAACAAATTTATTGCGCAGTGCAGAAAATTTTCGCGATCGTGCCAAAATTTCGAGGCAATGCCGACGACGAAGTTGTGTACGCTATGGCTGTTGCCGACGTAGTAAGACTACTACATCCACGTATTTAAGTTGACGCTTAGCATTCTGAAGTCCAAGTCAACGGTCACGCATGTCGAAGTTGTGATTGTGGTTGATCACGGTGAAGTTGTGATGACGATATCAACGTCGTTCGTTCTTCATAGTCAACGTCGTTCTCGTTCATCTTCACGTTCGACCTTTGCCGTTCGAAACTCAAAGCTAAAGTTACATTCATGCTTCCTATCGTTCTTTTGTTCTCTTTCAATATGTGAGCATGTTTCTTATATCGTCTACGTTCTTCTTAAGGAGATAACATATCCAGTTATCATCATAAATTTCATGATTCAAACTATAACTTCAAAATAACATCACAGCTCATTCATACGTACTTATACATATCAACTTGATTTCATACGTTCATCTATAATCATTCTGATTCGTTTCAAAACATACATCTCAACTTAACCACTTCGTATCATCACCAATTGATTTTAAAATTAAAAATTTGAAAATCCTTGCTCATAACTTTTTATTTCTATCGTCATAACGTCATAACTTTTCTTTCCTTTGCCATCAAAATCCTTTCAAACTTGATCATCATATAAAATTCTTCATTTCATAAGTTTAAAAGAAACCGCCACTTTTTCGATTGAGCTCGATGTGATGAAGTGTTGAGAATAGTCATCAGATTTCTAGAAGTCCAGTGACTCAATCTAGACTTAGTTTTGGAAGTAATTTGGGTTTCAAAGAGCAACTGCTCTGATACCACTCTGTCACGACCAACCCCGGATATACCGGAGCTTGGGCGGACTAATACTAGGAATAGTATTTAGGGACAAGGAAGACAATTACGAATGGGCTTATCACATGTGAGATATTATACTTGGGACAAAACATACATTTATAACATATCAAATTAACAGGTTTAGACCAACAGATCCCAAAGGATTAACGATCTGAAGGGCTTCAATTCATGCCATCTCATCATCAGACATAACATAAAATAAATTTAGAGTTGCAGCGGAAAGTGTGTGAATACATATGTCACGATATGTATTCGAGGTTAACAATTCTTAGCAAAACATCAAGGACATTGGACTTCCTCAACACTCCTCCATCATCAGCATCAGAGCTCAACCTGCACATTTAAAAACAAACATGCAGGGCTGAGTACAAGAATGCACTCAGTGGACTCATGCGAAACATTTTCATATTTGAATTACATCGCCAACATCATGGTAAGACACGAGGTTTTAGTTGAAAATGCCTCAGGCTTACTAAAACATTTTATCGCTTCATAAAGGTTGCTTGGCCAAGCATTTTCTAGGTGTGTATGATCCATATCCCTTGTCATCATTTCATCATAACATCATAGTCGAACGTCGTGAAGGAGGCCTCCCTCTACGACGCCGTGACCGGCCGTGAATTTTCCTTACAGCTTACAGTCACCTTAGTGTACATGTTAATCCTAGCCAGGTATTGTCCTTCCGGCATAGGATCCGATATCGATTTCATACGTAAGTTGGGAGAGACCCAACCATCATTCATATCATTCTCATGGATAGGATACAATACATAAAACATAAATATTTTTGGCAGGTAATCTAGTAAACATTTTCATCAACAGTTGGAATAAGCATCATAAGTAAAGTTCGTTAAAAGAGTAGCAAAGCCACATTTTGTTTTAGGAATAAAGCCCACCAAGCTATTGTTCGCCTTTAATACTAGTTTGCTCGTCAACGTCCGGCCGTTCGTCGGCATCACACCTTTACGTAAAAGTGAAGTTTTAGTACGTCGGTCGCGTATTTCGAGACTTTCAAGTCTATAATAACTTCGTATCGATATGAATTGAATTCTTTAACGAATTCAATACGTTTTTCAAACGCGTACCAACTTAACATTTCTCGTTCTTCGATAGAGACGAGATATGTTCGAAAGTTACCATTTTACCCTTTTGGGTAAAATGATCCACGTTTGCATACGTTTTCCAATCTAACTACTTCAAAATGAAGTCCTTTTGTATCAACGAGATTTTATTGGCAAGTGATCGTTTCTGCCGTATTAGCGTATTTATCGAGCGATATTTAAATGCGTTGATTTCAAAAGTCGACCATTTTGACTTTTCTTAGTAATTTAATTACTAAGTTATATTCTAATATTTGAACTTCACAAAAATCAATTTCTAATTGATTTCTGTTTAAAAACTCATTAATATGTTTAAAATAATTTTTAAACATATTACACATTAATAATAATGTTATTTAAGGATTAAAAATCCTTATTCAAAATTTTAAAAAAAAATAGCTCACGGCTATTTAACTTTTTCTTACCCAAATATTCTTTTCAAAAATTCTTATTAAATCCAAATATGTCTAAGATATTATTTAGACATATAATTTATTATTAATTTTAATTTAAAAGGATTTAAAAATCCTAAAAAACCTTAATAATTCACGGTAATTATTAGAAATTACCAAATGGTTCCCAATTTTTTTTCTAATTTCATGTAGTGTATTATTATACACTATGGTCATTAATATGTATTAATATCAACCAAACCACATTCGATCATCACCTTACTTATTTTACAAGGTCACGGCATTTTTGAAAAAATGCCCAACAATTTTCTAAAATTTCAATAAATTAATATAAGGTCCAAACATCAACATATATCATATTTATAATACATAACCCATGATATAACATTTCTATACCATATGAAATAAGCATATATATCTCGGTTATTTCACAATGCACATCAAACATTTATATAAAAATTCCCAACAATTATATCATGCTCAAAAACTATAGTGTAGCAACACTACATCATAATATACATCAAAACAAATTTATTCATCACCCAATTTGAGCTTGGAGCTCTCGGTTTATTTGAATAAAATTAGCAATTGATTTTCAAAAATTCAAATAAAATCATAAGATGCATAATTTATATTCTAAGCCAATAATATAACATTGCATGTATCAAATAAAAATCACACACTAACATGTACATATATACATGTCTCGGTCCTTTTTAGAAAATGGATAGGATTTTTCCAAAAATTCCCAAATAAATCATAGGGTGCATAATTCATATCCTAGATTAATAAAACATCATTGCATGTCTTAAATGAAAATCACATATCAACATAATTATATATATATGTCTCGGCCCTCTTTAAAAAAAATGGATAGGATTTTCCAAATATTCTCAATAAATTACTAAGGGCTTATATATCATCATAAATCCATAATATGTCCTTGCATGTCTTAAATAAAAATTATACATTAACATATGGTCCTATACCATTCACGGTTATTTTGAAAAAAAATAGTATAGACTTTCTAAAAATTTCAAATAAATTGCTATGCATTCTCAATACATCATAAATCAAGAATATGATATTGCATGTGTAAAACAAAAATCATTCACCAACATTAACAAATAGACATGCCTCGGTTCTTTTGAAAAATATACATAATTATTCCCAAAATTTTCAAATAGATACCATGAACACATAAAACATCATAGATCATAAATCCAAACTAAAAAATTCTTAGTAAGCTTCGGTCATCACCTAGCATTTTCGAACATGTCTAATTAAATTTTTTAAACATACATCATGCTTCAAAACATTATGCTACACATTATTCCTTCACAACTTAACCATAGATTCATAGGATTTTGAGATTAAATCATACATGCATACATTTTTAAGAACAAGAACACACATACCTAACATACTTCTTATCATCAAAACACATGCAATAGCAAAATATTACCAACAAAGATCATCAAAAATACATGCAATGGACTAGTACAACTTTCGAAATTTTACAAGACTATCAAGAGTAATCGAAGCTCTTGTCTCGATTCCTACCTTTGGTATGTTGATTAATGGAACAAAATCAAGGTTTCTAAGTGTTGTATGGAGGAAGAGAAGAAAAATCAAGGTTGGCTATGGGAGAGGAAGCTCACGGCTTTTGCAGAAAATGGGGGAAGAAGAGAAGAGTTTTGGGAGAGAAAATGGAGAGGTTGAGAGAGAATGAGAGGGTGGAGTGTGTAAGTGTTTGAGTGTGTGAGGGAAATGAGAAAAAAATCTGAAAGTCCTCCCCCCTATACCTCACACTCTCGGCTCTCTCTCTCTCTCACTTGCACACACAAGAGACTCTTCAAGTCTTAATACTATTTTATTCTACTAGTGGAGGTTAATCATTGAGTCTTACACATAAATCTTCTTGAAAATAGCTAAATATATTATTAGTGGGAGATTTAATGATATAAAATCTGAATTACATAAAATATATACATGCAAGAGTGGAAATAATAAAAACATACATTTGTTACACATTTATGTATAGTTCTCGGCCATTAGGCCAAACTATAGTATTAAATTTTTATTTCATGCTAAACATAGATATATACATCATATTATATGATTTAGATGATAATTAATATCATAGAATAATTAAAAGACGTTATTTTATGAAGAAAACCCTAGTTTTCGAAAATTTAGGGTTTTCGAAAACTAGGTTTTGATTTTTATTAATTCTAACGTTCAAGCATTGTTTAAATGCTAAATTATACTGTAATTACATAAAAATATCATAGGAAATAAATTCCTATAATTTCTTGATCATTAAAACCATCTTTCGATTCATCTATAAACGTTAACGTTTGAAAACGTTTCAAAACGTTACGTATCGACTCATCTCCAAATGGTCGTAATAATTTCATAATCACTTTACTAATATATATCATTAATAAAGGAATAAAATTCTGAGCTTGATTGCTTAGAAAATATTATGAAATTTCAACTGTCGATATGCAGCCGACGTTAAAAATATACTGCCGATAAACGTTATAGTCTTCGATTCTTAAATTCATAATTTTCAGTGAATATATAACAGGAATTCATTCCTTTGTAAAATAGATCGAATTCATATTCTATCTCAGACTGATTTGATTATCACAGCGAAATCCTATTTTACGGGTTTTAAATACCGTAATTAGGCTTTTTAAAACTGCGGGTTATTACAATGTGTCTCTGCAAAATTTCAAAAGCCAAAACAATGCATGTGAGTCTCTACAAAAAATTGCTTGAGTCTTCAAAAAAGCATGTGATAAAACATAGAGGTCAGATTCATAATTTAAATGCACTACTTCATAATAATTTTTAAAACACCACATAATTGAAAGGCCACATGCATGCTGCTATTTTCGGAAGGTTTATTTTAAGTTTATTTTAATAATTTTTATTTAAAATAATTATATTATGATTATAAATAAAATTATAATATATAATGTGATAATGAAAGAAAAAGTTAGACTATTAGAGTGAAAAGTTTGAATAATGAGGAAATGTTAGAGTATTAAAGGGGAAAGTCTGGACAATGGAGAAAATGTTAGACTATTAGGTTGAAAGGTTTGAATAATGAGGAAATGTTAGAGTATTAGAAGGAAAAGTCTGGATAATGGAGAAAAAGTTATATTATCAGGGTGAAATGTTTGAATAATGAGAAAAGGTTAGAGTATTATGGGGAAATGTATGGATAATGGAGAAAATATTAGACTATCATGATGAAAGGTTTGAATAATGAGGAAATGTTATAATATTAGGGGGAAAGCTCTGGATAATGGAGAAAATGTTAGACAATCAGGGTGAAAGGTTTGAATAATGAGAAAACATTAGAGTATTAGGGGGAAATGTTTGGATAATAGAGAAAAGATTAGACTATCAGCAAGAAATGTTTGAATATTGAGGAAAGATTAGACTATGATGAATGATTTATTAGTTAAATTATATGTTTATTTTGCATGTTGTATTTCAACTTCTTAAATTTAAGTTGTCTTTTGTGTTGTAAGATTTTGTAGCATCCCGATTATTTAAAATTAGGTTATGATAATATAAGTCGCTAATTAGGGTTTTTGTTACGATAATCGAAATAGTAATTTATCAAAGCTCAATTTCGATTATCCATAATGCGAGAAGTTTTATATTATATCTTTAAACAATTAGTAAAACAAGGAATATATATGTTATTCCTTTCGAGAGCGTTTTTCCAACGTTGATTAATTTTTGATAATTAGTCTTATGTTATTTTCTAAGCGATGAAGCTTAGAATTTAATTCCATATTAACGAAGAACAAATAAAGTGATTACGACTGTCCTATTAACGTTTTTGCATGATTCGAGATTTTTAGTATAAAGTTTAAAGAATTTTAATATTGAAAGTTATATGAATGTTTTAAGAATGAAAAGCATTTTTTTTATATATTCATTCTCAACAATATTTTTATATATTAAAGAAATGGAGAGTGGACAATTAATTTCTATTTTTCTAACAATAGTTCGAAATTTTACTTTAGGACATAGAATTGTTCTGATTCATTTTGTTCATGATCTATATCATCACCTAAGATCTATATTATATCATATTATTATTAAATGAAAATAATGGAAACATGTATTATTTATAGTGTTGGCCGAAAATATCAAGTGGGAAAAGAGAGAAGATGTTTCATCTTTTCTTGATAATGATAGATATTTATTTTGATAATAAAATGTATTTAATTTAAGGATAAGATAAGATAATTAATTGATGATAAGATAAGTTATTATTTTGTTTGATAGTGAACGTGTGCATTTTTATGAGATAGGATAGTTATATATTGTTGACTAAAGTAGATATTTTTTTAAAAACTTGATTAAAGAGAGTATATCATCAAATAAATGAAATTTCTTTCTTCTCTCTCCATAACTACCGAAAATTGAAGGAAAAAAAATAGAGAAAGTGTTCTACAAATTTCTATTATATTTCAAGTTAGAAAATCGATTTCTTAGCCGAGCGACTCCGATTAAAAGGTTAGAAATTGTCTAAGCTTCTTAGATATACAAAAATATTAAAACCATCCATGAAAAATGGAGTTATCATGCTTTTGGTATTTCGTGATAAATTTGAGAATTTTTGTTAAATGTTTAAGTTGTTAATTAAATATGTTTATATGATGGTTGTAAGCATGTATTATGATTTAGTACAAAGTTGAGCATGTTAAAATTTTTCTTATTATAGTTGAGATATATGAGATTTATATGTAAGTGATCATGATTTTTGAATGTTGTTTTGAACATGAATTAATAATAGTGAGTATT
The DNA here is from genome assembly GCA_036937905.1 of Salvia rosmarinus. Taxonomy (NCBI): domain Eukaryota; kingdom Viridiplantae; phylum Streptophyta; class Magnoliopsida; order Lamiales; family Lamiaceae; genus Salvia; species Salvia rosmarinus. The sequence continues at coordinate 24,414,593 of CM072823.1, forward strand.
GTTTAAATCATGTATAAATAAATTCATAATTTTTGGAAAATGTTAGAATTTATTTCAAGAAAATTTCAAAAACTATAGAGTATAAAATATTGAGATATGATTTGTGTATGATGGATATTAGTGTATATTGTTGATGTATGATGAGAATAATGTATTGTGTATTAATTAGAATTTTTGAAAATTGTTTAAGTGATTTTGAAAATTTTCGAAAACCATAAAATGAAGGGTTTTAATGTCAAATTTTTCTATGTCTAATGTTATTAGATATTAATGATCATATGTTAATATAGTGTGTTATGTGAATTTATAGGAATTTATGGAAAAATTTTGTAAATTGTTCCAAAAATTTTGAAAATATTGAAGTTGGAAGTTTTAAAGTTTTAAATTTATTTTATTAAATGTGATCACATATTTAAGCCTAAGAATATGTTTAAGATATTATATGAATTTATGTGATTTTTAAAATGAGATATAATATTTTTACGTTGAGACGTTTTGTTAATTGATGTAGAATTTTGAAATATAAAGTGTTATGCTTAAATTAGTTTCATATATATGTATATTTGGGAATGATTAATTGTTAAAGTGAAATTATGAGATTTATTGGAGTATGATAAGTAATCAATTAGAATTAGAACATATTATGCAAGTTAATTGTTCTAAAAGTGAATTTGAGAAATGCATTAGTTTGAAGTTTGAAATGACTTGATTAAAGTATGAACGTATGAAGTATGTTGGTGCGTGAGTATTTATGGGTTTCTCTGAATAGATAAACTAGGACGTGTGAGACGAATTAGAGATATGACAATATCTCTTTTATAAGAATCGATTTCATAATCGAAATCATTTTATCGGAAAATAGCTAATACGAGATTAAACATTTAACCTAATTTATTAGTCTGAGGTCTGAAGCAATGTTTCGTCTCAGTTAAAAACGAGAGTTTATAAGTTAGAATTTTCAATGAAAATACGAATCAAATTGGTTAAAGATACAAAAGCCTTAGAAGGACTATATTCAGTTAATCAATCTTGATAAGAGTTAAAAAACTATCGAGTTTCAGTAATTTTTGACGATTTTTAAAAATATGACCTACGTACTAAATTAGTTTCTTACGTAAAGGTGAAGCACGAAGGTGAGCAACGAAAGTAAAGGAAAGAAACTCGTTTTGAGAATGAGAACATACCAGGTGAGATTTTTCTCCTCAAGGATAAAATGAAATGACAAATGTTTTATTTATGATGCTTTCTTTTGAGAAAATGATGATGAAATGCTATTATTTAATTACCTGTCCAAAAATATTTATGTTTTATGTATGGATCCTATCAGTGTTGGTTCGCTAACGTAAGTTTAATCGAATTCGGATCCTATGTTAGATGGAGAATTCATAGCAAGGGTTAACATGTACACTAGGTAACTGTGTTGCTGAAAGGTTTGCTCGGCCAGTTACAGGTGACTGTTTGCTGAAAAGTTTTCTCGGCCAGTCACGGCGACCGTGGAAGGAGACCTCCTTCTATGGCACAAGATGAGTTGGATATGGATCATACAGACAGAAAATATGTCTGGCTAGACAAAGTTTATGGAAAATGACAGAAAATATTTTAGTAAGCACGGAACTTTCAAATAAAACTCCATGCGTTACTGATGGGGCAGTGAAATTTAAAGTTTATGATGTATATTTTTGGCATAAGTCCACTGAGTCTTTGTACTCAGCCCTGCATGTTTGTTTTTAAATATGCAGGTTAAGTTGGTGATGAGATGGAGCAGTGTTGAGCAGTAGGAATCTTTTGTCGCTGATATTCGAGCATTGAGTGTACATCTTCATATGTGTACTTCACATATTTTCCGCTGCAAGAACACTACGTTATATTTTGATTAGAGAACTAGATTCCTTCAGATAAGTTGAACCCTTTTGTTAAGGATCTGATGGGCTAGTCTCTTGTATGTAAATTATGTTTACTTCGATCCCCAATACTTTGAGGTTTCTACACGTTTTCTTGATATATGTCTCACAATTCGATATCCCATTTTCTTTTCCCGCTTCTTAATTCACATCCCGATGTGATCCACGCTAATCCGTTCTTAGGGATAGTGAGTCATTCTGATTTTCTTTACAAAATATTAATATTATTTGTCAATGAATTACGATTCTTGTGGAGATGCTCTAATTAAAATTACATAAACTATATGAAATGAAATTACATGATAATAAAAATACATAAATTGAAAATTACTGCAACACAATAATTGAAAAGACAAACTAAAATTATAAGTAAATAAAGTACGATTAGTTTGGAAATAATTACATCATCAGACGAACTTTCAGTCCTCTTGTGGAGATAAGTGGTTTTTGCTCATCAATGCATTAAACACATCCATGTCCGTCTTCCTTGACATTACATCATTTTATTTGGACATTATATCAATTTCTTTTTCACATGTGATCCTCATCGCACGAAATTCTGCAGTGAAATCATCTGGAATAAATGCAGATTGTGATGTCGTGGCTTTTTCTTTTCTTTTGGCTTTAACCAGATCTCTACCAATAGGACGACTAATTGTTGACGAATGGCTAACTGGAGTTTCTGGAGTTGGGTCAGTCGGATCTGATCCATCTTCATCAGTTCTTGATTTTTTTAAACTACTACGACCTTTTTCGATATCTTCATCGTCTGGATGTTTGCGTGTAGTTCTCTCCAATTTCAATTTCCACTTAGGGTGGCAACCCATAACTTGTTCAAAAACCTCTCAATGAGGAAACTTAGATGTCCATAAATTGTTTAAGCCTCAATCTCAACATCTTTATTGGATATTTCATATGTTTTTCGAGCATATGTTTCCTTGTATGCACCAATCCACTTGGTCACATTTGCATTGAGTCATTTATAAGGATTTCTCAATGACTCCTTAGATCTTTCTTCATCCAATTGTGGATTGGTTTCCCGAGCTTGTTGATACATAGATCTAAAATGCATTGCCATAACGCATCACCTTTTTGGTTGGTTTCAACAATTGAATTCTCACTGTTCATACACCAAGAGGACATTAGTGATGTGTCTTATTGATCTGTCCAACCTTGCAGACCACTAGAAGTGTTTGTTCGTGTTTTCCGAACATTCTGAAATGAGTTTTGAGGGATATTTTTAGAGGTTTGACGATATTCAGGGATTGAAGAATACGTATGATTTGATGGAATTTGAGAGTTCATAGTAGTTCGAACTGCATGAATTCTTCAGAGTTTTGGATATTTTTAAGGTTGGATAAAAATCTTGCGAGTTTTGAAAATTCTAAAATTTAAGAAAAAATTCAGATTATGAATCATAGAAAAGAGATTTTTTGAAAGTGGAAATGGATATTAGTAGATAAGAAGAGAGAACTGTATTATGTGTATAACTATAATAATATTAGTGTCTATTTATAGAGAATGAAAAAAATTATAATTTTGGTAATAATTTAAAAAATATATATATAATATACAAAAAATATAACGATTTTATTTTAATATCTAAAAAAACTATAAGAACCTATGGCATCGTACCAAATGTCACGTTATAAAAAGAGAGAGAAAAGATGGAAAATAGGGAGAAAAGGTGGGGATCATCGTCGGTCATCTTAATACCATGGGTTGTCTCCTTCAAAAATTTACAATGAATTTTTCTTTAAAAAAAAATATGATCGACCACCCATTACTAATGGACGGCGATATACTTGGTCTGATTGTTTTCTTGCTCTGTGCGAAGATGAGAAATCCGAATATAAATCTCAATTACTCCAACTCAAACAATTCAATAATTCAACGATCATCCTAACTTGAAATTGGTGAAAAGTCGTCTGACAGTATCTTGTCTCATCCATGAAATGGAGGAAACTCACATTTTTTCTGGTTCTTCAAATATTTTTCAGTTTCGCTTTTAGATTTTCAGTCTTTTCATAATTTTTAGTTTTCTCTTTTTAACTTTAAATTATGATAACATGATTAGATTTTAGTTTCCTTTATATGCTTCATGTTTAACAAAAAAAGGGTGCTAATGGTCATTGTTTTGCATGTTTTGTTGTGTTTTTCTCGTGTTTGTTTGATACGATTTGATTGCTTTATGTTTCGTTTGAATATTTTCTATTGGAATCATGTTCGTTTCGTTTTATGTAGGGAATGATCGCGTTTTACAATATTGGAGCTTAAAAGCACCCAAGCGCGGACTCGGCGTAGCCTGTTGAGTGCGCGTCGGCAAGTGGGCGCCAGCGTGAAGGCCAGCGTCCGTGTCAGTGTCGCGCCGTGGCGCGAGTTGAGATCGTCGAGACATTCGCGTCCGCGCTGGAATCGTCCCGCGCTGGGTGTCTCGAGTGAAGTAGTCGAGAGACGCCGCGTCCGTGCTGGAGAGCGTCCGCGCCGGGCGTCAGTTGAAGTTGTCGAGAAAGACGCGTCGCGTCCGTGCGCGCATCGCGTCCGTGGCGGGCGTCATCGGAATCCATCGAGACAGCCAGCGTCCGCGCCGCCATGCGTCCGTATTGGGCGAAGTTAAAGCCGTCGAGAGAAGGGCGCGTCGGTATTGTCTTGCGTCCGTGGCGGACTCCTTTCCACGCGCCCGTCCGTGAGTCCACGTCCGTGCTGGTGCTCGATAATTGCCTTGATTTGAAGACCTCGCGTCCGTGGCTGGGCATGAAATTTTAGCGGCTATAAATATGTTTTAAAATCGTGAAACCCTACGCACGATATTATTCGATTTTGCCGTCGGTTTTGAGCTCTCTCCACGCGATCGTGTTCATCGGTTTTCCTTGTAATTTCTTTTGCTTTGGATTAATTCAAGAACTTGATTGAAGAGATTCATCAACGACATTTACGATTGTAAGGATTAATTATTTGATCTTTCTTCCATTGAATTATTGAATAATGATTTCTATCGATTATAATTGTTTGATCCGTGAGATGAGCATGAACTAATTCTTTTCTAGGGTTGGGTGATTGAATTGATTGATTGATGATTTGTTTGATTGAGAATACCAATTGAATCCTAGGATTTATTGTTGAGTGATTGATCTCTATTGAATTATTTATGTTTCGTGTATTATCGAGAGATAGATCGTGCATGATAGGAATTTGGTAATTGATTAATCACTATTTTATTTGTATGTTTCGTGTATTATCGAGAGATAGATACGGATCGTTGCATCATAGGAATAGATTGGATTAGAGATTACAGCGGGACTCTAGTAGTTTATGTATTTGTGAAATTTGATAACCTAGGTTTAATCCACGGAGCGAAAGTCAGTGTTTGGATTGAGGTTTGAATATTGCATGAATAGGTAGATTTCTTGATCAAGCAATAATCGATTAATCAAGAAGAACCTAATACCTAGTTTATCTCACACTCTTGAATTATTCTGTGAGTTTGAGCTGCTTTGAACAATCGTTGAATCGTTTGCATGTTTAATTTTCATGTTAATCTTAGTTAATCATCACCCCAAATCAAGTTTAGGATTTAGATTTATTGCTTTTAACGTAACACATCATAAGCCTGTTAAGTCTTCCTCGAGAGATTCGACTTGGGTCGACCTTACCACCTTCTGAGGGACCTCGTGCTATTATGGCGACTAAGTAGAACAATTTGGTCGGAACAAATTTTGGCGCCGTTGCGGAAGGCTTTAGGCATTTTGATTGTGTTATTTTCCCACCTATCTTCTTTTTGTTTATTTCATTTTGTTTGGTTAATTCTTCCCACAGTGCTGTAATCCGTTTTCTTGTTTTGTGTTTGTGTATGTTGGGTCGTCGAAGTCTCAAAAGGAAGTTGGCACGGTGTTCGACAATATTCACGGCGGGAGAATTGATATTTCGAACTCGGAAGAAAGCTCGTCTGAGTGAGGCGAGTTCGACGACGATGAAGTACGAGAGTTTGGGAGTAGATCTCCAAGAGAAGAAGCATGCGGAAGCAATGGCGGCAAATGGAGGAGCCCATGAAGAAGGAAACCCGAGGATGCGTGATTTTGTTCGACCCGTCATTGGGGTGACAACGTCATGCATAGTCCTCGGGATCCGCCCGTAACTATGAGTTGAAGCCCATTCACTTCAACCTTCTTCCGTCGTTCTACGGGATGCTAGCGAGGATGCCTTGAACTTCATCAGGAGTTCTATGCGATGGTTCACACTTTTCCAGAGCAGACTTACAGAAGATCTGCCGAGAATGAGGTGTTTTCCTACACCACGAAAGATAGAGCGAAGACATGGTTGATGTCTCTACAGCCCGGTTCAGCGACGAGTTGGCAAGCCGTGTATGATAAGTTCATGGGAAAGTACTCTGGAACCAAAAGACACAAGAGTCGAGGGCTCGAGATAGCCACATTCAGCGGATGGTGGAGAACCTATGCATGAGGCATGGGATCGGTTCAAGTCGTTCTGACGGCGATGTCGCATCATCATTACCGGTGAGCTTCTCAATCAGTTTTCTACGATGGATTGACGATGGACTATCAATATATGATAGATAATGCGGTGGAGGAGACATTGGAAACCACACTTCTTGAGGGCGTTAGCGAGATGCGAGGCGCTGGCTGCAAACTCACAAAGGAGAAGTGCGGGGCGAGACACTGCTGCGGCCTAAAGAGATTACACCCAATTATGAGTGACACGACAATTGGCGGAGCTCACTCGCCAAGTTCAACTAATGAGGGTGAGCAGATCTCAACCACCGCCCCAATTCCATGACAACAAGTGATGTCGATGGAGACATGTGGGATTTGTGGTGAAGCGGGACATGGGGCCAACATATGCCAGCGAGCATGAGATGGCATATGAGGAAGCATGAATGCAATGCAAGGGTTCGAAAGGGTTCCAAAGAGCGATCGACAAGGGTATCACCGAGGCCTAAATCGATCCTTTTCCAATTCATACAATCCGGTGGAGAGATCATCCTAATTTCTCACGGAATCGAATCAGGAGGATCTAGTCAGGAGCTCGATTCGGGACAACCTCCTCGGCGAGTTCGGCGGAACAACAATTCGGACCACTCCACAAACCCAGCAGATCGGGTGCTAGAAAGCCAACACTGAAGATTCTACACACTTTCATTCGGGCAGTCGAGATTTGAGTGCGTGGAAGCATCAATGAAGAGGATAGAGACTCAAGTAGGACGATTGTTGGGACGGTTGGAGAAGCGGCACAACAAGAGACAAGGGAAATTGCTGTCGACTGAGCAAGCAGCGATCGCAGTTCTTAGGGTGGAAAAATAATTGACAATAAAGTGGAAATTCCACTGAGGAACAAAATTGACTAAGGTGGTGAGGAAGTGCAAAGGAGACCTGAGAGAAGGAAGAAGAGACATCAGGGCTTCACAACGAGACTCCATCTAAACCTCAATTCCCTTTCGAAGCAGTTGAGAAGTGAAAAGAAGGATCAGCAGTTCTTAGAGTTCTACAAGATGCTATCTAAAGTGAATGTGAACTCTCTCCTTGATGTTATTGAACGTCCGACTATGTCGAGTTCTTTAAAGAGTTTGCATCGAAGAAAAGTTTGTAGATGATGAGAAGGTGATTGTATCCGAGGTTGCGTGCTATTTTCGCATCAATTGCCACCAAAGCAGCGATCCGAGCTTTGTGATAAAGATTGCTTTGGGGAATGGAAAGAGCTACAGGCATGCTCGACCTTGGTGCATGTATAAATTTAATGCCTTACTCTATTTTTGAGCAACTTGAATTAGAATTAAAACCTACTCGCATGTGTTCGTTAGGCGATAGATCAATTCGTTATCCTAGGGGATTATCGAGGACATATTAGTTAGAGTGGGTGGATTGATCATTCTGTTGATTTTGTTGTTCTAGATGTGGGTGACATTAAAGAAAATGGTAGAAACACAATTCTTTTAGGAAGGCCTTTTATGGCTACTACCAACACTTTGATTGATGTTAAAAATGGTGTATTGAAAATGCGGTGTTGGGAGAAGCTGTCCTTTACATTAGAGATAGCACTATAGTACCATCTTACGATGCAATCGATAATTGTTCTTACATAGATGCTATTGATTGCTTGGTGGTCGAGACATGTGTATTGCGGGAAGATCGCGAAACTTTCCTTGCGGTTATGATGAGAATGAAGAAGCTCATGCGGAGAGCAAGGTTGCGGAGGAGGCAGGAGATAGAAGTGGAAAGATTACCTTCGCATAGAAACCAGGACCTCAAAGAGTTACGAGCATCTCAAATATGTCTACCTTGAAGAGAGTGAAAGCTGTCATAATCTTTGCGGGTTAAGCAAGGTAGAGGAAGAACAACTCATTGAGGTCTAGAAAGAATAAGCGAGCACTTGGATGGGTATACGATATGAGGATAAGCCCGGCAATGTGCATGCATCGGATAGTACTTGAAGATGGGGCTAGGCGATTCGGGAAAGACAACGGAGGTTGAATCCTAACCTTATGGAGGTAGTCGAAGGAGATTCTAAAGCTCCTTGCGGAGGACTCATCTACCCATCGCGAGCGGTGGTGGTCGTCCGTTCACGTGGTACCCAGAAAGGTGGTATAGTGGTGAAGAATGATAGAGGAGGCTGGTGCCTACAGAACTACCCTTTGGATGGATGATGTGCATCGACTACAGAAAGTTGAATGCCACCACTAGAAAGGACCATTTCCTCTTCCATTTATTGATCAAATGTTAGATAAGCTAGCGGACATGAATACTATTGTTTCCTTGATGGTGCATGCGGTTATTATCGGTGTAATTGCTCGGAGGATCAAGCCAAAACAACTTTCACTTGTCCGTTTGGCACTTTCGCGTGGAGAAGGATGCCGTTTGTGCTGCAATGCCGGAACATTTCAAGGTGCATGACTTATCTTTTCGAAATGATTGGTAATTTCATTGAGGTTTTATGGATGATTTTTCGTTTTTGGATTATCTTTCATGATTGTCTTAGGAAGTTAGATGTGGTTCTTGCGTTGTATTGAATCAGATCTTACATTGAGTTGGGAAAGAGTCTTTTATGGTGAGAGTGGGATTGTATTAGGCATGTGATATCAAAGGGATTGAGTTGATAAAGCAAAATTGATGTAATTGAAAAATTGCCTCCACCAATTGATGTCGGAGGAATTAGAAGTTTCTTAGGGCCTTGAGTTTTATAGGCGATTTATTAAAGATTTTTCTAAAATAAGTCAACCTTTATGTAAGCCTTGCCAGATGTTCAATTTCTATTTGATGAAAGTTGCTGCATGCTTTCAATACTTTGAAGGAAACATCTGCTTTGTTGTGGTTGCCCAGTTGGTCATTACCCTTTGAGATTATGTGTTGCATCGAACAACTGCGAGGGCTGTCTTGGTCAGCGTATTGATAAAATGTTGCGTGTGATTTACTATCAAGTTTAACTCTTAATTACTGCAAAGCAAATTACCGACTACTGGAAAAGGAGCTTTGGCTGTGGTTTTGCTTTAGACAAGTTTAGGTCTTATATTCTAGGATCTAAAACAATTGTACAGTGATCATGCGACTCTTGATACTTGATGTCAAAACCTCGGGCAAACCTAGATTGATTAGGTGGATTTTGTTCTGCAAGAATTTGATGTTGAGATTAAGAGAGAAGGGTAGTGAGAATCCGATGGGATCATTTATCTCGTCTTCCTTTAGCTCCCAAGCGGATGACTTGCATCAATCTGCATTAGTGATGAGTTTCCTTTGAGCATGCATTTGAGACTTTTATTCCTTGGTATCTTGACATATGTAATTATCTTGCAAGTGGAAAATTACGTTACGATATTTCTTCTCGAGAAGAAAAGGTTTTAATGTCTTGGGAATTACTATTGGGATGATCCTCATCTTTTCGTCTTGGTAAGGATGAGGTTATCGGAGATGCATTCAATGAGCTAGAGATCACGGCGTTGTGTCGTGCTTGACTGTGGAGGACATTTTGGGGTGAAAGCGCTTTAGGTTCTTCAATCCGGATTTTATTGGCGTCAATCTTTAAGGATGCACATAATTTGATTTAGCATGTGATAGGTGTCGCGGGTGGGTCGATAGGGTTAGAAATGAAATGCCTTTGAATACTAATCTACTGTTGAGATTTTTGATGTGTGGGGCATTGATTTTATGGGTCCGTTTCAAAGTCTTGTGGTTGAGTATATTCTTCTTCTGTAGTTATGTGTCCAAATGGGTGGAAGCAATTCCTACCGGACATGTGATGCTAATATTGTCATCAAGTTTGTGAGGATAATATTCTTTGCGGTTTGGATTCCTCGAGCTATAATCGGTGATGGGGAAAACACTAATAAATCATTTGAGAAATTGATGAAGAAGAATGGAGTTTCCACAAAGTTCAACACGTATCATCCTCAAACTTGAGACAGGCAGGAGCGAGCAACAAGCAAATCGAGGATTACGGAGAAAATGGTGAAGCCGTCGAGAAAGATTGGGCAACTAAATTGAGCGAGGCTCGTGGGCATATCGAGCGACACAAGACCGTTTTGGGATGAGCCCTTATAAGATGGTCTATGGTAAGTCTTGTCATCTTCGGTGGAGATTGAACATAAAGCATCTTGGGCGATAAGGAATGTGAATTTGGATTTGTCTCAAGCGGAAAAGCCGAACTTCTGATTATGCGAGCTTGAAGACTGCGTGATGAAGCTTGAGAATGCTCGAATTTATAAGGAAAGGTGAAGAGGATTCACGATAAGAAATTAGTGAGAAAAGATCTTCAACACGGAATGAAAGTGCTTTTGTTCAATTCACGGTTAAGATTGTTTCCGGGAAGCTTGAGTAGATGGAGTGGTCCATATGAGATAGAAGAGGTGTTTCCTACGACGGTGAAATTATCTGATCGTGATGACAGAAGTCCTTCAAGTTAATGGACAACGGGTGAAGTTGTACATTGAAGGAGCATCAAATGTGATGGGCAGTCGATAAAACTCCAAGCAATGTCGAATGAGGATTCAATGGTCGAGCTAACGACGTTAAAATTAGCGCTTGTGGGAAGCAACCCATATTTATTTTGTTTTGCTCGTTTTCTTTTGTTTTGTTTGTTTGTTTTTGATGTTGTTGTTTGTGTGGTGCGGTGGAATTGAATATCTTGAGTGTTGGATACAAAAGAAAAGACTCAAAATTCCGTCGAGGGTACCGATCGGGACGCTCCAAACCGTAGGGTATAAATTGAAAAGGCTACTTGGGAGGCATCAAGCCGTGGTGAATTTTCGGGCGGAGAGGTACCCGGGGACGCATCAAGCGGGGTATTTACGGAGTATGACCCGGTGCGGACGAGTGCACCGTGCGGTCGTTCTAAAAAAAAAAAATAATAATTAAAAATAAATTAAAATAAATAAATAATATTAAATATTTATGTGGATTCAACCTAATTTCTTTCTTTCTCTCTGACTCACTCCTTTCAGTAGCGTTTCTCTCAGTCGTCTCCTCTCGGAGCGTTCGCACCTCGTCCGGTGCTCAAGCTCGATCCGGCGTTCCTCTCGGCAGCGTCGGCTCGCCGCCGTCCTTCCGCTCCGTCAGGTTCCCTCGCGCCGCTCGAGCCATCCGCGCGCCTCGGCCTCGCCACCTCCGCTCAGCTCGCCTTCCGCGGCGTTTCGCCTCGGTCCCAGCCCACCTCCGCGAGCTGCCCTCCGTCCGTGCTTCCACCAGGCGCCCGCGCCGCTCGTCCGGCGCAGCTCGCGTAGCCGCGCGCTTCGCTTACGTGCGGCGCTGCGCGCGTCCGGCGTTTCATCGCTCTTTCATACGAATCGCCTTCGCCCGTTCCGTGTTGCTCCTCCATCTTTCCATCTCGCCGCGCTCTGCTCGTGCTTACTCAGTCGTAGCTCCTCGCAGTGGCTCGCGCATCCGCTCGCTCGGCTCGCTCTCCGTCGTCCATGCTGCCACGCCCAGCGTGCTCAGTACTCCTACGATATGGTTCGTCAAGAATCTGATCTAGCTCCGTCATCCAGAGATGATGACATTCCTATGGAGAACCATGAAGATATGTATTATGTATTCGACCGCTTCCTATCTATAATCCTGGAAGGTACCTTCATGCCGCTTTATCATAGATATTACTCTCTGCGTGTATTTAATTGGCGATGATAAGTTTGGAGTCGGAAGATAAGATAAAAATATATTAAAGAACTTGAAACTTACTTGGTGCTATGATGGAATTATGTTATTCTCCGTTGTTGGTTGAATTCTCTTGTCTATGAGTTTTGATGATGAATCGAGATAATATGACTGTAATCATTGGGGAATGAGTATGTTGTTACACCTCGTGTTATGAAGGGTGTATTTGGTTTCCGACCTCGGTGCGTGGTGTACCTCAATCTTTAATATTAGGGAGGGTGGATGAGCTTTGGGTTTGATAATGGTCATGCGTTGGGATGCGCGGTGGGTTTATCGAGGATCCGGCTTTGGCAATGGTGCACAAATTCATTGCCTTCAATGTCTTGACAATGAAGAGCTAAAAAGTTAATCTGGTGAGGTCTTTCCTCACTTGCGTTAAGAGCGAAGGTTAGACCTTCTTCTTTGGGAGCATCTCAGTTAATTCAGCAAGTAAGTGTCGCCTACCTTGTGCAAATCCACGGACTAGCGTGCATTTGAGGATAATTAGTAATAGAGCACATACATTCGGCGAATTTGATAAGCCGAAAAGGATTGACCTCGGTGAGCTTGAGGCCCGTTTGCTTATAATGGGGCGACCGCTACGCATGATAGGAGGCGTGAGGAGATACATGCATGCGCCTCGCGGCTCAAGCGAGGCTGCGGACCATCCTCCCTTACGGTGAATGATGATTTTGATACCACTCTTGCATCGATGAAGAAGGCGATCGGCATGCCTATGCGGGAGGATCTGAGCCTCTTGACAACGCCGATCCCGATCACCCGTTCCTTCGCAAAGGTCCTCGAGGCGGGGCTACTATTCCATGCGTGAGGAGTTTGGGCGAGGAATGAATTAGCGGTCGATGGAAGAGTTTCAGTCAGACATCTCTCTCGATTCGATCGACAAAATGAGCGTCTTGTGACAGAACCGACTTTGGAGAGAGCGAACATATGCTGGAACCAATACAATCGGCGAATGGGTGAGCATAATCGCCATGGCGCTCTCGGGCTCGATGGAAAGCTTGGACTTCATTTCATGGCGATCCACCTCCACCACCGCCGTCGCAATAGTGATTCTCACTATTGGAGTGTATGTTTTCTATTTTTGTGTGTGTTGTTTTGTTTTGTTCGTCTGTTTTGGTGTTTTGTTTTGTAGGTTTGTTTGGTTTTGATGCCCTGCTCCGTTTACTCAATTTTAGAAGTCGCTACTATACTTTTATATTCATATGCAATGAGGACCTTGTTTTAAGTGTGGGGATATCGTTTGTTTGTGTGTTGTTCGTTTGTTCCGTTTTGTTGCGTCTTTCGTTGTGTTTAAATCGTTTCTTAACTCTTTGTTTGGATTAGAGGCAATTTATTCTCTTAAATCAATGGTGTATGAAGAATTATGCTTTAAGTTGAATTGATTGCGTTTTGATCAAATTTCTTTGCATCTTGGTATATGGTTTTAGTTTGATAATTCTTAGGCGTCAATTTGAGCGTGGGAATAATTAGAAGCGTGTTTAGACAAGGTGTGTGATCGGATGTCGTATGCTTCGTAAATGGAACTTCTTTGTATGATTTTCTAGAAAAAGTGGACAAAAAAAAAAAAAGTTGTATGAAATAAGTGGGCTTAAAATTGAATAAGGGCTCTACCCTCTTGCTTGTGTTGTCTCGAATGGAGACTATTTGCTATGGGTATAGATATCTTTAGGATACTGAGTGTAAACTTGAAGTTTCCACCTAACGATCATTGTCCATAATGGGTTTAAGTTCCACAAATTCTTATTTGATTTTGTCATTGGGATATCTTACATGAAAAGGAACCATATAAGTCATATTGATTTTTGAGATCATATTGATGACACAACTATTCTATGATTAGTCACATGTTTTGATTGATGAATGAGGATCATTATATTGAGAACTATATTATTAAGATGCATTGAATGGATGTGAATATGAGATTGATTCTATTTGAAGTATTGATTCTATTGTGCCCTCTTTTGAAACTAAATTTGCTCGAGGACAAGCAAAAGTTAAGTGTGGGAGTTGTTTTGCATGTTTTGTTGTGTTTTACGTGTTTGTTTGACGATTTGATTCCTTTTCTTGTTTTGAATATTTTCTATTGGAATCATGTTCGTTTGTTTTGTAGGGAATGATCGCGTTTACATATATTGAGCTAAAAGCATGTGAAGACGCTGGAAGGCCGCGTCCGGCTTGGCGTCTGGCGGTGCGCCCGGGGCCAGCGTCCGTGACATCGTCCGGCGGGCGCAGTTTCGGAGGAGCGTCCAGTGTGCGTCGTCCGGTCTGGGCGTCAGTGAGTCAGGAGCGCGTCCGCTGAGCGTCGGCCGTGGCGTCAGTTGAAGAGTTCGAGGGTGGCGGCGTCGGGCTGGAGTGCGTCCGTGGCGTCGAAGTTGAAGAAGTCAGTGGCGCGTCCGTGGCTTGCGTCGTGGCCCTGTTCCTGTACTCGCGTCCGGCCAGTATCGTCCGTATTGGGTGCTATGATTGCGGTTTTGAAGACTGGCGTCGCGTTGGACTCTGTCCGTGATGAAATTTCGCTATATATGTTTTAAAAGCGTGAAACCTACGCATTTAATTCGATTTTCTTGTCGGTTTTAAGTTCTCCTTGTTGTTTTCCTTTTAAGTATTCTTTGCTTTGGATTATTCAAGACATTTGATTGAGAAATCCATCAACGACATTCTGATTGTAAGGATTAATTATTTGATCTTTCTTCCATTTGATTATTGAATAATGATTTTATCGATTTAATTGTTTGATAGTGAGATGAGCATGAACTAATTCTTTTCTAGGGTTGGGTGATTCAAATTGATTGATTGATGATTTGTTTGATTGAGAATACCAATTGAACCTAGGATTTATTGTTGAGTGATTGATCTCTATTGAATTATTTATGTTTAGTGTATTAGAGATGATAATCGTGCGTGATAGAATTTGGTAATTGATTAATCACTATTTTATTTTATGTTTAGTGTATTATCGAGATAGATACGTTGCATCATAGGAATAGATTGGATTAGAGATTAGAGCGGGACTCTAGTAGTTTATGTATTTGTGAAATTTGATAACCTAGGTTTAATCCAGGAGCGAAAGTCAGTGTTTGGATTGAGGTTTGAATATTGCATGAATAGGTAGATTTCTTGATCAAGCAATAATCGATTAATCAGGCGAAGAACCTAATACCTAGTTTATCTCACACTTGAAAATTCTTGTGCGTTTGAGCGCTTTGAACAATCGTTGAATCGTTTGCATGTTTAATTTTCATGTTAATCTTAGTTAATCATCACCTCAAGTTTAGGATTTAGATTTATTGCTTTACGTAACACATCATAAGCTGTTAAGTCTTCTCGAGAGATTCGACTTGGGTGGACCTTACCCGCTTAGGGACCTCGTGCTATTACGGCGACTAAGTAGAACAATTTGGTGAACATTATGTATTTAATCTCGCTTGAGCAATGCTTGGCGAGAATGCTTTTGATTCAGTTTTATTTTATATTAGTATGGTTTCGATTATGTTCTTGTTTATTGCTTTTATGTTTATATCGATTATCGTGAGTAGTCGGTTTGGTTGAGCTCGGGGTGAACACGTTGGTCGGTCATACAGTCGTGAGGTCTAAATGTCCTTAGAACCTTGAGTGGGTGTTCCCGAAGCTCTCGCTTTATACCTGTTATTCCTTTCCTTGGCGTTAACTCGGCCGATGCCTTGGGGAGGGGTAGCTACAAGCAATAGCCGAGTAAGACATCGAGTGTCTCTTTGTCCCGAAGTGTGGTGGGTGGGTGATTGTAGCCATCGGCCTGGCGAAGACTGAGCCACTCCACTGGACCGTGGCTGTTGGGTACTCTAGTGAGTAAAATTTGGGCGGACAGACCAATCTTGGAGACCGTCTTGTAGGGGGAAGGTGGGGCCTCGTAGCTTAGTCCTAAAATCTCGAGCAAGTTGGGTGGGGCCTGGTGTGCGTGACATGACCTAAAGGGCATCTCTGGTCACTTTAACCGACACACACTCATGGTGAAAACCTTGAACCTATGACCGGCGTCTTGACCAATATCTCAGCGTGCGGAACCCTTGGCCCAACTACTTTTATTTAATCTCTTTACTTGTGTTTAAGTTTGTTTATATTCGCTCAAGATCTATCTCTCGTTACATTACTCGAGAGATATCGACTGATTGACCTGCCCTGCGGCGACTCTACTGTGTACAACTCGGTAACAACACAACCACTCTCTTGGGTTCGACCTTTAACTTGCCATATATGGAACTATGTGTTCAAGTTGGAGGAGATTATAAATGTCTTGGCAGTCTGGGACCTCTAACGGAGGTAAACGGCGGTCGTCGTGTTAGCGTCGTTCTTGGGAGCTGCGTTATTCTAGTGTTGTTTTCACTTTTTATTTTTGTTTAGTTTTGCATGCTCCGACCTAACCTTGCGAGGGGCGGAGGCTCTGTTGACCAGTTGAGAGAACCATTCGAAGAAGAAGGCGAGGACGCCCGTCTTGAGGAGACGTGCAGGCGAGACAACATGGAGGAGAAATCACAAAACCCACCACCTCGGGAGGCGAGCCGCTTGAGATGATGTTCCCGAACAACAGTCTCATATGGGCATCCCTTGCGAGATCGGGACAGCGGGGGTGAGCACTCTTTGCAGATCTTGCCAAGCGTGATATCGGGAGAAGACCCCAGTCATCTCGGGACTTGAAATGGTGTGTAGCACAATAAGATGTCGCGGACGAGTCGAGAAAAGTACATCCGACTCATATCCTTTCCATTCACTCTCAATGATGGTGCTCGAGTGGTGTACACTTTCCTCTGGGTAGTGTCACTACTTGGGCGAGGCTCCATGAAATTTCTTGAGAGATACTATCCGTCTCAAGGATACAAAGCGTGAGGAAAAGGATGAGTTCCCTCCGGATGGGGAATAGCGAGGCGGTGTCGACTATTGGTGTCGTTTCAAATCCATCTTGGCAAAGTGTCCCAATCACCAAATCTCGATCAAGATCGATCGATATTATGTGAATGACTTGAGGGCGAGTCGAGGCGGCTCGTGAGTCTTTGCATGCGGAGGTTCCATACTCAACAAGCAACCCGGTGAGGCATTCAAACTACTGTGAGACTTGGTGAAGAGTCTGAGATAATGCAACGCAATGGTCGAGGCGATGCCCGACCAAGCTACCATGAGACGGATCGACATGAAAGATATGAAGGCCGTGATGAAACAAATGATGGACTCGATGAGGCCCTCTATGGGCAAGAAGAATGTCAAAGCGTGTCGACTTTGCTTTGCCACCACCCACAACACGGACGAGTGTCTACAAGTGGTGAAGAAGAAGAAGTGAATGCCTTTGGGCATGTCGACAACGGTGGTGGAGGAAGCGCTCAAGGTCAAGCCCTGCTTTGACCGTGCATAATCCACCGTGGAAAAATCATGAGAACTTGAGGTGCGGAGGCACACATTATCAAGCACCTCCAGGCGAGAATCCACCTCAAGCTCGGCCATCTTTAGCGAGATAGTACACAATCAAGGAGCTACCAAGGAAGGATAGTGCAAGACCTCGACAAGTTCAAAAGAGACAAGGAGTCACGCAATCGGTTACCCCGGTGAACACCTTGACGCAAGAGATATCAAAGCTCAACCAAAACAAGGGGCTCCACCGCCAAGTGCAAATCGACCCAATGCTGCGTCAGCGCAATCAACTTGAGGAGCGAAAAGAAATTGCCAGGCGGGAGGAGCTCCGGTCGAGGAGACAGTCGAGATAGAAGACATAACAAGCGAAGTCGAGGACTTGGTCAAGGAGCCCGAACCCGGTGAAGGCTCCCTTGCCCAAGGTGGCGAGATAAGGCGGAGATCAAGATCGAGACCTCCTTCCGGGGAGGTTGGCAAGGAACAAAGAAGTCAAGAGATGAGCGAAATGATCAAGATCTTTAAAAGGTAGAGATCAACATACCTTTGATCATCGCTTTGACCTCGATGCCGAGGTGTGCCAAGTTCTAAAGAGTCGTGTACCGAGAGAGTCAGTACACGGATGATGCCAAGTTTCAAATGGGGAGAACGTCTCGGCCGTGCTCAGCGAGACCTCCCAATCAAGTGTACCGATCCTGGGATATTCTATATACCTTGTGTGATCGGGACAACAAGGATAGATCAAGATATGCTTGATCTCGGGGCATCAATCAACGTGATGCCCCTATCTATCTATCAAAAGTTGAAACTCGGACCTCTCCGACCATCTTGTGTTGAGATTCAACTGGCAGACAAGTCAAGTGTCTATCACGAAGGGATCGTTGAGGATGTTCTCATCAAGGTGCAGGACCTTATTTTCCCGTACCGATTTCTCGTTCTAAATATGGGCGATACACGGACTAAGAAGCGTACTCATCTTGCTAGGCGAGCCGTTTTCAAGGCGGCCGGACGTTGATCGATTACGATACGGGGAAGCTCACATGCAAATTCGCTGGGGAGACGGTCACCTTTGACATCTACAAGGCCGAGCAATTTTTGATTGACACCGAGATGGTGGACTTTGTCAGTCTCACTGAGAAGGATGTTGAGAGATACTCTGCCAAAGTGATGGTCAAGGGCGTACGAAAGAGTCATCAAGGACACCTTGAAAATTTAGAGTATCTCGACAAGGAGGAGGTCGAGGCAACTGAAGTGCTTGAGGTAGAAGCCGACCAAGGTGGGGACGATCAACCAAGCTATCAATCACCGCTAGTGCATGACAAGGAGATGATGCAACCTTCCTTGAAGAAAGCCCCCAAGCTACAGCTCAAGCGCCTACCGAAGCACTTGAAGTATATCTACCTCGGAGTCAATGAGACGTTGCCAGTGATCATAAGCTCCGAGCTGACGGTCAAAGAAGAAGAAGAGACGAGGGCCGTCTTGAGCAAGTACAAAGAGGCCATCGGCTGGACCTTAGCCGACCTCAAGGGCATCAGCCCTACTGTTTGTCAACACTACATCTTGCTCGAGGACGAAGCCATACCGTCGAGACCCCGGAGGAAGCTCAACCCGTGATGAAGGAATTTGTCAAGGTGGAGATACTCAAACTCCTTGAGTTGGGCCTCATTTATCTGTCTCGGACGGCGGTGGGTCGGCCCGATCCACGTCGTGCCAAAGAAATCCGATTATGCTGGTGGTCGAGAATGAAGGCAAGGAACTGTCGATGAGACTCCGACACGGTGGAGGGTTTGCATTGATTACTGAAGCTCAACAAGGTGACCCGGAAGGACCACCCCTGCCGTTCATTGACGGATGCTTGAGAGACTCGGGGAATTGGTATTCTGCTTCCTTGACGGCTACTACGGTTATATGCAAATATGTGTGGCATTAGAAGATCGAAGATAAGACTACATTCACTTGCCGTTTGGCACATTTGGATATCGTCGTATGCCATTTGGTTTATGCAATGCTCGGGACATTTCAAAGATGCATGATGAGTATATTTTCTCGATTTGTGAGCAATGCATTGAGGTGTTCATGGATGATTTTACCGTGTGTATGGCGAGACGTTTAACCAATGTATAGAGCATCTTGAGTTAGTTCTGCGAGAGGTGCGTGGAGAAGGATCTTGTCTTTGAATTATGAGAAATGCCACTTTATGGTGAGAGAGGGAATTATCCTTGGGCATGTTATCTCTGAGAAGGGCATTGAGGTAGACAAAGCCAAGGTGGAGATAATAGCCAGCTGCTATCCCACCAACATCAAGCGACTTCGAGGATTTCTTGGCCACGCTGGATTCTATCGGCGGTTTGTCGAGGACTTCGCCAAGATAGCACGAGTTTAATGAACCGCCTCCTCGAGCGATGTACGTGGGAGTTCGACGACGATGTAAAGAAGCCTTCCGGATATTGAAGGAGCACTTGTCAACGCCCATCATAAGGCCACCCGAATGGGGCATGCCCTTTGAGTGATGTGCGGCCGCAGTGGATCTGCTGGCATGTGCTTGGGCAGAAAATTGGCAAGGAAAGCTTCGTCATCTACTATGCATCGAAGACCCTCACCGGACCGCAGATCAATTACACGACCACGGAGAAGGAGCTTCTTGCCGTGGTGTTTGCCTTCGAGAAATTTCGCTCCTACCTCTTTGGGAGCAAGACGGTGGTTTACACCGACCACGCCGCCTTGAAATATCTCATGGCAAAGAAGGACACAAAGCCAAGGCTTATACGGTGGATACTCCTCCTCCAGGAGTTTGACGTTGAGATCAAGGACAAGAGTGGATCTCAAAATCAAGTGGCCGACCACTTGAGCAGAATTATGAGAAAAGATGAAGGAGATCCAATCCGAGCCACATTTCGCATTCGAGGAGTGCTCGAGATCACGCCAAGGAGCCGTGGGTACGACTTGGTGAACTACATCGTGACAGTGTTGCCCGTGGGGATGCCAGCGCACCAAAGGAACAAACTCGAGAAGGAGAGTCGACAATACGTATGGGATGACCCATACTTGTGGAAACAATGCTTGGACTTGATCTTGAGGAGATGTGTTCCTAAGGCGAGCAAAAGAGCATCCTTGAAACCTTTGCCATGAGAAGAGTGCGCGGACATTTTGGGCACAAGAGAACAGCAAGGAAGATCCTTGATTGTGGGTTCTCTTGCCCACTATCTTTAAGGATAGCTACAAAGTGCCGAGAATGCGATAAGTGCCAACGCGAGGGCAGCGATCTCGAGAAGGAATGAGATGCCCTTTGTACCTATCTTGCCGGTGGAAATATTAGAGCATGTGGGGCATGGATTTCATGGGCCCTTGCCAAACTCTAAGGGAAACCAATACATACCCTAGCGGTGGACTAAGTGTCGAAATGGGTAGAAGCGAGGCCACGCCAAGGCGGACGCAAGGACCGAGCCATTTTTCTCAAGTCAAAATCTTTAGCAGGTTCGGTGTGCGAGAGCCATGTCGGTGATCGGGCACCCACTTCTACAATGCCACCATTGGCGGCTTGCTCAAGAAATATGGGGTGCATCACCGAATGTCCACCGCCTACCATCCTCAAGCCAATGGCGGCCGAGCTCTCAAACCGTATTGTAAAGACCATCTTGAGGAAGGCCTGGGAGAGCAAGAAGGAGTGGAGCACTCACCTCGACGACGCACTATGGGCATACCGGACAGCCTTCAAAACACCATTTGAATGTCTCCTCACTGGATGGTGTTTGGCAAGATGTGTCACTGCCGATCGAGTGGAACACAAGGCGTCTTGGGCAATCCGCAAGCTCAACTTTGACCGGGATGAGGCAGAGAGAAGTTTAAGCTTGACATATAAGAGCTCGAGGAGATTAGCCTCAAAGCTGTGACAATGCCGCTTATATACAAGGATAGGCTCAAAAGATCCCATGATCTTTTAATCAAAGAAAAGAAGTTGAAAATGGGCAAATGGTGCTACTCTATCAAAATAGGTTACGCTATGCCTGGGAAGCGACCACCAAGTGGGTGGGACCTTACATCGTGCCGCCCAACATCCGAGGCGGAGCCGTGGAGATAAGCGACATGGACGGCAAGAAAGTGTTCAAGGTAAACCAAGGACTTAAAATCTACCATGGGGACAACCAAGGCTCGAGAGGTGGAGCAGCCGAGCAAGATGAGCCACCGAGGTTCCCAAGAGGATCCTCAAGATACCTAAGCTCAAGGAAGACGCCGAGCTAACGGCGTTAAACAACAGCCTTCCGGGAGGCAACCCGCATGGTATGATTTTAACGCGTATATTTCATTCCATTTTTATCAATGGGGTGGTCTTGACCACTTTAAACACTTTGCCTCAGCAAAGTGTGTGAGTGAGGAGACCCGCCCTCATTATTTTGACTTGCTCCTGAGCGGAATGATTCTTCCCGAGGCGCGATTTTCTTAAAAGCGCAGTCAAGAAGAAACTCAAGATAAGGCGAAAATGGTATTGCGGTGGCAAGGCAACAACCTTGCCAAGGACACGGAAGCGAGGAGACATCTCAAGCTACGTGGGCACGTGAAACGCCCCATCGATCGACCCACTACCCTATAACCACCCCAACCCACGTTCTATTACCCCCCATATTTCGCCTACCCACTTCCCACATTCAAACCACACCCAAAACTTCCCAAACCTCGGCACAAAAAACCCTACCCTCTTACCCATGGCCCCAAGGAAAGCTGTAGCCCGTCGCATAAAAATGGAGAAGACGCCTACCGAGACACCAGCCGAGCCCGCCGCTGAAGGGAGCCTATCGTCCGGTGATGGAGATCCCCCCACTGAGTTCACCGAAGGATGTAAGAGGCGCCCGTTCTCCACGACATTCACGTGGAGGTGGACGTTGAGGAAGAAGAGCAGCCCACAATCGAGAACACACCGGAGAAGACGCCGGAGAAAAGAAGGAAGCCACCCCTTCTATCGGAAAAAGAAAAACGAAGGAGACTCCTACAGCCTCATCATCAAAGAAAGCGGCGCCGACCCCTCTCGCCGGGTGCCGCACGAAACCAAGGTGCGGAGAGAAGGAGGTTTCAGAGGAGGGGAGTTCCGGCGATGCTCTCGGAGAAGGCAAGGACGAAGGGAATGACCCGGCAGAAGAGATCGAGGATGAAGACGTCTTCCTCACCGGAGAACGGCCGGCGAAGAGAGCAAAGATCACGACGCGTTCGTCGAAAGAGGAAGGCCTACACCGTGAACAACAAGGAGCTCGTCGAAACCAAGGAGTTGGTTGTGCCAGCGGTGGAATCCGCCCTCTTGAGCAAGCGGGAGTCGAGGAGGAGGTCGAGAGGTTGTTTAAGGAATAGGATGGAAGTTTCTCGAATGGGACACCACAGTGTACGCGCCGATGGTGAAGGAGTTTTACGGGGATCTTGACATAGATCATGACAAAGGGGTGCCAGTAGGTATCCAGTTTACTCTCCTCGGGGAGCGAAGGGAGTTTACAGTTGATGAGCTCAACCAAGCTCTCAACATGGTAACATTGATGGAAGCAAAGGGAGCCAGCTATAGGGGAGCAGCCAAGGTGGTACCGAATTTTACTGACGGAAAGTGGTCGGGCATCTGGTCAAAACTAATCGGGAAGGATGGCGCACAGTTCAAGTCGTGTGACGCCAAGGGGACAGCCCTCAAGGACCCGGCCATGCAAGTTTGCCACCGGATCCTCTCATACAATCTCTTTGGCAAGAAGGATAGCAACAAGCGTGTCAAAAGCGAGTTGTTCATCCTCCGGCAATGCACGAAAGGATGAGGTGAACTTGCACATGAAGAGCATAATGGGCGGGAACAACAGAGGCTCTCCTTGTGCCATTTGCCGACTAACTTTGCCAAAGAGAACGAAATGCTTGGCCCGACTTTGCCATGACCCAGAGAGAGGACACTTTCGACCTAAAAGTCTTGAAGAAGATGCTCGAGATTGTAGAGGACGAGGACGTAAGCTTACCATCCAAAGCAAGAGCTTGAGAAGCCCGTTGCAAGCCGGCCCGCTAAAGGCTAAAGGCAATGGTAGGACCTTCACAACAGGAGCCCGCCCAAGGAGATACTCAAGTCGCCCTTGTCGAATCTGAGAGACCTCGACCGAATCGCACCGACCACCATTTCGCATTCTTTGCCCTCACCAAGGATTGTGTACCCACCGCATCCCCTAAGCTATCCGCCTTTTGTTTTTGTTTCTTTTTGTTTTTGTGTTTTGTTTCTTGTTTTCTATTTACATTTCTTTTCTCGCTTTTTTGTTTTGTGTTTGTTTGTTGTGTGTTTATGTTTTCGGGACACTTGGGTCGCCGCCTAAGGAGGCGACTTGAAGTCGAAGGTGTCGAGGCGAGGAAGAGAGGTGAAAAGGACGAGGAGTGACGATGGGACGGAGGGTAAAGTCGGGATGCACATTGGGGGACGCAGACGAGATCTCTGCGCACTTGCACGCTAAAAGAAAGATTACAGGCAAGGTCCTCTGCCACCGCTTGATTTACGCCGTAAAGGGAAAGTCGACTGCAGCGCTGAATGAGACAAACCTGCCGGCCCGAAGCGGAGGAGCCTTGTCGGGTGTCCAGAGACTGAAGCCGACTTGCCTCACCACCGCCGCCCGAGATGCGCCACGACCAAGCCAAAGTGGAGTTTACTTAGGCTCCCACAACAACTACACTCCATATCCGATACACACCGCACAACACATTCGTGGAGTGGAGCATCATCCGCGAATTCTCTCAACTTCTCTTTTATTTCTCTTGCATTTCATGAGCGATCGTGAGGAAGAAACAAGTCCTACTGGCAAACAATTTATATTATGTATTTAATCTACTGCTTGAGCAACTCGCTTGCGAGAATGCTGATTTACGTTTGATTTTATATTCAAGTATGGTTTCGATTATGTTCTTGTTTATTGCTTTTATGTTTATATCGATTATCGTGAGTAGTCGGTTTGGTTGAGCTCGGGGTGAAACACGTTGAGTCAAGTCATACAAGTCGTGAGGTCTAAATGTCCTTAGAACCTTGAGTGGGTGTTCCCAAGCTCTAGGCCTTATACCCATGTTATTCCTTTCCTTGAGCGTTAACTCGGCCGGTAGCCTTGGGGAGGGATAGCTACAAGCAATAGTCGAGTAAGACATCGAGTGTCTCTCCGTCCCGGAAGTGCGGTGGAGTGGGTGATTGTAGCCGTCGGCCTTGGGCAAAGGGCATGAGCCACTCCTTGGACCGGTGTGGCTAGTTGGACTGCCTAGTGAGTAAAGTGTTTGGGCGGACGAACCAATCTTGGAGACCGTCTTGGCAAGGGGCAGGCGGGGGCCTCAGACTTAGTCCTAAAATCTACGGCAAGTGGGGGTGGGGGCCAGTGTGCGTCACAACCTAAAGGGCATCTACCCTTGGTACCTTTAACCACGACACACACTCATGGTGAAAACCTTGAACCTATGACCGACGCTCGACCAATATCTCAACGCATGGAACCCTCGCCCAACTACTTGTTATTTAATCTCTTTACCTTGTGTTTAAGTTTCGCTTTATATTACGCTCAAGATCTATCTCTCAAGACATTACTCTTCGAGACCGTCACCGATCGACACCTTGCCCTCTGGGCAACCTCCTACTCAAACCGTGACAACTCGAGTAACAACACAACCAGCTCTCTTGGTTCGACCCCTTAACTTGCCATATCATGGAACTATGTGTTCAAGTTGGAGGAGATTATAAATGTATCTCGACGAGTCTCGGGACCTCTAACGACGGGTAAACCGAGAGGTCACAATGGCCAATCACTCAAAAGTGAACCACAGCAATTGTTTGGAATACTTAATCAATGCAATCAATCAATCAATCAATCAATTTGAATCACCAAACCCTAGATAAATAATTAGTTCATGTTCATCTCACAGATCAAATAATTGAAATTTATAGAAATCATCAACTCAACAATCCAACGGAAAAAGGATAATAATTCTTACAATATCAATATCATTGATGAATCTCTTCAATCAAGTGTTCTTGAATCAATAAGTGCAAAAGAAAATAAAGAAAAAACTTGGAAGAGAGAAATCTTGTGAAGGAGTCTAAAACAAATGAAGGTTCATGCGTGTTTTTAACATATATATAGCCGTCGAAATTTTCCGCGCATTGTTGGATGCACACACAGTGCCGGACGGGTGCACTTCAAATGTGGACGAAAGTTGACCAGCCCAAGACGCACGCAGGCGCCGGATGCGGGCGCTCTCTGGACGACTCCGAAGTCGCGCACCCAACGCCAGACGCAAGCGCTCTCTGGACAAACTCATGCGTCGCACCCAAGCGCCGGACGTGAGACCTCTCTGGACGCTCCCTCGAGACACGAAGGAGCACCCAATGCCGGCTACGTCAGTCAGGCGCTGGGTTGCGCTTTTATGCACCAAAAACTTTAAATACGCTCAAACCATGTACAAACCGAAACCTAACATGATTCCATAAAAGATTCAAAAATAAACGAATATGAACCAAGTTATCTAAAACAACCAAAGAAAAACACGACAAAAACATGCAAAACAGATGCAACATAAAACACATAACAATTGATTATCTTCCTCCAATGTTCTGAATCTTCGTCGAACAATAAGCTTCGAATTAATGTCACATGATGAGATATCATTTTCACCCACACTCAGATCAATTGTTAAATATATATATATATAACTTGTTTATCCTACCAAATATTCCCACAATATATTATCGATTGCTTTTAATGCATGATATACACTGCTTTCGCGATGAACATACGAACACAAAAAAAACGCAAACTATCATCCATGAAAAAAAAATTGTACAGATATCGAAATATGATCGTGTAAATCATAGAAAAAATCTAATATAATTCAAAAGATAATGAGCAAAAGTAACTAAATCATTAAAATCCAAAAAACCAGTAACTATCATATTTAAAAAAACTACAATGACAAATATAACCATTAAAATTAATTACGAAGTTAAAAATGATTAATTTCGTCCACAGATATAAAAGATCAAAGGATGTAATTAGTTTCTAGTTACTAGTTTAAAGTTGGTTTCTATTTATATATATATATATATATATATATATATATATGAGGAACATATAAAAACTTTGCACATGTTACTAGATCGATTTTTATATAATGTAATTAGTAATATATAAATTTTTTTATTAAAATATCATTTTAAACTCCAAATTATTTTAGCAATATCAATTATATTATGGACTATCAGATTTTTAAAAAAAAATCTTTTGAACTATCAATTTTATATCGATTCTGTCTTCATCTATTTTTTGCTTCAAAAAATTGAGGTAGCTTGTTGACTTGCAATTAATGTGAAAAAGTTGATATGATATACAAGTAGAGCCGACAAAATGAGCCCGGCCTGAAAAGCCCGCCCGGGGTACCCGGGGTTTGGGTTGGTTTGGGTTTAAAAATTTAAGGCCCGAAAAAAACCGGGCCTAAAAGCCCGCCAAAAACCTCGGCCTACTGGCTTGGACCAAAAAGCCGGATTTTGGGCTAAAAAGCCCTTGATATTTTATTAACGTGGCTAATTAAACTAGGAAACTATTTAATCTAACATCTAAATGGGCTGCGAAAATAATAAAAAAAAAAAACGTGGCTCACAATATCAAATGGACCTGGGACTCCATCATTCACCTCCTCTTGAGAAGGATTTGTCCTTAAATCCAAGTCGTCACCTATATCAAACGGACTCAAATTCTCCTTGTACATTAGTTCAACAGATGGTTTTCCTTATTCACCACCCACTTCAAATCACTAGCCCTCGCAAGACAAGACTTTTGGATTACTTCATTCTCCTTACTTCCATCACTTTGCCTAACCGACTTCACCAACTTCGACTCCTTTTGCAACAACACTTGATCTTCATAAACTTGTTTTGGAGTAAGAGGAACAAGTTACACTTTCTTTTGATTGAACTCGAAGGAGTATTTGTTCGTAAAGCCATCATGAGTAACACGGCGATCAAACTGCCAAGGCCGTCCCAACAAAATATGGCTCGCTTGCATTGGGATCACATCACACAACATCCCATCCTCATACTTCCCAATGCGAATAGGAATCTGCACTTGCCTCGTCACCTTGATGATGCCGGTATCATTCAGCCACTGCAAACGATATGGCTTGGGATGCTTCACCACGGTTAGTCCCAATCTTTGAACCATGGTTGCACTAGCCACATTCGTGCAACTTCCTCCATCAACAATGATGCTGCACACCTTATCTTTCACGTGACATCTCGTGTGAAAGATTTTCGCTCGCTGCTCTCTCTCATCTGACTGAGTTTGGGCACTCAAAATTCGCCTAGCTACAAAAAGTTGCCCGGCAGGTGGTAAGATCTCTTCAACCTCCTCTTCATCAGCATCAGGATCTTCCAAGGCTGACATCTCTGGTTCGATAGCCTCATTATCCGTCACCACCTCTCCATCATCTCTCATGATCATAACTCTCTTGTTCGGACACTCTCTAGCAACATGCCCAAAACCATGACAAGCAAAACACTTAATATCACGATTTCGGACCATTGATTCAAAAAATCTGCTCGGGGCTTCACGAACGGCTTCTTCTCCTCTCTCTGCGGTGTCTCCTTCTTCCATTGGTTCCCTTTTGATGAGGAACCACTAGAGGCTGGTTGGGATTGCCTCGGTTAGTGCGAGTCGCCTCGAGCCACTGCTGCTGCTACCCCTCCTCTTGAACCGATTCTCTACCTTTATGGCCATGTGCACCATATCATCCAGCTCAACATAATGTTGCAGCTCCACTCTATCTCGAACCTCCCAACTCAGACCAGCCAAGAATCTCGCCATTGTGGCTTCTCTATCTTCTTCCACATTAGCTCGAATCATCGCTACCTCCATCTCCATATAGTATTCATCCACACTCCTACAACCTTGCCTAAAATTCTGTAACTTGTTGTATAGCTCACGATGGTAATGAGGAACAAAACGCTTCCTCATCACTGCCTTCATGTCGTTCCATGTATCAATCGGTGGTTCTCTGCTCCTTCTCTTGTTTGTCACCAACTGATCCCACCAAACAAGTACATAATCTGAAAACTCAATCGCTGCAAGCTTCACTTTCTTGATATCAGAATAGTTATGGCATTCGAACATGAGTTCTACCTTTCTCTCCCACTCGAGATACAATTCTGGATCATTCTTCCCTTGGAATGAGGGAATATTCATCTTGATGGTGCCCAAATTTGTATCTTCTCGATCTCTTCCTCTTGGGCGGCTATCTTCAAAATCTTATTCGTCTTCCTCATCTTCAAATTCAGGCCCTTCTTATCTATCTGCCTGACGAAGAGGTCCACCACCTCTTCCTCCCCTGTGTCCTCCACCTCGCTGATATATGATCGGATCCCGTCGATGTCCCTCATCAGTGTTTCTACGATTTCTCTGCTCAAACTCCCTAGTGATGCGTTCATGCACCCCTTCGATTTCCTTTGTGACGATTTTTCCGAGTTCAGCTCGCAAGGCCTCAATTAAGAATTTATTCTGAGGCGTCAACTCTTATTCTTCGTCCCGTGGATTGGAACCACTAGAATATATTTTCTTAGACAGTTGTAAGAAACAAAAGAACCTCACAACCTCACAATCACTCGTGTCTCACTCAAGATGAATCACTCAACACTCACGTATCACTCAATAATTTGGCTTTTTCTTCACTCTAATAGTCTCTCTCTTGTCTTTTTCCACTAAAGGGATCAAATTCCTTCAATCTACCACTTTAAGTTCATCAACAATGCACCAACAAATCGATTGGACAAGAAATTTTTTCCCGAAAAGCTACATAGAAACTGACTCAAAAGGCTCTAAACTATCCAAAAAGACAGGACACGAAGACACGACACTGAAAACCCAAAAACGTGTTGTGCAGAAACTTGCTCAACACGATCTATTCTACCCAAGGAACCCAGAAAACACAACGAGATTTAACTGAACTCCGAAAATAGTGCACGCAGAAAATGCACCAAACGACTCTACACGTACTATGGAATGCGATGAATCAATTTTCACGAAACTGATTTTCGAAAATTCTATACTTGTTTGTTTTACCCCTCGGAATGTAGATCATGAAAATCTTATCAACAAACCCAAAAGATGAAGTATGGAGAAGCTACGGTCAGTTTGAGCGTGGCCGACAAGGTTGGAAAAAGGGCGTGTTTGGTGTGATTATGATCACGACAAGGTAGGTATTGAAGATATGGAAACAAATATGGATAAGATAATGTATAATGATATGGATAACGATATGGATAATGTATGATATGGATAACGATATGGATAAACGATATGTATAATTACGATATGGATAAGATCACAGATATGTTAGAACCCTAGATACGGATTAACAAACCCTAGCCGCTACCCACTTCACAACAATCGAAACAAAACGAAAGAAAGAAATCCTAGATTCGACCCTTGACACGACACGAAAGAAAGAAACGGAACCTGGACGACGAACGGATGGACGAACGAACGGACGGACGACGAATGGATGGACGATGAACGGATAAACGACGAACGAACGGATGGCTCTGATATCAAATGATACGATCCCCGCTGGTACGAAGGATCTAATGACACGCGAAAGGAAGATTTTGAACGAATTCGATGGAAAATCCCAAAACCTCTTAATCTAACCCAAGAAGTGATATAGGTCAGTATGTCGTATATACCCCAACGTGAAGTTGACGCAGCAACTCGGGGATGATGAATGACACACAAACGAGGGATGAATGTCTCGTTGATACGTCGATAAATGATTACTTGGCAAATCTCAAGAAATTCGAAGAGCTAATGAAGAGAGAATAAAACTCACATAAATTGGAAATCAAAAGCTGAATATTTTCGTATGCTTACAAGCCTTTATATAGGCTGAAAAATGAACTCTAATCCTTATCAAAGAATGAGTCCTTATCAAAGTAGGAAACTAACTAATAAAAGAGACCTAATTAAACTAGGAAACTATTTAATCTAACATCTAAATAGGCTGCGAAAATAATTAAAAAAAAAATGTAGCCCATAATATCAAAAGGACCTCGGACTCTATCAGTTATCAGACGTAAAGAGTTGGTTATCCAATCAATTTCAGATGAAAGACTTAGGAGATGCAGCGTACATTCTTGGGATCAAGGTTTACCGAGATCGCAAGAGAAAAATGTTGAGCTTATCTCAGGCATCTTACATTGATATTGTAATTACTCCTTTTAGCATGCAAACCGCCAAGAAGGGATTGCTACCCTTCAGACATGATGTTTCTTTATCTAAGGAGCATTCGTCGATGACTGCACATGAGATAGAGGAAATGAGACATGTTCCCTACTCTTCTGCCGTAGGAAGTCTCATGTATGCAATGCTGTATACGAGGTTTGATAACTATTATGCGGTAGGCATAGTAGCATCAGTCTAACCCTAGACAAACTATTGGATTGCGGTAAAGCATATACTCAAGTATCTGTAAAGGACTCGAGATTATAGACTAGTTTACCAGACAGATAATCTAATACCTTTGGGCTATTCAGACTCGGATTTCCAAGCTGGCCGTGATGAGAAGAAGTCTACCTCATGCTATGTGTTTACCTTGGGAGGTGGAGCCATATCTTAGCGGAGTGCAAAGCAGCGGTGTAATGCAGTCTCCACCGTGGAAGCCGAATATGTAGCCGCATATGAGCCTGCTAAGGAGACGGTATGGTTCAAGAACTATCTCATGGATCTAGATGTGGTACCTTGTTTGTCCAAGAGTATCATAGTGTATTGTTATAACTCTGGTGCAGTAGCAAATTCGAAGGAACCACGGACCCACAAGGCGACGAAACACATAGAGAGAAAGTACTATATTATACGAGAAATCGTACGATGAGGTGACGTGCTTATAGAGAAGATTGATACAGCGGACAACCTAGTTGATCCATTCACAAAGAGCCTGCAGCAAAAATTCTACGACGAGCATGTTCGAGGACTTGGATTGCGCAAGATGGCGCCCACTTAGAAATGAAAGTTTTTTGTAGAAGTGAGAGAAGCAAAATGATGGTGTTCTTTGTAATAGCTAGTAGGGAGACACATTGTATACTAAAAGTTTTCTTTAGTATAAGTGGGAGATTGTTGGATTTGTATACTGAAAGCAGAATGGTTGAGCTTGTATACAATGTTTCCTGTTACCACTATTACAATTTTCAATCTGAATTGTTTACTTGATTTCATATGTTTGTCCCATTATCTCATACAAAAGTTAGATCATACAGTGTGTAGAAGATTACAGAAGTCTGTATGATTGGTTAAGCTTATTGAGATATAAAAAAGGTCACTGCTAAGATAACTTGAGGACGAGTTGTCGGTATAGGCTGCGGTATAGATAAGAAGTGACTTGACTTTGCTGCTTGTCTATGCTGCTACGTCTTGATGTATTGATAGATCACAGTGAGATGAGTTCTTATATCTAACCATCGTGAAGAACCTAGATCTCAATGACTTTACGTTAATCTAAACCTCGATAAGGTTTTAGGTGAGTATGAGTTACTGACCATCACTTTGACTTGTTATGGGTGAGGGTTACATGAGATAACCCAAGATTCTTCGCATCTTGGGTAGTGACAGTGCTTCTATGTCATGCTAGTTACATGTATTGAGTCACCGTAACTGTTGAGGATGATGATGTCCCCTTATGGAGCTCAAACGATTTACTATACTAAACCCTGAATGTTGAGTTAGCTCAAATACAATAATAAGATTGAGTGGTACTCCTTAAAAAATTAAAGAGTTTAATTATTTTAAGCAGTTAGAATGCTATAAATAATTAATAGATGTGCGATATCTTATATACGATAATTCGTAAGTCTAAGTGCAAGCCCGACTCAACTTCGGTAATAAATGGGTAAATCAACATTTATTCTCTAGTGGAATGAATAAATATTTATGAATTAATTTATGTTAAAATTTGAACATAAGATAATTAATTCATTTTTGTCCATCTTTATTCCTGCATTTGATCCTAGACCGCCCATCAAGGCACATGTAGGCGCTATAATTTTGTCCACCCTAGCAGAGTCCCACTGAGACTCTATTCTGATTAATTTCTTATTTTAATACATCTCTAGTATCTAGATAGATATTATCTGATATTATTAAATATCAAGAGATATTATCGGATATTATTAGATATCAAGATATAATTATTCTATATATGATTTATATGATTGTATTTATTAGATATACTGAGATCCTATCTAAATATGATTCTAGGAATATATTATAAATACAAGGTGAGAGAAAATCAGAAGTAATCTGTAATATCCCGAATAATTAAAGGCCTAATTATGATATTTAAAATTCGTAAATTAGGGTTTCGCCGAAATAATTGAATTAGTAATTTATCGAATAATGATTTCGATTAATTATGAGATAATAATTCTATTTTATATTCACTAAGGATTGTGAATTAAGGAATAGAATTTTATAAAGTGTTCGGCGAAGAGTATTTTAACGTCGATTGAGTATCGATAGTTAAAATTTCGTAAAATTTTCTAAGTGAAGCTTAAAATTAAATTCCATTATTAATGGAATGATTTAAAAAAGTGATTACGACTTTATTATGACCTTTTTGAGATAGGTCGATAATGAACGTTTTGAGACGTTTCAAACGTCAACGTTTAGAGACGAATGGAAAAATGAGTCAAATGATCAAGGAATTATAATATTTAAATTCCTATGATTATTATATGTAATTAGAGTATTATTTAGCATTAAAATAATGCTAGAGCATTAAGGATTATCTTTGAACAAAATCTAAATTTTCGAAAACCCTAATTCGAAAATTAGGGTTTTTCACCTATAAATCTTTCTAATAACTTTTCCTATGATATAATTTATCAACTAAGATATATATTATGATATATAACTACTTATAGCTTGAAAAAAATCAAATTTTGGACCTTAAATCACAAAATGCCGTGAACAATTTCTTTAAGAAACAAGTTTACGTATGAATTTTTTGCTTTGCTTTTGATTAAATTGGTGATCAAGTATTATAATTGCACATTAACCAAGTAAAATCAAGTGGATGCATGGGGATTGAATTATAACCGTGTATTATTACTTCCAATTGAGGTTGGATGAATTTACACAACTCTTTGTGCATATGGTAATGTGCAAGACTTTGTGTACATGATATGAGACAACTTAAAAAGGCTTTCCTTTGTTAAACAAGAGGGGTAACCGACGGCTAAGGATCCAAAGTCAAGGATTGATTTGTTCAAGAAAAATTTTGATTCCATGCATTAACTTGTGATGATGTATTAACAATGAGTCATCAACTAATAAGTCTTGCATTGTGTTATTTTGAGTGAGGAAAACCGAGAGAGTGAGAGAGAGATTGATACAAGTATGATTCTTTTTACTTAAGTGATGGTATCACATTCAAACATCACATTTACTCTTCACAACCTGCACTACCGTGAGCAAAGAGAAGAAAAAAAAAACTTGAGAGTGTTCTTCTTTTGATCTTCACAAAAGCTTGAGCTCTAATCCTTGCACAATTAATCCAACCCGATAAAGAGGTTAGATATCGAACGAGCTTCGATTGTACGTTAAAATTTTTAAAATCAAATGGTTCGATTATTATATATATGCATGAGTTGTTAGGAATAAAATCTTGCAAGCATGTGTTATTGTTTATAAAGTATGCTATACATGATAATATGATCATATATGATGTTTTATTGGAAGCTACGCATATTACATAAATTATTTTGATATGATCAAATTTTCTAGGGTTGTTTTAATGATGGAATTATGATATATGTTGTTAGTAGAGCACATTGGGATTAAATTAGAATTTTTAAAAATCTTATACTAATAGTTGGGAAATTACCGAAAATCATACAAAATTATATGTTAGTGTACAAATTTTATTTTTGTGATATTATAGCATAATGTTGATCTATAGCATTGATTAAATGATATGTGAATTTATTAAATTTTGGGAAATTATTGTTCATATTTTTCAAAAAGTCGAGAGCCAGTAGGTGTTGGATACATGATTTGTAAGTTGTTTTGATTAATATTATGATGTTATATTGTTATATTATAAGGTTTAAGCATAGTCTAATTTTGTAGAAATTTTATAAAATGTTTGGTATTTGTTTGAGAAAACCGAGAGCTTGAACAATAAATACATTGATGAGGATTTAAATATGTTGGACTTTATGTTATAATTATGTTATAAATTGATGTTGGGGCCTTGTATAATTTAATTAGAATTTTAGGAAAACATTTGGATAATTTTAGAAATTTTCCGGACTATAGGAATAAAATAAGTGATGTCAAAATTTCACGTAGTTAATATTAATACATATTAATGATCCTATGATCATATAGTACACTATATGAATTTAGAGGAATTTTTGGAAAAGTTTTAGAATTTTTAAGCTTAAGGGGCCGTGAGTTTTGGAAAATATACTAAGGGTTTTTAAATCCTTTTCTTAAGAAAAATAATACATTATATGTCTAGAAATTATTTTAGACATATTAAGAATTTATGGAATTTTATAAACATAGTATACTATGTTTTATGACTTAAACGTTATATTAAATAACGTTAGAAATGAAAAATAAAGAATAATGAATAAGTTAATTAATATTAAAGTAAAATATTAATAAAGTTGTCGATTTACGTGAAAAATCAAGAATTAAAGTTTTATGAAGAGAAATCGATTGAAAATCGATTTATAAAGAAATTTGTGTTAAAATGAGTTTAGAAAAGTCAAAATGTTGACTTTTGTGTAAACGTATTAACTACGTTAAGTAAATACACTAATACGTGTAAAACGTATTAAATTTATAAGAATATCTCATTGTGAGAAAAGATTTCATAATTGAAATCATTTTATCGAAAAACGTGAAAATACGTTGAACGTTTAACCTAAATGGTTAATATGAGATCATAGATCATATTACGTCTCTATCAAAATACGAGAAGTATTTACTTAAAAATACGCGTTGGAAACGACGTATTAAAAGTGGGTTAAGGGATTCGAGTTAATACTTTATAAGTTATCAAAGTTTATTAAACTTTGATATTCTCAACGTGCCGATGTCTTGAACATGGTTTTACGTAAAGGTGGGCGTGAGCGTGAACAAGCGGCGTGGGAAAAGAAATCGATTTAGAGAATCAAGAACGATAGTCGGTGGGCTTTACCCACTCAAAAAGATCAAATGTTTTATTTACGATGCTTTATTCGCAAGAAATCCGATGAAGCGGTTTATTTAATTACACCGCCCAAAACTGCTTATGTTTTTATGTATGTATCCTATCCATATTCGAATTATGAATGTTGTTGGGTAGCTCCCAACATATGAAATTGTTGAATTCGTATCCTTGTAAGTACCCACAAGGATGATCGAGAATTCGTATCCTGTGCCGGAGTGGCAAGGATTTTGTGCACTAATTTGCGATGTGTCTTTGAAAGGGTGCTCGGCCGGTCACGGCGTTCGTGAGAGGAGGCCTCCTCTCCGACGCAAGGGAAATGGTTATGAGATATGTTGATGGAATTATTGAGATATGTGGGATAGGATATGGATCATACATACAAGGAAAATGTCTGGCCAGACGAATATTTATGGAAAATGACAGAAAATGTTTAGTAAACACGAGTATTTCAATTAAAACCTCGTGTGTTACTGTGATGGGGCAGTGTAATTTAAATTTGATAATTGTTTTGGCAATGAGTCCACTGAGTGCATTCTTGTACTCAACCCTGCATGTTTGTTTTTAAATGTGCAGGTTGAGCTGAAGATGATGATGGGGAGGTGTTGAGCAATTGGTGTGCTTTTGTTATTAATATGTTATTAGAAACCTTGAATACACATCGTCATATGTGTATTCACATGCTTCTCCGCTGCGTTTTGAATGTTATGTTGTGTTTTGATGTTAATAGTTAAATCCATACGGACGGTGAACCCCTTGTTGGCTAAGAACTTGTAAACCTTTTTATATGTAAATTACGCGTGCCTGTTTCATAAGGGTTGAACTTCGTAGTTTGTTTGCTGTTTGTTCCATAATCCTTTGATTTATTCTTTTTAAATGTTCTATAATTACTATTCCAAGTTCAGGTCCTCGTTAATCATCCTTAGGGTTAGAGGGTCATAAAGTGGTATCGAGGCGATTCGCTCTTTGAATCCCAAAATCCTTCTTTAAAAGTCAAGTCTAGATTGAGTCACTAGACTTCTAGAAATCAGCTGACTATGCTCAACACTCCATCACATCAAGCTTAACCGGGATGAGGTAAGTGATTTTTCTTCTCAAAGTTTTGAAATGAAAGTCAAGTATGAAAATGATTGAAGTGGTGTTTTGGAAAGTGAAAGTGAAGTTTTGTTATAAAGTTTTATCGAAATGAAAGTTACGAGAAAATATTGAACGGAAATTCCAAAAACTTATTTTTATGAAATCGGGGAAAGTTGTGACGAATGATAAGAAGTGTTGGGAATGGAAGTGATTGAAGTGAGAAATGAAGGTTTATGTTTGATTATGGGCATGAAGTGCCTTTGATGAAATGTTAAGTTTATAAAGTTCGAATGAAATATGCTTATGAGCAACTATGTTATGAAATCGAATGAGACATTCAAGTTTTAAGTTCTTTATGATGTTTGATATGTTATATCAGAAGAACATAGACGATATAAGAAGCATGATCACGTTTTGCAAAAGAACATAGAAGTACGAACTCCCTTTCGTTACGAGAGTAAAAGAATAATAGGGACATGAAGAATGCAAGCAAAAGATGAATACGGTGATGGACGACCTTAGCATCATGTTTGACTTCAGCTTCGACTTCGACTTCGGCGTCGATACTTTTGACTTCGACTTCGGCGTCGATACTTTCGACTTCAACTTCGACTTCACCCTCGGCAGATATGACCTTGGCTTTGGCATCAGCCTGTGTGACATCGACATCGGCATCGGCATGCACGACTTCGGCGTCGGCATTCACCCACGACTTTGGCACGGGCGCACAAATTTTTCTGCACTGCGCAGTGATTTTGTTTTAGCCCGTTCTCCTTCGTTTAAATCCGACGACGCACAGTTTTAAACGTGTACTCCTAACACACTGTAATTCATTTGTTATGAAGGACAGAACCCTGTTTCCTTCTCCAGAATTCATTAGAATCTGTTGAAGTTTAGTTCGTGGTTTACTTAGACAAGAACTTTATTGTATGATAAGAATCTTAGAACGCTAATGGATAGTGAGCTTCCCGTAGAATAAGAAAGCTACGACGTGTGTTGTATATGAAAAAAATTTCTGATAACATTTATCTGTTTAACATATGTGTTTGGATTATTTATCTGCTTTATAGATTGTCCCATTTATCCTAGCCGCTAATGTATGCGTTTAAGTTTATCTTATCTGTTTATCGGATATTTAGTTTGACTTATGCTAGTTTTGTCTGTGACAGATGGAGAGGGCGCGTCACACAGCCAGGAGGAGGTTAGGACCGAGTGCTACGCTCAAGACGTGGTACACACATATCGTGAGTGTTGGATGTCTTTGGGCGATTTAGGGAATTTCTGATACACTACCTCCGACTCTGGAGGGATGCCCGAGTTTACGATTTGACAGACTTCGAAGGGGTTAAGAGCCTTCTGATCCGATTACCATGTGATTGGGAGGACTACGCCAGAGACATATCCGGTGATTACATATACCGTGTGAACGGTAGCTATGATCTGATCGGAGACTTGCCAAGGTTCGTCAGCCACCTGACTTATGTTTACAGCATATATGGGGTTGCACCGAGGGGACCCTATCTCCCTCCGCGAGAGTACACGTGGCACGATGACTCGCCAGAATGGCTATATACAGAGGTTCCTCGAGTGGTTGATCCCGTGATTCCAAGAGATATGGAAGTAGGCGGCCGACCTGCTCATGTGACTAGGGCATCGCGACCGAGAGCCTTGGGAACTCCAGTCTTCCCGCCACTGTCAGTAGGACATCCATCACGACCGCCACTCCCGGTCCTACCCCCGATGATAGCGCCACCACCTCCGGCAGGGCCATACCGTCAGACAGCGCGGATGAGGGTATCGGACACTCGTGACGACTACAGTCCGATATGCGACATTCATGCTATTGGAGATGACGGAGCGGGACCGTCTAGAGTACCTGCACGCGAGGACTCTGATAATTCAGATGAGGAGGACGATCCTGAAGAGGACGAGGACGAGTGATGACTTCTGACGAGAGTGATGGAAGTAAATTTGTGTATATGTACAGTGTAGTTTATGTGTGTAGCAAGCTTAGTTATGTCTGGTAGTAGAAAAGATGAACTTAGTTTTTGTAATGTTATGTAAGCCAGTATGTATATGACCTCTTTTGTGATGACTGCTTGTACATAACAGCCTTTCTTAAGGCACAATTTTCTGATATATATATGACCTCGAAATGGGTCATGGCAAGAATGTGTATAACAAGAATGAATGGTTTTGTTAAGGTGTTCATGATAAGATTATATGATGGTTTATATATATGTTTGATTTGCGATCATGTTATGCGATGTTAACTATATGTTTTATATAACAGAATGCCGCCTAGACGAGACCCTGAACAGAGAGGTAGAGGAAGAGGAAGGGGTAGAGGAAGAGGCAGAATTCCAGTACGTGAAAATGAGGACATACCACAACCACCCCCACCTCCACCTGACCGTAGGATAGAGGAACTGTTCCTTAGGCAGAACCCTCCTACCTTTAATGGGAAGGGAAGTCCGGATGAGGCAGAGCAGTGGATAAGGACTATGGAAATGATTTTCGACTTTCTGCGATGCCAACAAGAAGAGCGATCGTCTGTATAACTTTTCAACTGACAGGAACTGCTGACTTCTGGTGGGAAGCCAGAAGGAAAATCTTAGCGCTGGAACAGATGGATGAGTTTACTTGGGAAGATTTTAAGGGAGAAATGTATGAAAAATACATTCCAAAGAGCTACAGGAAGAAGAAGGGAAGTGAATTCTTCAACTTGAAACAGGAGAAGATGTCTGTGACGGACTATGATCGCACTTTTTGTGATATGTCAAGATATGCCCCTGATCAAGTGAGTACAGATATGAAGATGTCGGAAAAGTTTAGATCAGGTTTAAGGTCAGAGATAAGAATGTCTCTCACCAGTCATGGAAACTTAACTTACACTGAAGCTCTTGGACGAGCTTTAGACATTGAAACGGCTATGCTGGAAGAGAAACAATCACACACTCAGACGCAAAATACAATGGACAAGGGAAAGAGGAGATGGGAAGGAAATGTCAGTAATAATAACCGGGAAGGTTTTGGAAATCAAAATAATAGCGACCGTGGCAAGGAAATACGGGCCTCGAGGCGTGGATGGAAAAAGGCCTTTTTCCCCCAGTGGGAGGACCACAAGAGCAGATAAGGTTCTTCCTCGCTCAAGTGCCGAAATTTCACAAGGATTTTGCTTAATAGTAAACCGCTTTAAGTGTGGGGTAAAGGGCACTATGCAATAATTGCCTGTGGATACGCCCAGAATGGGAGGAAGGTCGAACCAGCCGGCAACGCCCAACCACTGGCTATCCAATTTCAAATTTCAACCACAAAGAAGAACAACAACATCAACAACAAAAGGCGACAACAACCGCAGCAGAAGCAATAACAACAACAACAACGTCAAGAAGAACCACAACAACAACAAAGAGAATCGGCGATGGCGGGCGCCCGTCGACCTCGGTAGGCCCAAAGCTAGAGCGTATGCTCTACATCGAGGCAAATGAATAGACTGAGAAACAGCGCAGGTATGCGAAATCTTCTCAACATACCGTTATACTTTTGTTCGACACGGTGCATCGCATTCCTTCATAGTAAGAACATGTGTTGATATGTGGGAACTTAGATCCGAGAAAGCGAATCAGATATGAGAATCTAAATCACCCATAGGAGGGATTACGATCATACACATATTTGCTCGAACCTAGAGTTGAACTTAGGATCACTTAGGGTTCGCGAATAACTTGAACATAATACCCATGGGCGATGTAGATATAATTTTAGGGATGGATTGGTTAGCTGAAAACCATTCTACGATTCTATGCAAGGAAAGGAAAATTTCGTTCCATTTTCCTGGAAAAGAAGCTACGCATTTCCATGGAATCAGCATGGGGAAGAAAATCCCGATTGTATCAGCACGGAAGGCAAGAAGAATGATAAAAAAGAAAGGATGTCGCGCGTTTCTTGTTTACCTGAATGGGGAGGATAAAACTGATCGCTCACTTTTCTAACACGAAAAGGTGTAAGTATAGGGTAAGCGAAGTATCGTATCCACAAGGATTGTATCAAGAAAACATAGAAGCTAGCTCAACGATAATTCAATATTATT
The DNA here is from genome assembly GCA_036937905.1 of Salvia rosmarinus. Classification (NCBI taxonomy): domain Eukaryota; kingdom Viridiplantae; phylum Streptophyta; class Magnoliopsida; order Lamiales; family Lamiaceae; genus Salvia; species Salvia rosmarinus. The sequence continues at coordinate 24,455,416 of CM072823.1, forward strand.
CAAGCACAGATAAAGGATGAGAGGTTTTGGGGCTTCGGAATTTAATCCAAAGCAAAGATAAACATGCAGAAATAAAATAAAGCAATAAAATCTCAAAAGATAACTATGAAGAAAGACTAACCTAGGGATGCACCAATCCTATCCACAACGATGTTTATCCCGCTTATTATTAACCGCTTTAATCCGCATAAGACGGAAGATCACATATATAACCAACAACTTCGATTACAACAATTGCGGCAGAGATTACTAATTTTCCCTATCGGTGTTACGCCTCTAGAGGAAAATAAGCAACCCAAATGGATCACTAAGAATATGCTTCCTACGAATGTCCTATCTCGCCATTCGACTCAAGCGCTTATTCAGATCATGCATTCAAGATCGATTGACAATTAATACAAGATACGCCATTAATCGGCAACTAGATATGCATCAAGATTGATGAAATCAACACATATAAATAAGCACCATGAATCATGAATCAATGCTGGAAGGTAAATAGCAATAGCAGTGAATCACAACATATGGGATAGAATCATGCAAACCCAGGATTAGAACAGTAAATTTAGCTGACATAATTAACGGGATAAAAATACGATAAAACATAGAAACGGAAAATAAATATATAAAACCCGTGGGAGACGCTCAAGAACAATCGTTGGGTCAAATCCCAGCGTCAACGGAAAACTGGAAAAGATGGAATTCTTCGGACGAAAACGTTCCAAAGCGTAAATAAAGCGAAGAACTAAACTAGAACAACGGAAAATCAATACTAGAGTTAAACTAAATGAAGACTAAAGACTAAAAGCTTGTAAAAACTGAGGAAAAACTGAATAAAAGAGGTCTGGGGGCGTGTGGGCTGATCTGGAGGCGCAAGGGCTCTTGCCCTATTTATAGATAAGGGTGAAAACCCTAATTTGCGCGTCTGCCGCCTCTCCTCGCGGCCGGTCCTCGCGGTCGCTAGCTCGATCGCTAGGCAACACGCGCGCGCACTCTCTCTTCACTGCATGTCACCGGGCGCTTGTTGGGTTTCTCGCTGACTGGCTAGCGGTCGCCAGCCATGGTCGCGCAAAATTGGGCGATGAGTTCTCGGTCTTTGGGGCTTGCTCGCAAGCACGAGGTCGCGGTCGCCGCCTGGGCGCCGCTATGATGAACCTCGCGACCAGCCTAGCGACCGCCAGGATGGTCGCTAGAAACCGGATGAATGCGATTTGGCTCGTGCTTCGCTCCTTGCTTCGATTTTCAACACAAAGACCTACAAAACACCAAAATAACACCCAAGAGCAAAGATCTTCTAAAATAGATAAAATCATTAAGATCCAAGACATAAACGCACTTTATCGATCTAAAACATCTTTAAATATCATGAATATGCTTATCAAACCCCAAATTTAAATCATTGTTTGTCCTCAAACAAAAGCAGTAAAAGAAAGACACAACGAAGGACACAACAAAAGATCAACGAGCATAGCAAAGGTGATAAACACAATCAAGCCTCGGAAATATACTTCAACTCTCGAAAATACTAGCACACATGACTGACATTAGTCACTTCAACACAAACAACGATTGAAAGCAAAACTCATTTATTTCAACCTCACAAAGGCATGTGTGTAGAATATGAGGATACACTCAAACTCATAAAGAAATTAGGACGTGTATACACTCATAGATCAATGCAATGCAACATCTTACCATAGGCTTGCCATTTCTCTAACATCTCCACCGCACAAATGTGTTCAAATAAGGATCAAAGAGGTCTTTTGATAGGTTATAATGTAGGCACATTGGTAAGGTAGGATAATATACGGCTAAGTGACTCAAGTAAACCCAAGCACTTCCATCTAAACAATCAACTCATATGGACTTTGTCCATTTCCTTTCCTTTCCAACATGCTATTTCACATTTATGCAACTCAAGGTACCATATACTATGACAATTGACTTCCTTTATGCTCATACTATACACAAAATTTTTCTTTTCACTTTTACTTTTCTTGGTTTTGTAATAGAGCTTATAGGTCTATTCCTTTTCACACGGGTATCATCCTTTATCTTGTATCACCACTTAGCATATCAAAACAAATGTTTCTCCCATTTGATTCTCATATCCATCCTCACCTCCTATCATCCGTTAATCAAAGAATAAAGTCTAATAAAAGGCTCAAAGAAGGCGACAAACGGTATATATCATTGGGCTAGTGTTTGGGAAAATATATGGTTAACAAAGATGGCCTTTATCCTTTCCAAATTGAAACACATATTGCGCCTCGATACGTAAAACGGCAAGTTCTAGAAGATAATCACATGCACGATATCACACAAGAAATCAGATCAAGATGTTTATACAAAGGAAGCTCAAGTCTCGCGGGTTAAGCAATTGGTGAAAACAACAAGTTTAAGCAATCTCAAGTCGTTCATGCGTCATTTTCTAACATATCATGCACTATCATTAAATTTCACAAAAATTTCTATAAGTCATTGGCCATGGATTAAACACTTCGCTTAAACTCGTTGATCGATCGACACAACAACGAAAAGAAAAAGCGAAACACGACAAACAAAGAACACAAACGAAAGACATGACAAAACACGAAAACAAAAACAAAGAAAACGTTGGGTTACCTCCCAACAAGTGCTTAATTTAACGATTTAGCTAGACCATTACTAACCTTTTTCAATCCGCGTTTTGTGGCAATGAGACATCTTTCCCAACTTGTGGACCTCCTAAACTTAGCATTCACGGATGACCACCACCGACTATGGAAGTGCCTCCAAACTTGAACGATACACCGGAGTTCCATGCCGAGTCCACTTCTTCCTTCGCAGCTTCGCCGATCGGTCGAGTACCTCTAAACGCGAGACGTGTGCGGCAGCAGAAATATGATCGAAAAGCAATCTTCCGCTTTCCACCGTCGTGTTGCTTGATGGCGTCATATATGGAAATCTTGAGCTCCTCATCGTTAACACGAAACGTGAGATTGCCTTCCCGCACATCAATCAACGCGCACCAGTTGCTAGAAAAGGTCTACCTAAGATTAGTGGTTGTTGTTTAAATTCGGGAATATCTAAAATAACAAAGTCGGCGGGAAAAACAAAATCCAATTCTTACCAACACGCCTTCGACGATACCTTTTGGATATGTGACCGATCGGTCAGCCATCATCGATGAAATCTTCGCCGGCTTCATCTTTCCTAGGTGTGGCGGTTGAATACGCTCAACGGCATCGATTGATGCTCGCCTCAAGTCGCACAAAACATTTGGAAAAGTCCGCCGGCGATCTCGCACTCTAACGTAAAACCGCCGGGATCCTTCGCTCAGAGGCGACTTCCTTTGCAAGACGGCATCGCATTCTTGGATAGGTAATTTTCTCAAATTTCCCAGTTCTTCTTGCTTGCAAGCGCGTCTTTTAAGAATTTCATGTAACCCGGCATGTTTCGCAGCGCTTCAAAGAGAGGCAAATTTATCTCAACTTTTTGAAAAATTTCTTTGAAACGAGCAAACTCCTCGTCATATTTTGACTTGACAAGTCGACTAGGAAACGGGACCGGAGGAGTGTATGTGCGACGATTTGCTTCGGGGCGCCTCATGATCGACCTCGCGACCATTTGGGAAGGTCGCGAGGTGTCGCGCTGCATACCGACTTCTTCTTCGCGTGCGAGCTTGCGGGCGCGAGTTCACGCGCTGATTTCTCGGCACTCGCTGCTCGCTCGATCGCTGGTCGATCGGGCTTTGCGGGCGCTGGGTCGCCACGCGGTGTCGTTGGAACTTCGGACTCCTCGCGGTCGGGCTCATGGTCGCGAGCTTGGTCGCGAGTTTACGCTCCAGTGTGCTTCGGCCTCTTCTTCCTTGGTAGGGCTGGGCAAGCTCGTCCACCTCGCCCGGATGGCGAACACCGATTTTCGAGTTCACCTCCGTATTGCTCGGAAATTGGCCCGTCTTGGCGCATGCATTTTGTCGACTATCCGTCCGATTGGTTCTCCATTATCTTCATGTGTTTGCCCATGGTCGCTCGATGGATTCCAAGCGTGTTATCCTCCGCCGAGAGTATTTATGAACGATTACTGGCGTGCGGCCATCGAATCGATTGTCGTCATTTGTTGGTTGCTCACAACCAACCGCTGCATCAACTCTTCTAGATTTCGCTTCTTCGCTCTTGAATCACACCATTCTCGCACGGTGAAGCTTCTGCTGGAGGTTGTTGGAAATTGTCGGGGTGGCGATGAGAAATTTGGATGATTCCTATTGTTCAATTGTACCGATTTCCCCAAGATTCCTCCGATTGATGTGGTCGACGTTCTCGTCTCAATCGACTCTTCAAAAGAGTGAACTTCTTCATGAGATCGTCATATTTTGAATCACTCAACAAGAAATGCTTTGAACTTGGTGTTCTCTCCGATTGGCCATCGATAGCTGTTGGCGACCATCTCTTCTAAAATACGGCTCACCCGCTCACTTTTCGGTTCAATAAACAGCCCCGCCGACGATCTACCATGCTCCTCAAATGCGCCATGTCACCAATTGTAGAACTGTGTGATCTGCTGCTCCTTGGAGAACCCATGTTGTGGACATCGTCTCAATAGACCTCGAATCTCTCCCATGCCTCGAATAGCGATTCGTCGTGGTTTTGGCAAAATGAGATTTCGCGATGATCTTCAGGCCACGGCGGTGAGTATTTCGAAGAAACTTCGCAAAGTTTCCCAAGTGTCGGCGCGCTCGTACAAACTCTTGAACCAATCTTTCGCTTGGTCAAGCGAGAAACCGAACATGATTCGGATCGTGTCTTGTGGAACCCCATTCGCTTGATGGTGTCACAAATATCGAGAAAAGTCTCGAGATGCGCATTCGGGTCTTCGTGACTCCTCCCCAAACCGCCTCCTTGGACCATACCGACGGTACGGTTTAGCTCAAAATTGTTTGCAGATCTACATGCGGGCCCCAACCGCCTCCTTGGGCTGCTCGTGGGAGGTGGTACATGTGATTCGAGGTCTTTCCTCTAGAGCGTGGACAATGATTCCCATATTCGCCATCCGACTGCAGATCTCTCGCAAGGCAGCCTAGCATGCATGCAGACTTGCTGGGAGGAATGCCCTGATTACGTGGATTGGCCGCCATTGCAGCCCGCCTCTCTCTCGTCCTCTTCTCCTTGAGAGCTTTCGATCTCGGGATCTAATAATACTTGTGAGGTCCCCGAGATCTTGTACGATAAACTACCCGAGAAAAGAGAGAATTTAGCACCGACAAAAATAAATAATAATATATATAACTTGAATTAATAAATCCAAATCACAAATTATTCCTATGCAATCTTAATAATCCCGAACGGCGCCAAAATTTGATCGCTCAATTTTCTAACACGAAAAGGTGTAAGTATAGGGTTAAGTATCGATCCATGGGGATTGTATCACGAAACATGAAGCTAGCTCAACGATAATTCAATATTATTCAAGCACGTATAAAGGATGAGAGGTTTTAGGGCTTGAATTTAATCCAAAGCAAAGATAAACATGCGAGAAATAAAATAAAGCAATAAAATCTCAAAAGATAACTATGAAGAAAGACTAACCCTAGGATGCACCAATCATATCCACAACGATGTTTATCCCGCTTATTATTAACCGCTTTAATCCGCATAAGACGGAAGATCACATATATAACCAACAACTTCGCCATAACAATTGCGGCGAAGAGATTACTAATTTTCCCTATCGTTACGCCTCTAGAGGAAAATAAGCAACCCAAATGGATCACTAAGAATATGCTTCCTACGAATGTCCTATCTCGCCACGACTCAAGGCTTATTCGTATCATGCATTCAAGATCGATTGACAATTAATACAAGATTACGCCATTAATCGGCAACTAGATATGCATCAAGATTGATCGAAATCAACACATATAAATAAGCACCATGAATCATGAATCAATGCCCGGAAGGTAAATAGCGATAGCGGGAATCACAACATATGGGATAGAATCATGCAAACCCTGTGGATTAGAAGCGAAATTTAGCTAGACATAATTAACGGATAAAAATACGATAAAACATAGAAACGAAAATAAATATATAAACCCGAGGAGACGTTCAAGAACAATCGTTGGGTCAAATCCCACAACGGAAAATGGAAAGATGGAATTCTTCGACGAAAACGCTCCAAAGCGAATAAAGCGAAGAACTAAACTAGAACAACGGAAAATCAATACTAGAGTTAAACTAAATGAAGACTAAAGACTAAAAGCTTGTAAAACCGAGGAAAACTGAATAAAAGAGGTCCGAGGGCGTGTGGGCTGATCTCGAGGCGCAAGGGCTCTTGTACTATTTATAGATAAGGGTGAAAACCACTAATTTCGCGTCTCGCCGCCTCCTCGCGGTCGCTAGCTCGATCGCTAGGCAACGCGCCGCACTCTCTTCACTCATGGTCGCCCGGCGCTGCTTAGTTTCTCGCCCGGCTAGCAATCGCTAGCCATGGTCGCGCAAAATTGGGCATGGTGAGTTCTCTACGGGGCTTGCTCGCGCACGAGGTCGCGTCATCGCCTCCGGGTGCTCGCTTATGATGAACCTCGCGACCAGCCCAGCGACCGCCAGGATGGTCGCTAGAAACCGGATGAATCGCGACGGCTCGTGCTTCGCTCCTTGCTTCGATTTTCAACACAAAGACCTACAAAACACCAAAATAACACCCAAGAGCAAAGATCTTCTAAAATAGATAAAATCATTAAGATCCAAGATAAAACGCACTTTATTGATCTAAAACATCTTTAAATATCATGAATAACGCATGAAATATCGCTTATCAAAAACAGAGATGAAAGTCAAGATGTGGAGATTGTTCGAGAATTCGAGATGTTTTCCCGAAAATCTACAGGTTTACCTCCCGACAGACAGTTGAATTTACCATCGACCGAACCCGGATCGGCTCCAAAGGTCGAAGGCACCTTATAGGATGGTTCAAGGAACTGGAAGAATTGAAGATCCAAACCAAGAACTGTTGGACCTAGGTTTTATCGCACCTAGTGTTTCGCGCTAGGAGCGCAGTATTATTTGTCAAGAAGGATGGATCCTTGAGGATGTGCATAGATTACCGAGAACTCAATAAAATGACGCCAAGAACAAGTATCCGCTTCAAGGATAGACGACTTGTTTGATCGATTCACGGAGCAAGTGTGTTCTCAAGATCGATCTCAAGTCGATATCACCAACTCAAGGTACGGATGTAAGATGTATCTAAAACCGCATTCGAACGAGATATGGCCACTATGAATTTATAGTTGTGCCGCTCGATTAATGAATGCACCAGCCGTATTCATGGATCTCATGAATAGAGTGTTCTATCCATATTTGGACAATTTGTCTTAGTCTTCATAGATGAAATTTCATCTATTCAAGAATGAAGAAGACCATAAGGAACACTTAAGAACGGTGTTACAACTCGAGAGTGGAACAACTTTTGCTAAGTTTAGCAAATGCGAATTTTGGCTTAAGGAAGTAATGTTCCTGGACACATTGTGTCACCAAGGAATTAAAGTGGATCCACCAAGGTAGAAGCAAGACAAGAATAGAAATCGCCAAGAACCCGTAATCTAAATCAAGTTTCCGGGACTAGCCGGTTATTATCGGAGATTCATTGAGGATTCTCCAAAATAGCAAGGCCAATAACCCGCCATCTGAAAGGAAATCAAGTTTAATTCGATCGAGGAATGAGGCTAATTTCCAAAATCTTAAGGACAAATTAACAAGTGCGCCAAGAAGCGATTCCGTGCGGACAAAGAATATGTAGTCTATATCGATGCTTCTAAGAACGGACTGGTTGTGTGTTGATGCAGGAAGGAAAAGTGATAGCTTATGCATCCCGACAACTTAGACCACATGAACTGAACTATCCAACTCATGACCTGGAACTAGCAGCAGTGGTTCATGCACTGAAAATTTGGAGACACCATCTCTATGGAGTGAGATGTGAGATCTTTACAGATCATAAGAGTTTGAAATACTTTTTCGAGCAAAGAGATCTAAACATGAGGCAAAGAAGATGGCTCGAACTGGTAAAGGATTACGACTGTGGTATTAACTATCACCCGGGTAAAGCGAATGTAGTAGCTGATGCCTTGAGTCGTAAAAATCAAACCAAATTGGGATGTCTCCTTACAAAGGAAGAAAAACTCGTTGAGGAGTTTGAGAGAATGAAGATAGAAATGGTTGAAAGTCCGAGACGATCATGAGTCAGATTACACTCACGCTGACGCCGACCCGAGAAAGAGGATAATAGACGAGCAGAGAAAAGATGAAAAATTGGAAAGGACAAGAGTCAAAGTAAGAACTGAGGGGCTGAAAGAGTTTAAAGAAGCGTCAGACAATGCTTTACTGTTTGAGGAAGGATGTATTCCAAACAATGACGAGCTTCAAACGAAATCATGAGTGAAGCTTATGATACACCCTATACCGCTCACCCAGGAAGTACTAAAATGTACCAAGATTTAAGAGAAAAGTTCTGGTGGGAAGGTATGAAACGAGACGTAGCCTCTTTTGTAAAGCGTTGTCTTGTTTGTCAGCAGGTGAAGGCATTGCACCAATGCCCCTACGGGAAATTACAGCCTTTGGGAATACCCGAATAGAAGTGGGAAGAGATAGCAATGGATTTTGTTACGGGTTTCCAAAATCGAAAAGAGAAACACCGCCATATGGGTGGTAGTTGATAGCTCACAAAGTGTGCGATTTTTTGCCAATTCAGACACTCACGGGTCCGATAAGTTAGCCAGTTGTAGGTAAAAGAAATTGTACGTCTGCATGGAGTGCCAAAATCTATCACGTCTGATAGAGACTCCAAATTCACTTCTAGATTTTGGGTTAGTTTGCAAAAAGAATTGGGCACGAAACTGAATTTCAAAGACTGTTCCACCCACGTAATCGATGGGCAATCGAAAGCGACGATTCAAACACTTGAAGATATGTCGAGAACGGTAGTATTGGATCGAGGTGCAAAGTGGGAAGATGTTTTACCCTCGCTGAGTTTGCTTTACAATAATAGTTATCAAGCGACGATCAATATGGCCCCATACGAAGCCTTATATGGAAGGAAATGTCGATCACCGCTTTATTGGGATGAAATGGGTGAGAGAAGAATTTTAGGGCCTGATGCAAGTGAGATGATCGAGATCGTCCGACAAATTAGGCAAAGAATAAAGAAGCTCAAAATAGACAAAAGGCTTTTACCGATATGCGTAGATCTGAGCTACATTTCGAATGGCGAGATAAAGTTTTTCTTAAAGTCTCTCCATCGAAGGGATTATAAGGTTTGGAGTAAAGGGAAAGTTAACACCTCGCTTTATAGACCTTATGAGATCCTAGAGCAAGAGGCCCGCTGCTCATAGATCGCTCTTCCGCCAAGTTTGGGGAACGACACAATGTTTTCACGTATCCCACCAAGAAAGTACGTGTATGATCCAAGAAGGGTGATCCATCAAGACGACGTGATCCTCAACCCATATATGAGTTATGAAGAAGAACCTAAGGCTATTCTAGACCGTAAAGTTCAAAGAATTAAGGAACAAGTCCATTCCGCTAGTAAAAATGTCGTGAGACATCACGGACAAGAGGAGGCCACGTGGGAGCTTGAGGAAGCCATGAAAGAAAGATACCCGAACTTTTCTCGAGGTATGTAAATTATGGACTAAATTTATTTTAAGGGGTAGAATGTAATATCCCGAATAATTAAAGCGCCTAATTACTTATATTTAAAATTGTAAATTGTGGTTTCATTTAAATAATTGAATTAGTAATTTATCGAATAATGATTTCGATTAATTATGAGATAATGAATTCCTATTTTATATTCACTAAGGATTGTGAATTAAGGAATAGAATTTTATAAAGTGTTCGGCAGTAGTATTTTAACGTCGATTGAGTATCGATAGTTAAAATTTCGTAAAATTTTCTAAGTGACGAAGCTTAGAATTAAATTCCATTATTAATGGAATGATTTAATAAAGTGATTACGACTTTATTACGACCTTTTTGAGATAGGTCGATAATGAACGTTTTGAGACGTTTCAAACGTCAACGTTTAGAGACGAATGGAAAAATGAGTCAAATGATCAAGGAATTATAATATTTAAATTCCTATGATTATTATATGTAATTAGAGTATTATTTAGCATTAAAATAATGCTAGAGCATTAAGGATTATCTTTGAACAAAATCTAAATTTTGAAAACCCTAATTCAAAATTGTGGTTTTCACCTATAAATCTTTCTAATAATTTTTCCTATGATATAATTTATCATCTAAGATATATATTATGATATATAACTACTTATAGCTTGAAAAAATTCAAATTTTGGGCCTTAAATCACAAAATGCCGTGAAGAATTTCTTTGAGAAACAAGTTTACGTATGAATTTTTTTTTTTGCTTTGCTTTTTGATTAAATTGGTGATCCAAGTATTATAATTGCACATTAACCAAGTAAAATCAAGTGGATGCATGGGGATTGAATTATAACCGTATAATTACTTCCAATCGAGGTTGGATGAATTTACACAACTTTGTGCATATGGTAATGTGCAAGACTTTGTGTACATGATATGAGACAACTTAAAAAGGCTTTCCTTTGTTAAACAAGAGGGGTAATCGACGGCTAAGGATCCAAAGTCAAGAATTGATTTGTTCAAGAAAAATTTTGATTCCATGCATTAACTTGTGATGATGTATTAACAATGACTCATCAACTAATAAGTCTTGCATTATGTTATTGTGAGTGAGGAAAACCGAGAGAGTGAGAGAGATATTGATACAAGTATGATTCTTTTACTTAAGTGATGGTATCACATTCAAACATCACATTTACTCTTCACAACCTCGCACCACCGTGAGCAAAGAGAAGAAAAAAAACTTGAGAGTGTTCTTCTTTGATCTTCACAAAAGCTTGAGCTCTAATCCTCGCACAATTAATCCAACCCGATAAAGAGGTTAGATATCGAACGAGCTTCGATTGTACGTTAAAATTTTTAAAAACAAATGGTTCGATTATTATATATATGCATGAGTTCTTAGGAATAAAATCTTGCAAGCATGTGTTATTGTTTATAAAGTATGCTATACATGATAATATGATCATATATGATATTTTATTCGAAGCTACGATATTACATAAATTGTTTTGATATGATCGAATTTTCTAGGGTTGTTTTAATGATGGAATTATGATATATGTTGTTAGAGAGCACATTGGGATTAAATTAGAATTTTAAAAATCTTATACTAATAGTTGGAAATTACGAAAATGATACAAAATTATATGTTAGTGTACAAATTTTATTTTTGTGATATTATAGCATAATGTTGATCTATAGCATTGATTAAATGATATGTGAATTTATTAGAATTTTTGAAAAATTATTGTTCATATTTTTCAAAAAAAAGTCGAGAGCCATAGGTGTTGGATACATGATTTGTAAGTTGTCTTTGATTAATATTATGATGTTATATTGTTATATTATAAGGTTTAAGCATAGTGTAATTTTGTAGAAATTTTATAAAAATGTTTGGTATTTATTTGAGAAAAACCGAGAGCTTGAACAATAAATACATTGATGTAGGATTTAAATATGTTGGACTTTATGTTATAATTATGTTATAAATTGATGTTGGGGCCTCAGATAATTTAATTAGAATTTTAGGAAAACATTTGGATAATTTTTAGAAATTTTGTGACCTATAGGAATAAAATAAGTGATGTCCAAATTTTCTATAGTTAATATTAATATATATTAATGATCCTATGATCATATAGTACACTATATGAATTTCGAGGAATTTTGGAAAAGTTTAAGAATTTTTAAGCTTAAGGGCCGTGAGTTTTGAAAAATATACTAAGGGTTTTAAATCCTTTTATTAAGAAAATAATACATTATATGTCTAGAAATTATTTTAGACATATTAAGAATTTATGGAATTTTATAAACATAGTATACTATGTTTATGGCGAAACGTTATATTAAATAACGTCAGAAATGAAAAATAAAGAATAATGAATAAGTTAATTAATATTAAAGTAAAATATTAATAAAGTTGTCGATTTACGTGAAAATCGAGAATTAAAGTTATATGAAGAGAAATCGATTGAAAATCGATTTATAAAGAAATTTGTGTTAAAATAAGTTTAGAAAAGTCAAATGTCGACTTTTGGGTAAACGATTAACTACGTTGAGTAAATACATTAATACGTAAAACGATTAAATTTATAAGAATATCTCATTGTGAGAAAAGATTTCATAATTGAAATCATTTTATCGAAAAACATGAAAATACGCCGAACGCTTAACCTAAATGGTTAATATGAGATCGTAGATCATATTACGCCTCATCGAAATACGAGAAGTATTTAGTTAAAATACGCTTTGGAAACGACGATTAAAAGTGGGTTATGGATTCGAGTTATTACTTTATAAGTTATCAAAGTATATTAAACTTTGATATTCTCGAAAACGTACAACATAATCGAACATGGTTTTACATAAAGGTGGGACGTGAACAAGCGACGGGAAAAGAAATCGATTTAGAGAATCAAGAACGACAGTCCGTGTGGGCTTTACTCTACTCAAAAGATCAAATGTTTTATTTACGATGCTTTATTCGCAAGAAACATCGATGAACCGGTTTATTTAATTACCCGCCCAAAACTGCTTAGCTTTTATGTATGTATCCTATCCATATTCGACCAGAATGTTGGGTAGCTCCCAACATATGAAATTGTTGAATTCAGATCCTTGTAAGTACCACAGCGATGATCGAGAATTGTGATCCCGTGCCGCAGTGGCAAGGATTTTGTGCTCTAATTTGTGCACCGCAGGCCGAAGGGTGCTCACCGTCACGCTGCTCGTGAGAGTGAGGCCTCCTCCGACGCAAGGGAAATGGTTATGAGATATGTTGATGGAATTATCGAGATACGGGATAGGATATAGATCATACATAAGGAAAATGTCCGGGTCGCATTTAATATTTATGGAAAATGATGTAAAATGTTTATGAAACACGAGTATTTCAATTAAAACCTCGTGTGTTACCGTGACGGGCATTGTAATTTAAATTTGATAATTGTTTGGCAATGAGTCCATCGAGTGCATTCTTGTACTCAACCCCGCATGTTTGTTTTTAAATGCGCAGTTCGAAACAAGATGATGACGGGGAGGTGTTGAGCAATTGCGTGCTTTTGTTATTAATATGTTATTAGAAACCTTGAATACACATCGTCATATGTGTATTCACATGCTTCTCCGCCATGTTTTGAATGTTATGTTGTGTTTTGATGTTAATAGTTAAATCCATCCCACCAAAGGAACCCTTGTCACAAGAACTTGTAAACCTTTTATATGTAAATTACGCGTACTCGTTTATAAGGGTCAACTGTAGTTCGCTTGTCGCTTGTTCCATAATCCTTTGATTTATTCTTTTAAATGTTCTATAATTACTGCTCCAAGTTCCAGTCCTCGTTAATCCGTCCTTAGGGTTAGAAGGCTGTTACATAATCCTTATTCTTTTATTGAGATTTTCGAAAATCTCATAGTCCAAAGAAGAAGGTGAATTTTTGCAGTATTTTTCATAGATTGTTCTTACTCAAAATTGGAGAATAGGCATCCGGGATACAGTCCAGAAGATCAAAGCTATAGTCTGTCATTCATCTTATTTCACAGAAATTCGCAGGTAAACACGAGTAAACACCTACGTGTTGCAATTAATTATATAGATGCATGTTGTGTATATAATCAATGTATAGTGAATTAAACATCCATTATAGATCATCGGGAAGAGGGTAAAATCAAATTTCCCTACAGTTGTCACTCCCCAAAACTCAAATTAATAGAAAATGGGGAAATGATGGGAAGCCTTACTTATTCAGGAGAAAATAGGGAAAATAAATCCCAAATTCTGACAAAAGCCTATTTTCGAGAAAGGGAAATAATAGGTAATGTCATTTCAGATAATAACATATAATATAAAGCTAGTCCCCAAGATCAAAAGTTTAGTTTCGTACTCTGATAACAACCAACAAAGGATATCAAGCTAAACAGAAAAGAAGAATTATGAGTTCAAGCTCGACATAGAATGACAAGATAATATAGAATAATCTTATGTTTTGAAAGATTTAGAAGACTAGATAATGACTAGTCATTCAATGGAAGTCAAGATTGTGGAGAGAACCTTCGCCTCGCCCTGTCAAGACCAAACCAAGAAACCCGAAAACATTTGAAAAGATTTTTAATGAGTACTAATGTACTCTGGGCATGCAACTTTAAAATATTTCGCAAGATCAAAACAAGCTTTATCCAATATCTCGACATAACTTAGAAGATTTCAAACTAAAAGCCACTTCCAAGTTATGTAAAACAATTCAATTTTTCTCAGGGCGCCAGATCACGCTCTCTACATTTTATCATTATACATTCCTTTTCGATCCGGGCAGCGCCATTAATCTGATCTCGATCCCGGAACATAGCCACCGCTCGGATCCCCGGTGAAACCATTCATTCAAAGTGAAACCATTCACTTGGTGAAGCCATTCATTCAGCTGAAACTATTCATTAGACGGTTTATTCATTCGCCGCTTCGCAAGTGGAGATCAAACCACCGCGATTCGAGCCTGCGCGCACAACCCTTAGTAAGTGTGTTAGAATCGACTAAGAGCCACAATTGTTATACAAGAGCATTAAATGTAGTAGCGCGAATAAAACATTTATATTGGATAAACATTCATATTTTAGAAATATCGAGCATGTAACTCAAAATACTTTGGAAAATAAACCCATCTTCGACAGCCAAAGCTCAAGAATTAAACTTACGAACTCGTCTCGTGAAAAGCAACGCTAATCTCCTGGTCAACAAAACCTACAAGATAAGCTAATCTTAATAGGTCTCATAAGTCTAACCTTAATTTTAAGGTAACGAAGACTACTATTTCGACCACTCAGCCCAAGTTTTCAAAATTTCAAATTAAACTGAAAACCAATTTCGACTAACAAGACACCAACAATACCCTCGCTCGCCTTTTATTTGAAAACTTAATTTGATTTTTAAAATCAAATTATCCAAAAATCCTTTTATTGCAAAAGTATATAAACTTTAGTTTATTTCAAATAAACTACTCTCATACCGTAAACATATAAACAAGTAATACATAAACGTAATAATACTTATTATGAAATTCATAAATCATGGAACTTTATTTAACACTAGCAAGATTAATAATTTTCTCAAACAAATCCCAATTGATTATAATTTATCTATAATTAAGTGTTACTTTAATAAGTAATAATTATCAAGGCACATACTTGGCATAATTAACTTTATCATGCCATAATTAAAATAGTCAAATTCAAATTAGAACTAACTTAATTAATAATCAAAGCAACCAACTATAAAAAAAATCCAATTAAATCAAAAGTTGATCCTACGTATAAAGAAAACAGTCGAAAATTACAATTTAACTAAGCTTGATTCTATGGCCCAATTAATAATCCCCCTTTTATTTTATAAGCCAGGTTTAATTAATGGATCCAGCCCAATACAAATTAATAAATAAAAGATACAGAAATATACATCTCTCTCTATGCCCATATCTCACACATTTCTCTCTCTTCTTCTTCTCTTTCTCTGAACACACGCACGCACCCACAACAGAGCACACAACTCCATTTCTTCCTCAAAAATTTCGGCCGCCGATGCCTCCCCGGAGACCGGCGACATCCATTGCCGTCGACCATCGCCACGTCCCTCATTGTTCTCTCATCCCCAACCCTCTCTTAATTTCTCTCCCTAAGATGAAGAAACCCACTTCTCCCTCTTTCTTCTCCACCTATGCTGCCGCCACCACCACCGCCGGCGATAGCGGCGGCGACAGCCAAAGCTTCCATCTCCTCGCCTCTCTTTCCCACTCTTGTTGCCCCTCTCTCTCTCTCTCTCCTCAGACCCATTTCTCCTATTCTCTCTCTCTCTCTCTCTCCCTAACAACGTTGCCCCCCTCCCCTGTCTACCGTCACCGCCGGCGAAGGCGGCGCTAACTCCCCCCTCCCTTGTTTCTTCTCGCCGCCTCTCTCTCTCACCTTCATTCTTTCCCATTTTCATTTCAAAATTGAATCATCTTCCTTATCTAAAAAAAAATCGAAATCTTTACCCCCTCTTTCTTTCTTACGCTGCCGTTGCTCTTACGCCACTGTTGCAGACGCCGGATTTCGGCGACCATCGCACCGACCAGCCACCCCTATCTACATCTCGCCTCACTCTCCCTCTCACATGCCCCTTATCTCACGGACAGCGACAACCACAGATTGGCCGTCGCCGCTCAACCACCTGCCTCTCCCCGCCTCTCTGCTCGGCCGATGCTAGCAGCCGAAGCCACCGACGTCGTCGCCCTACCGGCACCCTCTTTCGACTTAGAAACAACATACCATCTTCATTTCATCTCACACACGCACGCACGCACATACACAACAAATAAAGGCAAGCATATGTGTATATGTATAGCACAAAGTTATGGTTTCCAGTTTGCAGTCCATATATGTTTTATGTTCCAATCAACGTTCTTATTCAATTTGCAGTCCAGAAATGGTTCACGGTTATGTTTTCTAGTTAAGAGTGTTCACGGTTAGGTAACTTGCTGTTAAATAATTTAGAGCATTGAGTAGAAATCTGGATGAACTTTGGGAATATTTGCAGAAAGAAACTAAAATCTGCTGTTGTAATTGGTGTTCAATCTAAAGAAATTTCATTGTCAAAGAACGAGAAAAGGTTTGGTAGCATAGAGGAGAATCGGTTCTGGTGTGAGGGCTGTTAGCAAGTGAGCCCCTTTATACAGAAGAAGGTCTTGAAACAAAATATTTGGAGAAGACGTGGAAGAAGTTGAAGCCCTGAGATTCTTAATCTGGTTTTAGTTTAATTAATGTAATTAAGAAAGTATTGGATATCCAAGCTCTTTTAAATTTTATTCAATCTGGCCCATATATATATATATATATATATATATATTTATATATCCAGCATTCTAAATTTTTTTAAAAGCCCCACAACGAAAACCTTTATTTTAAAAGTTCATTTTATTTAACTTGGCCCAACAATATATAATTCTTATTTAAGTTCATAATTTTAAAATTCTTGTGAAAATTAATATTTTCACATCGTCACATAATGATATTTCATTTCATAAGCTAACAATTCGAATTAAATAAATCAAATTTCGTATAAATCTTTATTAAAGATTTTGGTAGAATTAAAACACGTTATCAAAAATTTTCTCCGGGCGAGAATCAACTTAGAATAAATTTCAAGTTTCAAAATTTCTCGAAAAATTCTATCAAGAAAAACGGGATATTACAACAGTTACAGCCACTTTACCTAAGCGATGCCTAAGATCGAGACATCGTCATACCTGCAGCGATCTACTGATTTAGGTGACACGACGTATGACGTGGAGGTCGCGACAATAGACTAACCTCGCCTAATACCACTGCTGAGTATTGTTCTCACGCTCGGTTTTCCTTTGAATGTAGCCGCAACCCAAAACCTACGCATCAGCGTGATGGCAGCCTTTGCGTCAGGCTCCAACATCCGCTTGAGCCACTCGAAAGAACCACTTTCGGCCTCCGCTTGTTCAACCCACGAGCTTCGCAGTACACAAAAGCAAGCAGCAGCAAAACAGAGGAAAACGAACAAAAAACAAAAGAGAATAGACAAGAGAAAACGGAGAGATCGAAACTCTCCCAGTTCAGGTGTGGTGCTCTGTTTTTTTATCAACCTCGCTTTGTTTTTATTGGACGTCCGTCGCAAATCCGCCGTTGATCAACGACGTCATTTATTCTGTCGGAGATCAACGACGGAAGGACGACGAAGTGTAAATAGAAAACTGCTTTAAAAATCAACAACGGATCACCGACGGACATATAACGACGGATAGTTGTCCGTCGTTAAATGTCCATTGGAGATCTGTAGGGAGTTTTTAAACAAAGAAGGATTTCCATCTCTATTTTTTTATTCAGAGACGAACTCTAATTACTCCCTCGTCTTCACCTCGTTGTCGCTGCATTCTGCCTCAGCTAATCTCGTTGTTTCTGTCTCCCTCGCCTCGCCTAGCTTCCTTCACCTTACCTCATCGCCTCGCCTCGTCGGACCTCTCTCCCATCTGTCTCCACCGCTTCTGCCTTCACATCTTGCCGCCGCCGCCGCCGCCCGCCTCGCCTCGCTCTCCTTGTCGCGTCCTTGCTATCACCATCGCCATCTCCTTTGTAAGTTTCTTTCTTCCTTTTCATGTTGCAGACATGTTTGATGAGTAATCAACCCTCTGTCTGAACCGATTTCTTTGGCAGCCGCCTCGCCTCGTCTCGTCGCGTCCTTGCTGTCGCCATCGCCACCTCCGTTGTAAGTTTCTTTTTTCCTTTTTGTTTTGCAGATCATGTTTTATAAGTAATTTGGTTAAAGTAGTTTAAGACCTAGATGTGATGGAATTGGGATAAATTTGTATGAATTTCGTTAAAATTCAGCAATATGTGATTATATTGAGCAATATGAGATTGAGTAATATGTGATGAGATTGAGCAATATGTGATGAGCAATATGTGATGAGATTGAGCAATATGTGATGATATTTATACTTTCATTTAAAATGCTTTGATTGTTAAGTTGTTAGGAAGATAAATTCATCGTGGTCTATTCTTTATTTGTTAATTTATATACAATTCCATATACTTTTGCGGATATAAATGATTTATATCTAAATGATTTATAACCCTTAGATCATTTATATGGTTTGCGTGATCGATCTTAATTTCGTAAAGGAAATAAATCTTGTGAGAACACCAAGGATTTACGTGGTTCGATCTATGAATAAGATCTCGTCCACGGGAGAGAGAGAGTATTCGTGTATTGAATGTGTAAAGCGATTACAAAGAATGTGAATGAATCTATTTCGCCTAATCTAGCCTCTATTTATACACAACCATAAAAGAGTTTGACTCTAGTCGAAGTCTTTTCTATTAGGGTTCAAGTCTTCCTATTAGACTCTTTAGATATGGCCGAGCCTTGCGTTCCCTTGGTTGATGGAAGTCTTCTTGGCCGAACTTGTCCAGCCGAGCTTGATGTCGGGGTTACTTGTATTGGGCCCGATGTTTGGGCACAGTAGTTGGGTCCGTATCCTATCACAACCCCCCAAAAGATGCGAGTGGTCGTGCTGATTTGGGGTTGTTTATGACGTGGCGGGGTTCAAGCGATATGTGGACATCTTCTCAGGCACGACTTGGTGTGTGTCAATTCCTCTTATGTCGTATATCAAATCTTTGTGTTGGCGGGCGTCGCCGAAGACACGCGTGTTTAAGCGTGTCTCTTGCAGTGTTATGGCTTATCGCACGCATGCTTTCTCTTGTCGGCCTCGCCCGCTTTAGCGAACCGGTTGGCTATCGCGCCACTGCTTCATCGCAGATGCGGGTTCGTGCTTGCGATCTCTCGGTATAAGGCCCCGTCGAGATGCCGTTTTGGAAGGCCGAGATGACTAGCAGTCGTTCCGTCTTGACCTTCAAACACTCCTTGTTAAACCTCGTCATGAAGTCATTTGATGGGCTCGTTACGGCTTTTCCTTATGGTGAGGAGGTGTGCCGACGATGTTTTGACTCCGCCTTTTGGAAGAACCTTGATGGAAGGCTGCCATGAGGAGTCGCGATAGGGCCGATGCTTCCGTGAGGTAGGCTGTCCGAACCACCTGCGGGCGTTGTCGACGGTAACTCAGGGAAGAGTTTACACATATGAGCGGTGAGGCGTTGGTTGATCATGTTGTATTGGGCTGCGAGAGGAAGTTACGTGGATCCGTCGACCGTCATAGGGCGATGCTTGGTACCCGTATTTATGGGGAGAAGTGTTGAGTATCCTATTTGAGCGCGGGTGACTATCTTCCGTATCCATCGGCGATCCTCACGGTGATTGGGACGGAGTTCGACGATCGAACTTCGTTTAGGTGACTCGGACCGACTTCACGGCGCCCTGATGCCTTTTCCCTGCCGTCGTCCGCGGAGATCGGGCGGAGTTATTTGGATGGATTCATTTCGCGACCGAGGCGGCCAGCGGCGATCACGACGTCCTCTCGCGTTGTTCATTCCTTGCGGTCGGTTTGGGCCCGACCTCTCGTTGTGATGCCTCGTATCTAGATGAGGCTTCGGCGTTCCGTTCTTCGGGGCGTGGCCGACCACAATGCCGAGGCTTGGAGAAAGCTCTCCTTATTTTTCTCGAAATCCCTTGGCGTCGTCGTCAAGGTTTACTTATGAGGCGGATGTTCCCACGGATTATTGCTGCGATTTCCTTCGCTATGGTAACCTGCCTCCTGCGGGCGGGTGTCCGTGCTCGTCGAGACTTTGGATATGTCCTTCGGGGTTTCTTCTGCGATTGGGCTCTTTCAGAGTGAGCTCGGCGTTCCTTCGCCGTCGGCGTTGTTGTTGCCGGCTGACGGTCTGGATGCATGGCTTGGTGTACCGGTCATGATTATTTCCACATAAGCGGTGGTTGATCGAAAACACAAATTTCGGTTCCCACAGGCAGGCGCCGATGATCGATCTTATTTTAGTTAGGGAATTAAATGCACAAGAACACCAAAGATTTACGTGGTTCGATCTATGAATAAGATCTCGTCCACGAAGAGAGAGAGTATTCGTGTATTGAGCGAAGCGATTACAAGAGAGTAGATGATCAAGTGATTGATCTAAGAGTAGATGATTGTAGTTGTCCTCTCTTCTAATCTAGCCTCTATTTATACCTATTAATGAAGTTGAGTTCGACTCGACTACGATTCCAAGTTGAGTTCGACTCGACTCACGATGCCAAGTTGAGTTCGAGCTCGATTACGATTCCAAGTTGAGTTCGACTCGACTGCGATTCCAAGTTGAGTTAAACGACTCGACTCGATGCCAAGTTGAGTTCGACTACGATTACGATTCAAGTTGAGTTCGACTCGACTCGATTCAATTTGAGTTCGACTCGACTGCGATTCCAAGTCTTCTCTCATAAGGATTCTTTTAGATATGCGTCCGAATCTTCTACGTCTCAATTGCGATTAGAGTTGTAGTTGATCGAGGAGTCTTCTTGGGCCGAACTCACATGGGCCGAGCTTAATGTCGGGCCCATTTATATTGGGCCCTGTTAGAAGCCTCGACCGTGTGACAGGAGGAAGAGGTGCCGACCTATGGATAAATCACCGCTCGTTCCATGAGGATTACGGCGCGACATCGAAGAGTGCAAAGAGCTCATGGGTGAAATAGAGATGCTAGTTAGGGACGGATCCTCGAAGAAATACCGAGGGCAGTCGCCAAGCCGACCAGTCAAAAGAAGAAAAGGAGAGGAAGAGGGAAATTGCGCCTACTGATAAAGCGTAAGCGCAACACCGACGAGGAAGGAGACGAAGAACCCCAATATGACGGGTGATCTCCACTATGCACGGGCTCTGTGGAGTCACAAGTCCTCCACAGGCGGATGCCGAAGTCCTAAAACCGTGAACCTACCAACAAGAGGTTCGAGAGGGACGAGGCGATCACCCTCTCAGGGCGACCCGTACTGCGACAGTACCCGCGGGGATGCGTTGGTGATCCAGGTAGTAGTCGCAAATAAGTTGGTAAAACGCGTTTACATTGACAGCGGCGCGTCGGTGAGCATCCTTTTCAAGGAATGCTTTGACAAGCTAGGAGTAGAAGAAGCACACCTCGCACAGGCACCGCTGCCACTCCGAAGCTTCGTCCAGGAAGAGACACGCCCGGAGGGAATAATCGAGCTACCCGTCACGGTGGGGAAAGCACCAACGACCTCGACCAAGGTGGTGCAGTTCTTCGTAGTGAAGGCCCACTCGTCGTATAACATCATACTAGGGCGAGATTGGCTGAACGCTGTAAGGGCGGTATGCTCAACGTACCACCTGACGATAAAGATACCGCCCACGGGGGAACACCGTGATCAGGTGATCGAGCAAGCCGAGGAATGTATGCAAAGTCGCCTTACGAGGTGCGGGACCTCGGTCCGGACCCTGAGGCATAGCAATTAAGGAAACCCGAGGAGTTGGAGTCGGGAAGTACATCGCCACCCCTGACGGTCGGTGGAAGAGGTCGCGTTGTGCAAAGATGAGCCATTGAAGGTCGTCTGGGTTGGTTTCACCACGCACACAAGTGAGGATCGATCATCCAACTCTAAGGGAATTAGGGACGTGTTTGCTTGGTCTCCCTCGACATGACCGGAGTCTCGTCGAGTATCATCACTCGTTGGCTCGACATCGACCCGAACATAAAGCTAGTTCGGCGAGCAAAGAATCTTCGCGGCGAGCGGAACCAAGTCATTCATGACGAGGTAAACCAGCTATTAAAGCCGCATCTTGTTCGAGGTCAAATATCCGACCCGGATAGCCAACCGGTGATGGTGAAGAAAGGAGGAGGGATGGCGAATGTGTATTGACTACACCGACCTCAACAAGCATTGCCCGAAGGATTGCTATCCCGCTTCCCAACATTGACAAGAAGGTCGGCCGCTGGTCGGATACGAAGTCTTCGGTTTCTTGGACTTATACAAAGCGGTATCACCAAGTCGATGGATGATGAAGGCGGCCAAGACAACCTTCATTACCGACTTGGTCTTTGCGTATAAAAGATGCCATTCGGCCTTAAAAATCGTGGGCTACCTATCAAAGGATGGTGGACAAAATATTTTAACCTACATAGGTCAGAATGTGGAGGTATCACGAGAGCGACATCGTCGTCAAAGCAGGAAGAAGCGCATGTGTTTGAGCCTCCGGATGGTCCTCGGCCTTCTTGAAAAATCGACCTAAAGCTGAATCCCAGTGCCGTTTGCGATCCGGTGCGGAAAGTTCTTAGGGTGTTGGGTTTCCAAGAAGGGCTAAAAGCAAACCCGTCGAGGTCAAACCATTTGGAAATGAAGATGCGAAGACCATCCATAGCGTACACAGGTGACGGTGCATAGCCGCACTAAGCGACTTTCTTTCAAAAGCAGCGGATAAGCGGCTACCCTTCTTCAAGATACTCAAAAGGCCAGAAATTCTCATGGGATGAGGTACACGAGTCCGCTTTGAAGACCTCAAGAGCTACTCGCCAAGCTCCCACTCTATCGAGTCCAGAAGAGGAGAGGTCCTTTTCCTCTACCTCGCCGCCTCGGACGAATCCATAAGTGCAGATCTGAGTGCGAGGAGAAGGACGTCGGCTCGGTGTATTTCATCGACCGAGCACTAAAGGCCGGAAGCAGTATCGCCCTTGGAAGCTTGCCTTAGCATTAATAAGCGCCGAGGAGACTACGTCCATACTTCCATGCACATCCCATACAAGTCCTCATTGACTACCCACTTGGCAAGTGTTGACGAAGCTAGCATCGGGAGAATCGCGAAATGGGCAATCGAGTGAGGCGAGCACAATATATCCTACTGCCCGCCAGAACCATCAAAGGTCAAGCCTAGCGGATTTCCTTGCCGAGGCTAACCGTCGAAAACCGAAGCCCGAGTCCGTGTCGGCGATGCCAAGCCGAACCCATGGTTGAAACACCGGGTCTTGCGCAACTCGTTGTGAGGCCGGGGAAAAAAAGGTAGCGGAGGCGGTATCTTACTCTAGGCCGGACGACAAGAGATCGCTTACTCACGCCGGTTCACATTCAAAATACGAACAACGAAGTGGAGTGCGAGGCACCGATCGCGGGACTTCCTCGCTCAAAGTCTCGGTCTGAGCCGTGCAAGTTCACGGCGACTCTCAAGTCGTCGTAAGCCAAATGTTGGGAAAATACGAGGCAAGCGCGGAATGAAGAAGTATCTTGAAAAAGCAAAAGCACGCAGCGGACTTTCTCACACTTCGGATAGTTCGCATCGAGGGAGCAAATAGCCGGTGACATCTTAAGTAAATTGGCCTCGTCGTCAATGAGCAGCCCGCCAAGTGAGCGATGCGAAGGCGGAGCCGAGGTCAGCGTGGTCTCGGATGAAGAACGATTGGATGACTCCCATTCGAGAGTACACGGAAGGCGAGCGCCCATGACAAGTTGGAGGCTAGGAGGATCTGAACAAATCTGCGATATCTGATTGAGCGGGGTCCTATCTAAAGTCATATCTCAACCTCTCTTAAGGTGTTTGGGTCCGAACCGAGGCTAATTACGTTCTACAAGAAATACACGAAGGATCGTGCGGAAGTCACATCGGACCCAGAGCCTTGTCGAAAGAAAGTCATGCGATGGGGATACTATTGGCGACAATGTTCCAGACTGATGGACCTCGTAAAAAGTGTCGAAAGTGTCGAATCCATGGGAGCGCACCAAGGCTACATGAGACCGACCTCGCCTCCATCTGAGCCCTTGGCCGTTTATGCAATGGGGGATCGACATTGTGGGCCCCTTTTGTAAAGCACCAGGACAGCTCCAATTCTTAATTGTTGCGATCGACTACTTCACGAAGTGGGTGGAAGCGGAGCCCTTGGCGAAAATCACAAGCAAGAACGCCCTCAACTTCGTCTGGAAGAACATAGTGTGTCGCTACGGCATCCCCCATATCCTCCTTTCGGATAACGGAACACAATTCACGGATAAGACATTGAATTGGTGTCAAGAGCTTGGATCAACAAAAGTTAACCTCGGTGGCCCGTCCTCAAGCAAATGGTCGGACGAAGTTACCAAGCAGGACCATCGTAAAGGGTCTAAAAACTCGTCTCGACCGAGCTAAGGGCCTCTGGGTGGAAAATTTACCACAGGTCTTATGGTCGTACCGAACAACACCTCGGACCTCGAACGGAGAAACACCCTACAGTTTGGTGTATGGAACCGAGCGATGATCCCGCGAGATCGGATGCGAGTCCCGTACCATTGACACTCTCTGCTGAAGCAAATGGGGAAAATCTACGGTGATCTAGACCTACTCGAAGAAAGAGAGACCTCGCCTACATCAAGGAAGCTCGGTACAAGCAACAAGTAGCTCGGTATTACAACCAGCGTGTTAAAACCCGACAATTCCAAGTGGGCGACCTCGTACTCCGAAATAATGAAGTCAGCAAAGCCGCGCAGCTCGGCAAGCTGGAAGCCACATGGGAAGGACCTTACAGGTCGGCGAAGTCTCGGCGAAGGGGCCTATAAGCTCGCTCAATTGTCCAGGTGAGCAATTACCCAACGCATGGCACATCATTCATCAAGAGATATTATGCATAAGTGTCAAGGGTCGGGTCTTGTTGGTCGTGTCTTTAAAGTCTGTTTAGAGTCCGAGTCTTATTTGGTGGTCGAGTCATCTTTATCAATAAAATATTATTTTTTGCAAGTTCTACTCGTCACTAATGCATAATTAATCTTCACATTATTATTTACCCTCTACGGAGGACAAATTCCCTCGACGGAGGTCAGATTACATTCGTTTCATACGAATGTAAATTTAAACGCAGCGATGCTACATACGAGATCGTTACCTTCGTTTATTTGAGCGCCTTCTATGTAGATGAAGGGACCACCCTCCGATAACCTCGGCAAAAATAGGAACCATTCCTACATACGAGATCGTTACCTTTGTTTATTTCAAGGCGGTACTCTCTATGTATCACAGTAAAGGGACCACCCTCCCGATGACCTCGGAAAAAAGGAACCATTCCTACATACGAGATCGATTACATTCGTTTATTTGAAGATGGTACTCTATGTAGGCGGCGAAGGGACCACCCTCTCGATGACCTCGGCAAAAACGGGAACCATTCCTACATACGAGATCAGATTACCTTTGTTTATTTCAAGGCAGTGCTCTCTGTGTAGACAGTAAGGGGACCACCCTCCCGATGACCTCGCAAAAGCAGGAACCATTCCTACATACGAGATCAGATTACATTCGTTTATTTGAAGATGGTACTCTATGTAGACGGCGTAAGGGGACCACCCTCCCGATGACCTCGCAAAAGCAGGAACCATTCCTACATACGAGATCGTTACCACCGTTTATTTCAAGACGGTACTCTCTATGTAGGCGAAATAAGGGGACCACCCTCCCGATGACCTCGGCAAAAACAGAACCCATACCCGTGCGAGCGGATACCTTCGTTTATTTGAAGACGGATACTCTACGAGGACGAACTACCTTCGTGCGAGCAGATACCTTCGTTTATTTTGAAGACGGATACTCTCACGAGGACGAACTACCCGTGCGAGAAATGATACCGTTTATATCGAAGACGGATACTCTCACGAGGGCGAACTACCTTCAAATGCGAACGGATACCTTTTATATCGAAGACGGATACTCTCTCGAGGGCGAACTACCTTCGTGCGAGAACGGATACTTCGTTTATATCGAAGACGGATACTCTCACGAGGGCGAACTACCTTCGTATGAGAACGGATACCTTCGTTTAGTTCAAGACGGATACTCTACGAGGATGAATTACCTTCGCTTGTCACGGGACGAGCTACTCGCCTCGGCCCCGCGAGCCGACCTCGCCTCCCCTTCATCTTCTCGGCCTCCGATACATGACCGTCTTCACTCGGCCTCCGCAGTCGACCTTCGCCTCCGCCCGGTCCTCCAACGGTCGACCACGGCCGTCGTCGCCTCCGCCTCCGCCTCCTCCTTCCGCAGTCGACCTCGCCTTAACCGACCTTGGCCTTCGGCCGTCGTCGAGATCCGCCTTCGCGCGCATCCCGAGCCTTCACCTTTCGGCCCGACCTCGACACTAAATTACATATTCGACGGCGGTGAAGCTAGCGACGTACAACTTTGGCACAACGCCCCGGAAAGGTGAAGCGGCGATGTACAACCGGCACAACGCCTCGGCAAGGTGGCGACTGCGTCGGCAAAGCCGGTCGAAGACCTCGGCAATGCCGTCGGTGAAGCGTTCGAAGACCTCGACTTAACGCCGTCGGTGAAGCCGGTCGAAGACCTCGACGCGCCTCGTCGGTGAAGCCGGTCGAAGACCTCGACTTAACGCCCGCCGGTGAAGTCGGTCGAAGACCTCGGCATAACGCCCGTCGGTGAAGCGGTCGAAGACCCGCCGACGCGCCCGTCGGTGAAGCGGTCGAAGACTCGACTTAACGCCTCGCCGGTGAAGTCGATCAAGACCTCGGCATAACGCCTCGTCAGGTGAAGCCCGTCAGAAGACCTCTACTTAACGCCTCGGCGGTGAAGCGGTCGGAAGACCTCGGCTTAGCGCCCGTCGGGTGAAGCGGTCGGAAGACCTCGACTTAACGCCCGGTAGGTGAAGTCGATCCAAGACCTCGGCATAACGCCTCATCGGTGAAGCTAGTCGGAAGACCCCGCTTAACGCCTCGTCGGTGAAGTCGGTCGAAGACCTCGGCATAACGCCTCGTCGGTGAAGCCGGTCAAAGACTTGACATAACGCCGTCGGTGAAGCGGTCAAAGACCTCGGCATAACGCCTCGACGGTGAAAGCCAGCCAAAGACCTGGGCATAACTCCTCGTCGGTGAAGCCGGCTCAAAGACCTCGGCATAACGCCTCGTCGGTGAAGCCGGCCGAAGTTACATATTCGACTTGCAGGCGGCAGATTCGACTTCGCCGGTGGAGCCGGCGACATTCGACCGAGCGCCCAGCGAGGTGAAGCCGAGCAACATTTGACTTGCATAACGCCCGACAAGGTGAAGCCAAGCAACATGTTACCGCATAACGCCTCGGCAAGGTGAAGCCCAGTAAATGCGACCGGCGAGGAAAAGACCAAGCGACGAAGACTTGACATAACGCCGTCGGTGAAGTCGAGCACCAAGACTTCGACAAAGCGCTTGGCAAGATATACAAATAGCAAGACATGACCTCGGCGAAGCCTCTACGAGACAAAGCGCCGACATACGACTTGGCGAGCAACGCCGGCGGGGCGAAGCCAAGCGACATACGACTTGGCGAACGCCTCGGCGGTAAAGCCAAGCGACATTCAACGGCGTATCAGCAGGCCCACCTCGCTGCATCACGAATTCCGGCGGCGACGCCAACCACCGCCCCTCCATCACGACCTCACTTCTACGTCTTTTTTGGGGATATGATAGATACGGCCCAACTACTGAGCCCGACATCGGGCCCAATATAAATGGGCCGACATTAGCTCGGCCCATGTGAGTTCGCCCAAGAAGACTCCTCGATCAACTACAACTCTAATCGCAATTGGAGACGTAGAAGATTCGGATGCATATCTAAAAGAATCCTTATGAGAGAAGACTTGGAATCAGAGTCAGAGTCGAACTCAACTTGGAATCAGAGTCAGAGTCGAACTCAACTTGGAATCAGAATCAGAGTCGAACTCAACTTGGCATCAGAGTCAGAGTCGAACTCAACTTGGAATCAGTCAGAGTCGAACTCAACTTGGAATCAGAATCAGAGTCGAACTCAACTTGGCATCAGAGTCAGAGTCGAACTCAACTTGGAATCAGAGTCAGAGTCGAACTCAACTTCATGAATAGGTATAAATAGAGGCTAGATTAGAGAAGAGAGGGACAGCTACAATCATCTACTCTTAGATCAATCACTTGATCATCTACTCTCTTTGTAATCGCTTCTCGCTCAATACACGAATACTCTCTCTCTCTTCGTGGACGTAGATCTTATTCATAGATCGAACCACGTAAATATTTGGTGTTCTTGTGCATTTAATTCCCTAACGAAAATAAGATCGATCACAGCATATATAACCCTTGGAACATAGTGACATTCATTGATGCTAAATTATTGATGGATGTTTTATTTCTTATGGCACATAGAGATGCTTTCACGTAGTATGGTATTACCATTACCAGTTAATACGAATAGCACTAAACAAAATAAAGTTAATACTCAATACTCAAAGGCAATTAATTAAGATATGTATTGATGTAAATATAATCGTGCATATCATAGATAGCAAATAAATAAAGTATTTAGGTGATGAAACTCGTGGTAATATTGTATAAAGTCCCATATTTTATGTGATACTGGTAACAACATTACTAGTTGGTGCATAATATAATATAGATGTTGACGGTGGTCGATTTATAAAATGTTGAAAAATGTCGTCTTGGACTACGAAAACAAATTTCAAAGTATAATTATATATAAGTGTAACAATTTATAGTCATAATTTGTTAATCTTTTTTTTTTTTTGCTTTTATTTTGAAACAGAAGTGTTTCTGTTGGGATGAGGCAATCGCAGATGAGGTAATATATGACCTTTGGCACCCTATTGCAGCACGAAGATATAGAGACTTTGTTTGTGGCATCAAGGTCAAAAGGCATGACTAGAACAAGGAGAGACCTCCTTCTATCCACGAGAGTGAATGGCCAGATTGGCTTGCTTATTGGGAGACTAAAGAAGTCAAGGCCAAGTGAGAGATTGCGGAGAAGTTTCGAATATCAGAGCCTGCAGGACCAGGAACAAGGCAGGTGAAGCACAAGGGAGGTTCCAAACCTATTCTTCA
Source organism: Salvia rosmarinus (assembly GCA_036937905.1). Lineage (NCBI taxonomy): Eukaryota > Viridiplantae > Streptophyta > Magnoliopsida > Lamiales > Lamiaceae > Salvia > Salvia rosmarinus. Next base: position 24,484,823 of record CM072823.1, read on the forward strand.
GTATGCTGCATAGTTGGTAATGTTTATATGATCTGGTAATGTTTATATAGATCATATAGTTTCCTTTATTATTAATGTTATATAGATTATATGATTTTATTTTTTGTCTGGTTGCAAAAGGTTGCACAGAGAGGTGTTAATCCAAGCAGTTGTTTCTATGAAGCTTATAACATCCTTCACGTCAACAAGGATAGATCTTATATTGACGAGATATCCAGATATATTGGGATTTGTGTTAGTTTAAATGCAATTCACATACTTTATATGAACGTACATCAACTATATAAGCTGATCATAGATAAATGTAGATGAGAATCCAGGAGTTGGTTACCCAGCGAAGCCAGCCTGTAGAAGGTTCGAGTGACTCGCCAGATTTGGATATGAGCCAAATCTATGTAGATGTCGTGGGTGTGCTAGACAAGAATAAACTAATGTTCGGTCTTCGACTGTCGTATCTCAATTCGTATCACCAATATATGATCAGCGCCTAGTAGATGTGGAGAAGCAGTTGCAGGAAGAATGAGAGGCACAAAAGCGGATGGATGAGCTTCAACGACAGAAGGATGACGAGCATGAGGCATTGAAGGCATGCTTAGAAGCTCAACAACGATTATTGGATCAGTTTCTAGCACACTCTGGACTTGCACCACCACCTCCCTCTTGATCATACCGTTATCTTGATACATTATTACTCTATGTTTATGGATTGTATGGATTATATTTTATGTTTCTTTCATCTGACGGATTATATTTTATCTATTTTCTGAATGGATAAAATTAATAGACTTTAGTTATTTTGATATATTTGAATTGAGTAATGATTTTAGATTTCATGTTTGTTGTGAAATATTGAACTAGTGGATAGTACTTCAATAGGTAGTCGATAACTGGGTACGAACAAATTAAAAAGAATAGTCGATTTTTTTAAAAATTTAACGACGGACAGTCGACGGAGAATTCATCGGTAATCAACGACGGACGTCATTTGTCATTGATCAACGATGGATAGTATCCGTCGTTGATCACCGACAACGTTATCCGATGCTATTACGTCGGTGACCCAACTTGGTTTCGTCCAGTCATTAATAACTTGATTATTTTTAGATAATAGTAGATAGAAACAACGCTTGTAAAGAGTCCTATAAAACCAAGGAATATAGGGACATCGGGCGAGATCTATCAAGAACGAATTCCCTATCCAAATGGGGCGCCTATCAAAAAGATACTTGAAGGCTTGGGATCGAGGTCTCATTAGCGAAGAAGGCCCCGCCAATCCACGTGGCTGCGGTTGACCGGAAGAACTTGAATCGCCCGCCAAGCGGGCGGCATGCATATCTTGTGTGACAAGACTATAGAGGGTCACGACGCACCTGGCGACACCAATATCTGCCGCAAGTCCGTCGATGATTCAAGGATAGACTTCTAGTCCGTCGTTGATCGGTATAGCAACTATGTTTTCACCGATGGCCTTTTGCCATCGATGGTCCGTCGTCATCTACAATCACCGATGAACTTTTTTGGTATAACGACGTAGTTATCGGTTCGATGTTCGGTTCCAAGATTTTATAATTTTTTTGGTTATAGGTTAACTGATAACTGATTGGTTACGAATCGAAAAAGTTGTTTTGTAATTATTATTTTAATTATTAATTAATTAAGTATTAAGAACCATAGAATTTTAATTGATTTTGAATTGGTTCTTGACCCTCTGTCTATCTCATCCTCTCCTCTGGGACACGGCGCGACTCTGTCCTCCCCCTCTCGTTGGCTACACGGCTCGCCGCCAGCGCCGTCGACACCCGACCCTACGACATTTCCCAGCCGTAGCCCACATCGTTCCAGGAATTGAATTCATCATAGCTTAGGTGCACAACGAGCTACCAGATTTTAATCGAGGTCCATAAAATAAAATTTAGATCAATAAACCTTATAGACATAAAAAAACGTATGGTTTGCTGTTTGTAAATGTTAAGTTAGTTAATTAGTTGCAGCTTTCTATTAGTTAGTTAGATTTCAGTTAGTCTTTTTGCTTTCAGTTAAGTTGTTGTAATTCAGTTTCTGCATGCTTATCTTTTGTATATATACCTTCTGTACTCCAGCTTACAGACGTTAATGAAATACACAATTCTATTCTCAAACCCTCCTTTGCATTAAATCTAATATGGCATCAGAGCAAACAAAAAATTTCTGACGAGTGTTCATCTCTTCCTTTTCTGCCTTCTTCCTTTTTCCCAATCTCCAAATGGATTCATCATTTACTACATCGCAACTTCCTCATTTTCCATCTATCATCAAACTTGATAGATCGAACTATGCTTTTTGGAGAGCATAAGCAATTACGGCTATTCGTGCTCACGGCTATGGTGATTTCATCTCAACAACAGCTATGGTACCTTCTATGTTCATTCCTTCATCCTCTTCCCCTAGTGATAATACTCCATCTCCAGCTTATGGTGCTTGGATGCGCAAAGACCAGCTCTTACTCAGCTGGATGTTATCTTCCGTAAGTGAGTACATGCTTGGACATGTGGTTCGATGCTCTACATCGAGTGATTTTCGGTCAGTTCTCGAGCGTTTGTTCATGTCACGGTCAAAAGCTCGTGTGATGCAATTGCGTTTACTCCTTCAATCAACTAAGAAAGGAGCAATGCCTGTTGAAGAATATTTTCTCAAGATGAGAGGTTATGCCGATAATCTAACCGCTGTAGGCCAAGTAATCTCAGATGAAGAATTGGTGAATTACTTGTTATCTGGATTTGGTCCAGAATATGAAGCCTTGATTGTTAGTATGATGCATCAGAGTGATTCACTCAATCTGCAGGAAGTTCAATACGCCTTTCAATCGTATGAACTTCGCCTCCAGCAGCAGCACTCTTACTCCCTGATCGAACCTACTGTGCATGTTGCTTATCGTGGTCAGGAAAGGGTTTCTCAACCAAGTAATCGTGGTGGCTCGTTTGGAAACCGTGGTTGGGCCTCGATCCGCAAATCGTGGTGGTTTCAAGCCAATGGTAGATTCTCAAAGGGTTATATGTCAACTGCGGCAAGTCCGGACACGTCGCAATCAAATGCTTCAAGAGGTTCGACGTGCATTTCACCGATAACTCGATTCTTCAATCTCGGGCATATCTTGCAGATTGTAGAGTTACCCTACACTACGGAAAGCTTTGCCGTTGATGTAGCCCTACCTACGATTTCGACAGCCCCACTGGTACATTGACGGTGGAGCAACAACGACATAACGAATGACATGCGCGAATCGGCCGTAAGTAGTGACTACGGTGGCAATGAGAAGCTCATGGTTGGCAATGGTAATTCTATCCCTATCACTTCTATTGGTTCGTCTATTCTTGCTTCAAACTACCCTCATCTACACCTCATCGCTAAATAAAATTCTTACGCCCAAATATCACAAAAATCTCTTGAGCATCTCTCAACTAACACATGATAATCGTGTTACGATTGAATTTAACTCAACTTCTTGTTTTGTTAAGGACAACAAACCTCAAAAGATTCTTCTGAAGGGCTCTCTCTCTAACGGATTGTATCAGCTTGATCTCACTCCTTTCTACATCAAGAACAACACTGCCAATACTACCACATCAGCCTCTGCACAAAATCCAATTAATATCTTTCTATCTGTTGTTCATTCAGCATGTAATAATAAGGTGAAGTCTCACCTTTCTTCAAGTTGTACTGATTTAGATGTTTTACATAGAGCTTTGGGTCACCCTAGCCCCAACATCTTAGCTCAACTCTGTACTAAGCTTCGGCTTCCTTTCAATGTAAACATGCTAAGTTTCTGTGAAGCCTGCAAAATAGGTAAACTTCATCAAAAAGCTCATGTCTCACAGCAAATAAAATCATCTTCTCCATTTGATCTCGTTCATTCTGATTTATGGGGACCGACATCTACACCATCTACAAGTGGATATCTCTACTATATTATATTTGTAGATGATTTCACTAGACACACTTGGATCTATCCTCTCTCACTTAAATCTCAAACTTCGCAAATTGTCAAAAACTTCATTTTTATGATTCATTGTTAGTTTTCCACTCAAATAAAGAGGTTCCAATCTGATTGGGGAGGCGAATTTAGACCTCTGGTTCAGCACCTTATGCAACTTGGCATTCATTTCCAACACCCTTGTCCATACATCCATCCTAAAAATGGAAAAGTTGAACGTAAACACCAACACATTGTTGATGTCGGCCTCACACTGCTTGCTCAATCTAAGCTTCCTCTTCTCTATTGGTGGGATGCTTTCCACACGCCCACGCTTCTCATAAACCATTTACCTACACCCACTCTAAAAATGGCATCCCCATATTCTCGCTCTTCATCATAAAATTCCTCAATACTCCACGATCAAAGTCTTGGTACATGCGTGTTTCCGTATCTCAAACCTTACAACCAAAACAAGCTCCAATATAGGTCCTCTAAATGTGTTTTCTTAGGCATGTTGATAATCACAAAGGTACAAGTGTCTCGATTCGACTAATCGCCTCTACATATCGGAAGCAGTCCATTTCAACGAACATGAGTATCCCTATCCTCTTTTATTTCCATCTTCGCAGCCTTCTTCCTCTCCTGTATTTTCACAGTCATCTTCATCTACTTTTCCCTCTCAGCTTCCGCTTCTCTCTCTGCCTATCTTGACCTCATCACCCCCTTTCTCATCTCATAATAACTTAGGAACTTCTCCCACTATGCCACCAGTGCTTTCTTCCTCACTGTCTCCTTCACTTGAATCCAGTCCTATGCCTGCTCCATCCTCCTCTCCATCATCATCATCATCATCATCATCATCATCATTTTCTTCTTCTCTATCATCTTCGTCTCTCTCCACACCGTTACCTCCAGATCAGAACACTACCACTTCAACTCCAGCTCATAATACTATCAATCCAACTTTTGTCCTCACAAATAACCACTTTATGATTACCCATGCCAAACATGGTATTTTCAAGCCTAAGAATTACCTTACTCACACTGCATCTAATCATGAAGCTTTGATCATTTTTGTTGATCAAAACAATGAAACTCTCACTGTCATGACTTCTGCCAAATTGCCACCTCTTCCAAATTCTGTCGATGAAGCGTTAAGTCACCCGGATTGGTTCTCTGCCATGGAAAAAGAATTACAGGCTCTTAATATCAAAGGCACTTAGATACTTATCCCTTCATCCCCTTCGTACAAGGTGATCAGCAACAAATGGGTTTTTCGTGTGAAAACTCTGGCTTCTGGTGAACTGGACAAGCTTAAAGCACGTCTTGTTGCTCGTGGGTTTGAGCAGTTGGCTGGCATTGATTTTCTTAAGGTTTTCAGTCCGGTTGTCAAAGCTACTACCATTCGTCTTATCTTGGCTCTGGCTGCTACGAAGGGATGGTCAATACAACAAATAGATGTCAACAATGTTTTCCTAAATGGTGAGCTTGAGGATACCATATACATGACTCAACCCAAGGGTTTTGAAGATCCTTCTCGTCCCGATCATGTGTGCAAGCTTCAGAAATCTCTTTATGGTTTACGTCAGGCTCCTCGCGCATGGTATGACAAGTTAAAAGGTTGCTTAATTCAGCTCGGCTTTAAACGCTCCGCTTCGGACTTTTCTCTTTTCCACAGATGTGAAGGTGGTGTTCTCACCATTATTCTGATTTATGTGGATGATATTCTTATCACGGGTGATAACAAGGATGATATTCGATCGTGATCTCATTGCTATTCTTCATGACAGATTCGCTCTGTCCAGCCTCGGTGAGGTGCATTATTTTCTCGGGTTTGAAGTGAATCGCAAAAACTCTTCTATTGTTGTGTCTCAAACTAAATACTTGACTGATCTATTGCTAAAGACGAACATGAGTTCGTGTCATTCATGTCCTACTCCAATGACTTCTGCTACAAAAATGTCCAGAAATGATGGCCCAGCGTTCAAAGACCCGACTTTATTTCGAAGCACCATTGGAGCTCTTCAGTATCTTACTCACACGAGACCTGACATTTCATACTCTGTGAACAAGCTCAATCAATATCTTCATAATCCCACCATTCATCATTGGGCTGCGTGTAAAAGACTGCTGAGGTATCTCAAAGGGAAGTCAGATTTTGCTCTACACTTCTCCCCTTCCTCCTCCTCGCGTCTTGTTGGTTTTGTCGATGCCGATTATGCAAGCTGTCTGGACGATAGAAGATCTACTGGTGGCCACTGCGTTTACTATGGTGATAATCTTGTATCTTGGAGCTCTAAAAAGCAGAACATTGTTTCCTGCAGCAGCACTGAATCTGAGTATAGATCTCTTGCGAATGCTGCTTCCGAAGTTATTTGGTTGAATGCCTTATGTGCTGAGCTCGGACTTGCTCTATCTCCTCCACATCAGCTATGGTGTGACAATACGAGTGTTGTTGCGTTATCATCAAATCCAGTATTTCATGCACGAACAAAACATATAGAAGTGGATGTTCATTTTGTACGAGAAAAAGTTCAAGAAAAGTTCATTGATGTGGGTCACGTTCCTGCCATTGATCAGGTTGCGGATGTTTTTACAAAGCCTCTTGCTGAGTCCCGCTTCTGCCTTTTGAGAAATAAATTGCTGCTTCGACCCAGGGATGATCATGGTTGACCACTGGAGATGAACCTTTTTTGGTGCATGTTAAGTTAGTTAATTAGTTGCAGCTTTCTGTTAGTTAGTTAGATTTCAGTTAGTCTGTTTGCTTTCAGTTAAGTTGTTGTAATTCAGTTTCTGCATGCTTATCTTTGAATATATACCTTTTGTACTCCGGCTTACAGACGTTAATGAAATACACAATTCTATTCTCAAACCATCCTTTGCATTAAATCTAATAGTAAGCATATCTTTAATATGGTCCAATTCATGAACTATATAGTTCACATATATTTTCTCTGTTAAACCTGCGTCACGTTCTCAACGCGCAATACAGAATGGTCCGCATTTAAATATTTCTTACAGAAATACATGAATTGTAGAAATCAGCAACTCATCATGTGATTATGTTTACTGCAGTAATCTTAAATTACTTTATTCGTCCATTAAAAACCTAGTAATACATGTTTTAATAAATTGTAATGATTGTAAAGTGAGTGAAAATAATAAATGAATAGATTAATAGATATTGATATTAAAAGATGAATCATGAAGATAATAAATTAACATATTAATGAGTACGAAGAGTAAAAAGGTGGGTTATGTCATGGGTGTGACTTTTTTGTAATTAGTGGGTATATTAAGTGTAAAAAATTTAGAGTTAGAGTTTTTTTTCAAAAATGAAAAATGCAAATTTTTAGTGGACGGAATGAAAATAAATTATATGCAAACTTTTGGTATACTACGATATTACTATAATTTATTGTGAATTGTAGTAAAACTTGGAGAAATTATATGCAACTAACAATTCATTCACTCCTCAACGTTTTTTTTCAGCAGCTTTTAGAGTAAAAATTATCAGCAAAGAGAATATGGAACTGTTGTTACCCTTTTTGAGACCACGTTAGATTCTATTAAATCACTCTTCCTTACAAATCATCTCATGTTTCTGACGTTTGTTAATTATATTTTAGTTGATTGCAAGAGTTGGAATCTTTTTATATGGACGTGTGCTGCTCTCCTTCTTTTATGGTTATCTTTGTTGTATTATGGTTGTGGACAACTCCTCTAGATTCTGTCTTGCAGAAGGCTAATTGTCTTAACAAAAATTAATTACAGTGAATTTTTGTTGCATAGCTTGCATTTTCGATGCTGACTCATTGATGAAAATATCTATATTGAGTGCAGCATTTATGTATGTTAAATAAATATATCATGAAAAATTTATGAAGATTGTTTTGGATGTTTCTAATTTGTTTAAATGTTGTTAGCCCTAGTACGTTGGCCATATTTGATTATTTTTCTGATGATCGGGATTTTTTCACGAAAAATAGAAGTTTCTTTTGGACTGAAATAATCGATTGATTTTGGTTAACCGAAAACTAAAATTGATTCGTTTTCAATTCCATTTTTTTTGATATTTTCAGTTCCGTTAACTGAAATCGAACTATTTTCCAGCCCTAGATACGTGAATGACAAATGCATGAATAGAAGTGTTTGTGTGACGAAGCGCAATTTTATAATAGCAAATACTTTTTTATATTGTTATACTTTATCCGTCCACTAAAAGTGTTCATTAATTTTGGTGATGCAATTTTTAATAAATTGTAATGAGTACAAAATAAATGAAGATAAAAATAAATTTATTAATGGATAGAGGACCATGAAATAATAATAAATAAATATATTAATGGATAACGAGATTAAAAAGATGGGTTATGAGAGTTTTTTTATAATAACTGGATAGATTAGAAATAAAAATTATAAAATTGGTGTGAAAGTGAAGGCTAAAAATGGAAAGTCAACAAAAATGGATAGTGGACGGAGTTCGGGATTATTGATAAAATTTGTTTTTGTTATAACAAATCAGCTGTATCCCATTTTGATTACATATATTACATTCTGTAGCATTCTAATTCTTTAATTTCCAAGCATTTCATTAATTTTTCGTACCTTGACGATCCTTCCCTTGTCAACTCATTTTCTTATTGATTAGACTTACGACGATTTCTTCTAAAAAACGAAGAAGAAAGAAACTATGGCGAATTAAATCTAAAATAAAAATAATTCAACTTTACATTGTAAAAAATATAAAATCTCATATATATTATACAACAAACAACAGTCAAGACTATTTGGTCATGCGTAAGAATTAAGGAATGAAACGCTTTCACCAAAACAAAAAATAAAACAAAGATTGAGTAATAAAAAGCTAACCACAAACAAGGTGAACCACCATGAACACTGCCGCCGCCACAAAAGCCGTAATCATCTTGGCCGCGGCGGCGGACGTCCGCGGCTTCCTGGCGACCTCATGTTTCCCTGTATCAATCATGATGACATACCTACAAGAGCCGGCGTGATATCCGGGATCAATCTTCGTGATCACCGACAGTTTCCCAAACCGCTCGCACGCCCCTTCTGCTGATTCATCGTCTGATAATACATATTAAACGCGTACGACGCGTTCCCCGCGCGTCCAAATCCCCGCACGACGACCCGAACCTAGGCTCGTGCAGTCCGCGTATGTGCACGCCGTGCCCAGGCTCGGCCCCAGGCTCGGGTCCGCCAGGTCAGCATCTGGCGCCATCACGCACCACTGCCGCGCCAGATACTTCACCCCTTCGCCCCGTCAGATTCCGCCCCGCCCAAATCCAGGGGTATTTCACCGCGCCGTCGAAGTAGAAAACCCCCAGTGCCGCTCGAAGTTGCCCGGATCGATGCTCTTAGTGTCTTCATCCAGTAAGGAGAACATGTAGATATCCGGCAGCGCCGGCCGCTTCGGAGTCCCACGTCGCTGGTTGATGCGGTTGATTAACCCCTGGTTGAAGCGGCGGGCGAGGCGCCGGTTGGCGTTGGTGTTGCCGTCGGTGGGCCAGCCAATCTCGCCGACGATGATGGGGAGGTTTGGGAAACCGTTTTTCTCGAGGGCGGAGATGAGGGTGTCATAGTTGGCGTCGAAGACGTTGGTGTAGGTGGCGGGGCCGTCGAGGATGGGGGCGGCGGGGGTGCCGTCGAAGAAGGCAAAGTCCAGGGGAAAGTGGGAGTCCGCGTAGAGGCTGAGGAAGGGGTAGATGTTGATGGTGAGGGGGGCGGCGTTGTCGCTCAAGAACTTGACGATCGAGAGCATGAGCGTGTGGATGTCGGGGCGGAAGTTGCCGCCCGAGGGGGCGCCGGAGTCGGACTCGTAGACGTCGGCGTTTAGGGGGACGGTGGCCTTCACATCCCGGCCCAGCCCGGCCTTGATCAGCGCCGCCTGGATGTTCTGCAGCGCCGGGAAGGTTGTCTGCGTGAACTTGTTGTCGTAGGTTTTGAGGAATGGCTCGTTTCCGACAGCAACGTATCTGCATTAGATCACCAATTCGATTCTTATATTTTGTTACACTAATATATCTCACCTTTCATTCTTTTTTAAGAAATATTTCATTTCTTGAAAAATATCAAAAATAGTCTTGTCTTCGAAATTTCATTTCAATTTCTACCATCCCACCAAAAACAAATAATCAAACTATTGCAATCCTATCCTCTATTACAAGTCAAGTGTCAATGGAATTTAAATATATACTATACTTGCCTAGACATTCACGAAGATGGCAAGTTTTTGCATGACTTGAAAACAATTAAGAATTTTCATAAGCAAAATATGGTATATTTAACAATTTCCTTGACACATGGCATCAACAAATGTTAAAATGTTAGTAATAGGAGATGTTACACATACTGCAATAGAGATCCACCTTGAAACATATGTATTAATATTTTAAGGCGTCATGTCATGTTTCTGGCACCAGAAGTTTGCTTGGATCATAGAATTGAAAAAAAAAAAAATCAAAGATCAAACTATTTTTAATAATTTTCAAAAAAAAAAAAAATACATATATATATACACAAAGTATCATATACGTATTTACCTTATATCGACCCCTCTATTGGAGAGATAGTAGGAGACATTCTTCTCCACCCACTGCTCAGCAACACGGACGCTACTAGCAATGCCGGCCAACATGTCGTTAGGAATGCCAACCATGACTTGAATGCCGGACTTGCCGAGAGCCTCCATGGCATCGGGGTCGGCCTCGAACAGCTTCACTTTGTCGAACCCGTTGTCCTTCATCAGCTTCACCACGATATCCGGCGGCAGAGGGTGCGATGCTTGCAATCCCCAGTTGCAGGCAAACCCATCAACATTTACTAGGGTTTCACCGAGCAAGAAAATGGTGATCAAGAATTTGGTGAAATGATCCATTATTATTTATTGCGGAATTGTAATTTGGTTTGTGAATGCAGAGGAAATATAAACGAGGAAGATGATGACTTGTTTGTGGTGGGTGAAAGGAAAGGATTGCAGCGAGGGTTGACAAAGAACTGGATTCCATGGTAATTAATTAACAAATCAAACCTATTGTGAAAAGAGTGATGTTTGTGAAGAAAGGAATAGAGAGAAATGGTTGGCGCCAAGATTTTCCTTTTAAATATGCACAAGTAAAGCACCTTTTGGTTTCCAAAATCGAACCTTTCTTCCACACTGAATATTAATTAAAGATTCTTGAGTTATGTGAATTAATTTAATTAGGGTGTGGTAGTGTAGGAGAAGGAATTTAACCAAAACTCTTTTCATGTCTTATAACTTTATTGAATTGTGTATAAGATATAATAAAAGTAATTAAAATTTTTGTTTTTATGAACCATAAGACATTTTTGTCATCACTAAACAAAATTTACAATGGCCGGTGTGAGTTTTCTGTAATTATTCATCTTTTGATATAACTTTTTCCACTTTTTTAAAACAAGTGTTTGGGTATTAATGGTCTTATAAGTTATATCCTTACATTATTCTAAGACTTTCTCCTTTTTCATCTTTTCATATAACTTTTTCCACTTTTTTGAAACAAGTGTTTGGGTATTAATGGTCTTGTATACTTACATTATTCTAAGACTTTCTCGTTCTCAAATCAAAACAAAATAAAAAAATAAAAATAAAAATCAAGGACTTATATTCATGGTCATAACACCAGCACAGATTCCATTTCTCGTAATAATATTAATTTTATAAAACTTATTTATACAATGAATAATTTTACAAAACATATTGGCTTTTCCCCTTTCGAACATATATGTATGTTAACATATAGAAGTATTTGATTTCAAAATGACAATTCAGATAATATCAACTAGTATATAACCCGTCGAAATTCGATGAAAAATTACATTACTTTGTGTCTATGGTTATAAGAAATAAAATATTTATGTAAAAAATACATGCTAATTATTAAAACCAGTATAATAATATCTAAATATTATAAAGTAAACAATAATAGTACATAGTACTAAAAAATCGAGCACCACTAATTGTGAAAATATTATAAAAAATGGTGAAAATAACTAAACATTTAAAATATGATGAAAATTAAACGAGGCTTGAAGATTAATGGTCGCAATAACTTTAAATATTCTTAAGCATGTTGATAGATGTTTGTACCCGTCTATAATATATATACATACACTCATCTTAAATCCGATTAATTACTCAAACTCGTTTAAATTTATATATATATATATATATATATATATATATATATATAGGGAGGTTAACGTAAAACTATTTTATTGTGCGAACGTGAGAACGAATATGCTATGAAAGTAAATGAATACACTGAAAGTTAATGAATAAAAAATATAAATTTAAGCCTCTCATGGGATTCGAACCCGGTGAAAATTCAATTTTGGATTCATTAACTTTCGCAGAGTATTCATTAACTTTCATAGCATATTCATTTTGTTTTGTAGTTCTTAGTTCTCACGTTAAAATTGGTTCTTATTTGAACCAAACTCTATATATATATATATATATATATATATATATATATATATGTATATGTTGTTATAGTGATTGGAATTTATATGCTCGTATCCAAAACTTATTGAAAAATAATTTTGTTAATCGTTCTTGTCCCAAAATACGTGCTAACTACCAAAATATATTTAAATTTATAAATATAAGTAGTTACAAGAATTGTTTATCTGTCTCGATAATGATTTGAACATTATAAAATAAATATTAATAATAAATAATATAAATAACAAAAGATTTAAAAATAAAGAACATGTCTAGCATATACATAACCACACTTGTCTCAGATTTGATTAATTACTCTAACCTATTTAATTTTATTGATATAAATTATTACAATAATTAATTTATTCGCCTCAATAAAAGCTGAACACTACATGGTTAATTATTAATAATAAATCATATAAATAACAAAAATATTAAAATTGAAAAAAAAAATTACGTAGACATGTCGATTAATGTATTTACCTGTCTATAATGTATATTTTTATATCAAAATAATATAAATAACAAAAGACCTACAAACAGTGAAAATCATGTTCTCATCTCATTTTCGTATATAATATCTGCTAATTACATAAATTTTTAAAATTTATGAAATATATAATTAATAAGTTAAATTTTAAAAATATAATTATTGTAAAATATATAACTATTTATTTGGTCATATAATTAATTAATTAGCCAAATTAAATTAGTGGTATAAAATAATTGTAGGATAAAAAAATATGATTTGATTCTAAATATATGTATAAATTGTTCAATTGGTGGAGTATGATTAGAAATCAGTGTGAGATAAGATATTTTAAAATAAATAGAATTTAAAAGACATTAAATAGAGAATTTAGATAAATAAAAATATATAACTATTTATTCACCATCTAATTAATTAATTAATCAAATTAAATTAGTGGTGTAATTGTAGGATGAAAAAATATGCATTGATTCTAAGTATTTATATAAGTTGTTCAATTGGTGGGGTATGATTAGAAATCAATGTGGGATAAGATATTTTAATATGATTATAATTATAATTTAAAAGAATTAAAATAGTGAATTTAGATAAATAAAAATACATAACTATTTATTGGCCAACTAATTAATTAATTAGCCAAATTAATTTAGTGGTGTAAAATAATTGTAGGATGAAAATATGCATTGATTCTAAGTGTGTGCGTATATATATATATAAGTTGTTCAATTGGTGGAGTATGATTAGAAATCAATGTGGGATAAAATAATTGTGGGGTGAGAAAACATACATTGATTTTAAATTTCTATATAGATTAATGTCCAATATGTGGAGTATGATTTGTAAGAGATATGTGATGATTAATTTTATTATTAAAATTAAATTTTTAAATAAAGTATTAAATGTTTTATTTTATATAATTAATATCTAATATTAATTATCTCGTAACAACATATTCAATCTCTATTTATAAACGAAATAGAAGTACAATCAAAAATACTCTCTTAAAATATTCTTATAACCTATAATATTAGATAAAAGAACAAATTCAATTTCGTGCTAGTTTTGTAATTAATTAAAAAATATAATATATTCATCCCGGCATTAAATGGATAGTTTAAATTTTAAAAATATAACTATTGTAAAATATATTAACTTATTATTTGGTCATCTAATTAATTAATTAAGTAAATTAAATTAATGGTGTATAATAATTGTAGGATGAAAAAATATGCATTGATTTTAAGTATATGTATAAGTTGTTCAATTGGTGGAGTATAATTAGAAATCAATGTGAGATAAGATATTTTAATATGATTATAATTATAATTTAAAAGAATTAAAAATAGAGAATTTAGATAAATAAAATACATAACTATTTATGTGGCCAACTAATTAATTAATTAACCAAATTAATTTAGTGATGTAAAATAATTTTAGGATGAAAATATGCATTGATTCTAAGTATATATATAAGTTGTTCAATTGGTGGAGTATGATTAGAAATCAATGTGGGATAAAATAATTGTGGGGTGAGAAAACATACATTGATTTTAAATTTCTATATAGATTAATGTCCAATATGTGGAGTATGATTTGTAAGAGATATGTGATGATTAATTTTATTATTAAAATTAAATTTTTTAAAAAAGTATTAAATGTTATATCTTATATAACTAATATCTAATATTAATTATCTCGTAATAACATATTCAATCTCTATTTATAAACTAAATAGAGAAGTGCAATCAAAAATACTCTCTTAAAATATTCTTATAACCTATAATATTAGACAAAAAGAACAAATTAAATTTCGTACTAGTTTCGTAATTAATTAAAAAATATAATATATTCATCCGGCATTAAATGGATAGTTTAAATTTTAAAAATATAACTATTGTAAAATATATTAACTTATTATTTTGTCATCTAATTAATTAATTAAGCAATTAAATTAATGGTGTATAATAATTGTAGGATGAAAAAAATATGCATTGATTCTAAGTATATGTATAAGTTGTTCAATTGGTGGAGTATAATTAAAAATCAATTTGGGATAAGATATTTTAATATGATTAGAATTAGAATTCAAAAGACATTAAATAGAAAATTTAGATAAATTAAAATATGCAACTATTTATTTGGCCACCTTATTAATTAATTAGTCAAATTAACTTAATGATGTAAAATAATTGTAGAATGGAAAAATATGCATTGATTCTAAGTATATATATATATATATATATATATATATATATATATAAGTTTTTAATTTGTGGAGTATGATTAGAAATCATTGTGGGATAAGATAATTTTAGTATGATTAAATTAGAATTTAAAATGCATTAAATAGAATTTAGATAAATAAGAATGGAGGAATATAATGGTGCCACATAGGATATGAGAATGAGGTGACACTAAATTTCACTAATCCTATTATATATTGATTATACAATGTATCTCAAAGAGATCGATGCAGATGCTAAGTGTGTGAGCTAACCAGTGGATCTTGGATCCGGTCCAGATCCAGATCCACTTTTCACGAATCTGGGCTGGATCTAGATTATACTTTAAAATCTAGATCTGAATCTTGATTTCTGAGATTCAGGCCCGATCCAGATCCGGTTCGTGGATCCATATAATAATTTTTTAATATATATATATTATATAATTTTTATTTTTATTTGGAAGTGTATTATACTCCCTCCGTCCCAGCCCAATTGGCACACCACTTTCTGCACAAATATTAAGAAAAAATGGGTTAAGGATTTAATGGTGTTGGTCCCACAAGATTTAGTGCTAATAAAGCTAAGAGAGAAATATGTTCCTTTGTACTTTTGGAGCTAAAATTCAAATTTAGCCCAAAAGACAAAAATTCGAAAAATTCAAATATGGAGCCAAATTTACAAACCTAAAATTCAAAATTTACATCTTGCATACACTATCATGTCCTTAAATACTGAGGCGCTTCAATATCAAAACACCAAAACACTCAAATGAAACAAATGAAAGATCTAAGTGTGGTGAGAAGCACCACATTGTGCGCCCTAAGTGAAGGCGCAAGGATGGTCATGTGACTTGGGAAGAAGAGCATTACCTGTGGTGAAGTTTTCCGACTTTCCACGAATCATTAGCCGATCCGGGCTGCTGCAAAGGAACAAAAAGGAATGGTGGGTTGGTATCTCTACAATATGGAAAGCTAAAGAAAAGAGAAAAAAGGGTGCAACTTGATCTTGAATTGATCGCCAGTTTGGAGATGGACCAAAGATCAAGCATAAGGAGGTTGGCTAATGGAGTTAACTGCAGCAAATCAGAAGTGGGAAGGTGGGTACAAGAGAAGCTTATCAAAGCACACACAAATGCAATACGGCCAGAGCTCACTGCTCCCAACAAGTTAGAGAGGTTAAAATTCTCACTTCATGCACTAGAATTAGATGTCATTTTAAATAAATTGAGGTTTAAGAGCATGGATAACATAGTACACATAGATGAAAAATGGTTTAACATGACAAAAGCTGTGAAAAGATTCTTTATAATCCCGGGGGAGACAGAGTCACATAGAACATGCAAGAGCAAGAACATAACTAAAGTTATGTTCATGTGTGATGTCTGCCGACTACTCTTTGGTCCATATGTGAATCTTATTTTTGATGGGAAAATTGGAATATTTCCTTTCACTGAACAAGTACCAGCAAAGAGAAAATCAAAAAATAGACCAGCTGGGACAATGGAGACCAAATCAGTGATTTCAGTTACCAAAGAAGTGTTGAGAGACTGCATTATCAATAAGGTATGCAAATGTACAAGTGAATTATGTAGTGTATGTCAGACACCATTAATTGGTGTGCAACTTGTAAGTTGCTATGAGATGTAATGAATGGTTGAATTTTCAGTTCAATGAATGCAAATATTCTTACTTTCCTTTCAATAAATGTGTATTTATTGCAGATTTTAAATGCAATAAAGGAGAAGTGGCCAAGTACATCAGATAAGAATATCTATATCCAACAAGACAATGCAAAGCCACACATTAAAGACAATGATCCCACATTCAGAGAGGCAGTTGATAAGGATGGATTCAAGTTCACATTGATACAACAGCCTCCAAACTCACCTGACCTAAATGTGAATGATCTAGGTTAGTTCAGGTCAATTGAGCAACTACAAACCAATATTAATTGTGTTACAGTTGATCAATAACTAGCTGCTGTTATCAAATCATTTAATGATTTAGATCACACAACCTTGAACAATGTGTTCTTATCATTACAAGGTTGTATGATTGAGATCATGCAAATTAATGGATGCAACAACTACAAACTCCCACATATGGGAAAAAGCTTTAATTAGGGTAGGCACATTGCCCATTAACCTGGATGTATCACATGCTACTGTGAAAAAATGTCTAACACATATGCTTGAAGTGGGAGACACAGAAGCAGTGGAAGAAGTTATGAAAAGCTGGATATGCAGAGTTTGGAGCAGGAAACGGTTGGATAAAGAAAGGATTGGAGTTGTTTTTTTAGCAAAGTATGCAAATGATGTAATGCAATTTGGATGATGATTTATTTTTTGTAATATCTGATGCTCCAAATTGTGAGGCATCATTTTTTTGTGAGGCACTAGAATCATATGTTGGATTTGTAAACTGAAAGCGCTTGGTTGAGCTTGTATACAATGTTTCCTGTTACCACTATTACAATCTCCTATCTGAATTGATTACTTGATTGCACATGTATGTGTCCTCTTATCTCATATATTAGTTAGATCATACAGTGTGTAGAAGATCACAGAAGTCTGTATGATTGGTCAAGCTTAATGAGACATAAAAAGAATCACAGCTGAGATAACTTGAGGACGAGTTGTCGGTATAGGCTGCGGTATAGATAAGAAGTGACTTGACTTGGTTGCTTGTCTATGCTGGTACGTCTCTGACGTATTGAAGGATCACAGTGAGATGAGTTCTTCCATCTGACCGTCGTGAATAACCTAGATCTCGGTGACTTACGATGCTCTAAACCTCGATAAGGTATTAGGTGAGTATGAGTTGATGACCATCACTTTGACTTGTTATAGGTGAGGGTTATATGTTCTAACCCAATATTCTCCGCATCTTGGGTGGTGGCAGTGCTTGTATGTCATGCTAGTTATCTGTATCGAGTCACCGTATTCGTTTAGGATGATGACGTCCCCTTAAGGAGCTCAAAAGGTTTATTGTACTAAACCCTGCAGGTTGAGTTAGCACAAGTACAATAATAAGGTTGAGTGGTACTACTTAAGGAATTAAAGATATTAATTATTTTAAGCAGTCAGAATGCTCCAAATAATTAATGGACGTACGATATCTTAAATACGGGGATTCGTAATGGCTAAGTGCAAGCCCAACTAAACTTCAGTAATAAAAGGGTAAGTCAGCATTTATTCTCTAGTGGCATGAATGAATGTTTATAAATTAATTTATGTTCTGGGCTGAACATAAGATAATTAATTTATTTGAGGCTCATCTTTATTCCTTGCATTTGATCCTGGCCGCCCATCCAGGCCGTGAGTACGGTGAAAATCGGCGCCTCCTACCTCTCTAGGATATGATTTGATTCTCTTTATCCATAAGGATATTATTATATTTATGGGATATGCATGGATCATTTCCTAATATGATTATGGTAATGCATTATAAATATAAGGTAAGAGATAAGATCAAGGCTAATCCTCATTTATCCTATCATTATTCTCGAAAATTCCTAGTGTGTATTGGGAGAGATTTTCGAAAATTAATAGAGAGAAGGAGGTGATTTTCTGTAGCATTCTCCATAGATCGTCCTCACTCGACGTTGGAGATTGGGCAACGGGATACGCCCGGAAGGTCAAAGCACGAGTCTCGATCCGTTCATCTCATTCATCCCGATAGATTCAAAGGTAAACACGAGAAAACCCTACGTGTTGCAATTAATTATATAGACGCATGCTAGGAATATAATCAATTTATGGTGAATTAAACATCCAAGATAGATCCTGGGAGAGGCTAAACCTAGTTTTCCTACATTGGTATCGAGCACAGGATCGTATCTTGGCTCTGTTGGATTAATTCACGTTTGATTATTACGCGCAATTATATTAATTGTTGGATCCGCATGTTCATCGTGGCTCGTTTTATTTTTGTCGGATTTTGTTTTTCACCACGAGAAAATCAATGGTTAGATTAGATTTTTCCCTGTAAATCTTATATGTAAAAGAAGAACGAAGACAAAAGCACGAAGAACGCTACGACGAACACAAACCGGACGCACGGTCGAGGTGTGTGGGCGACGGCACGCGGACATGCTCGGCGCCAAACAGACCGCCGGTCGCGCGTGCGCGCGTTCTCGGCGGGCGGTCGGTAGCTTGGCGGTGGGCGGGCGACGCAGCTCGGCGGCCGGGGTGCGGCGCGCGCGCTGGCGTGAAAACCTCGGCACCGCCTGGCGCCGAGCGTGCACGCCGGCGGTGCTTCGTCGCAGTCACGCCCATTTCGCGGTCGCTAGGCGGCACGCATAACGCCAAGCGAAGCGGGCGACGGGCGCGCAATTTGGCGCTAGATCCCCGGCGCTGAGCGGGCTCGCGGTCGCGGCGGCGCCGCAGCGTGCTCGTCGGTCGCGATCGCCTTCCGACCGTGAGGCAGCCGCGAGGTGGCGGCGCGCGTGGTGGGCGCGCACGGGGCGTGCCCTGGCGCGCTGCCCGGCCCATTTTGGGCCCGACCCGCCCGGACCGTTTTCCGGCCGGACCGTTTGCGGCCCGAATCCGTTTGACGAATCCGTCCGTGCCGTGCACGTGAGGCCCGTTTTTCGAAGTTAATGAAGATCTGTACTTTGCAATTCTATGTAATAGATTAGGCAGGAAAGTGCAGGTTCCACGAGTGGGCCACGATGAACATTTTATTTTATTTTTAATCGTTCATTGCATGTCGTGGATGTTTAAATTATGCATAAGCATGCTTTGTATGTTTAAATTACGTAGACAAACATATTATATGTTTTCGTGATTGGATGCGCATAGTAAGCATGCTAGGTTTATCGCGTTTTCAAGCATATTTTAGAATTCTGCGAGCATGTTTTACATGTTGAGTTCTATACAAAAGCATGCTAAGATTACGTGATCTGCATGGACAAACCTTTTGAAACAAAAGACTAAGCAAGTAACCCGACATATTAATTTTCAAATTAAATTGTCAAGACCTCCACTTTTTGATCTCTATACAAAGTGAGACGCACTGTGAGTAAACGTCCACACGCGTGGCTTGCTTGCCTTGCTTATCATAAGTTTGTTAAATGAGATTTCTAAATAAAACATTTTAAATCTATTGAGAAGTGGGAGTTTCATGTGTAAACGTCCACACGCGTAGCTTGCATGTGCGATTTTCATAAGTTCTCTAGAGATGGATATAAAATGAGATAACAAAAAATTTGGATTGGAAGCGGTATGGTCATAGTGAGTATGCCAATTCTAAGAATTCATTTTCTGCTGTTAAAATTGTGGTCATTGCTTAGACATCACCTCGAGTACAACTTCCCACGAAGTCCCTTCTTGCGATAGTGATGTGGTCTAGTAAGGTCCAATCATTAATTTCATTTGTCATAAGGATAAGTTGACATGGATTGAAATTAAATGACTAAAAGGTATATTTTAGTCCGGTCGGGGGTTCATGTAAACGCCCACACGCGTGGCTTGCATGTGGAATTCCTTGGGCGATTGGAGGTTTCAATTAATATTGTTTTATCAAAAGGTTACAATATTATTGTTAGGAATTATGTGCGATCGTATGCTTATGTCTTTACATTATCTTTTCAGATATGTCTCTTACACCAATTATCAATATGCTCGCACAAAATCCCTTATCCGGTCCGAATTTTATCGAGTGGAAACGAAACATGGAATATGTTCTTATCGCTGAAGAACACATGTTTGTTCTCACTACTCCTAAACCCGATGCCCTTCGACGATCGACTAATGAGCAACGAGGTCAAGCAGACTTTGGCATAAGTCGAACAATATGGCAAAATGCTATATGATGACTTGTCCAAAGGCTTGCGTACCGCAGATCGATCGATGGTAGACGCGATGAAATATGATCAAGTCTCGAGGTAAGTTTGGGCAATCGGATCGGACAGTCCGCTTCCACACAATGAGAGAAATCTTGGCGTGTAAGATGGAAGAAGGAAGTTCGGTCCATGAACATGTCTCCCACATGACTCATCTCATGGATAGTCTTGATCAGTTGGGAGGAGGTATTGATGGCGAAGCCAAGGTCGATATCATCCTCAATACGCCCAAGTCTTTTGAGAATTTTCGCGTGAATGCGATCATGAGCAAGACCGAGTATACACTTAGTCAGTTGCTTAATGATCTCGTGGCGCGGAAGGAGTTATGGGTAAAGGAGCACATGCTCTTGCTAGCACATCTAGGGCCCAAATTTTCCGTTGCAAAATGGAAAAGAAAAGGGCACCAAAGGTGGCGAGGCAAGGAAATAGTGGGAGTAATGGGAACAAGAACATGCTCGCCAACGGAGGCTTGAAGAAGCCAAATGAGAGGCAAGTGCTTCAAGTGCGGCAAGGCGGGCATTGGAAGGCCAAGTGCCCTATGCTCAGGCTCAAGGTACGCCATTTGCTTTAGTAACGAAAACATGTTTAGCGACTTGTTCTACCCATTCTTGGGTAGTAGACACAGTGCGATCGATCATGTTTGTTACACCTGCAGGGTTCCGCGGACAAGGGAGTGCATGATGGCGAGATAACGATCTCCATGGGAAACGCGCGAAAGTCGAGGCCGTTGCGATGGAGATGTTACTTTATGTTTTGATAGAACAATTTTAGTATTAAAAGATGTTTTATATGTGTCGGATTTTCGGCGGAACCTTGTTTCTGTTTCGAAATTGTTTATTCATGGATATTCTGTTATTTTTGATAGTGGTGTTTCTATCATAAGAAATGACGAAGTTATCTGTGTTGGCACATTATATAATTCGCTTTATACTATTTCTGCAAAACATAATACCTATAACTATGTTGCATCTACATCAAACCTTAAAAAGAGAAAGTTTTCTTCGCAAGATGACACCACATTTCTCTGGCATCTTAGATTAGGTCACATCAATCTAAATAGGATCCAAAGACTGGCTAAGAATGGAGCGTTGGGTAATCTCACAGTTACTCCGTTCCCAGTCTGCGAATCCTGTATAGAAGGAAAGATGTCGACCAGACCCTTCAAAGCGAAGGGTTATAGAGCCAAAGAAGTGTTGGAGCTAGTCCATTCTGACCTGTGTGGACCGATGTCCACACAAGCTCGTGGAGGGTACGAGTATTTTGTCACTTTCATTGACGATTACTCAAGGTACGGATACGTATACCTTCTTCACCACAAGTCTGAATGCTTTGAGAAATTCAAAGAATTTAAGGCGGAAGTGGAGACGAAGCTTGGTAAATGTATCAAGTCACTGCGGTCTGATCGCGGTGGCGAATATCTCAGTAACGAGTTTATGGACTATTTGGTGCAGTGTGGGATTACCTCCCAGCTCACTACACCGGGCACACCACAACAAAATGGTGTGTCAGAGCGAAGAAATAGGACTCTTTTGGAAATTGTTAGATCAATGATGAGTTATGCAGCATTGCTATTTCGCTCGGGTGTATGCCTTAGAAACGCGGCATACTTGCTAAATCTAGTACCATCCAAGTCGGTCGAAAAGACCCTTCGAGTTGTGGTTTGGGCACAAGCTAGTTTAAGCCACATAAGGATATGGGCGATCCGACACATGTCTTTGAACAAGAAGGTCGACAAGTTGGAGGCTAGATCGATGCTGCGCTGTTTATGGCTATCCTAGAGGACGAAAGGTGGTTTATTCTATAGTCTAAGGATCGAAGGTCATTATTAACACTAATGCTCGATTCTTAGAAGAGGATTATATGACAAACCATAAATCCAAAGTTGAAATCATTCTTCGTGAATTAGAAGATGATCGTATTCCACCACCGATTAAGCCAAAGTACGAGATGTCGTGTCTAGTGGGAGGATCGACACCGATACTTCAAGAAATTGAAGTGGGTCGAGTTCCACCGAGATATCGGCCGCATGAGGGCTCCTATCCAAGAAGTTGTGTAAGATAGAGAACCACAAGTTCTGCACCCACCGTTGCCATTGTGCCATGGCGTCTTGTCGTAGTGGGAGGTTGTTCGTCAACCCGAGCGATTTATGTTCGTGGGTGAATCTTTGATTTAGTCCCGGAAATGAACAGCAATAATCGACCCATGACATACAGAAAGCGATACAAGACATTGATGTAAGATCATGGCACACCGCTATGGACTTAGAAATTGAGTCCATAACGACTATGGATGTATCGAAAGACACCTCTACGGATGGCAAGGAAGCCATAGGTAGTAAGTGGGTATACAAGAGGAAGAGATTCGAGATGGAGAGGTTTCGCTTTTAAAGCCGGCTTGTGGCGAAAGGGTATACTCATTGAGGGCATCGATTTCGATGAGACCTTTTCACTGTAGCAATGCTCAAGTCCATCGAATTCTTCCGCCATAGCAGCCCACTTGAACCTAGAGGTTTGGCTAATGGATATGAAAACCGCTTTTCTAAGCGGTTACCTTGAGGAAGGTAGAGACATTTATATGCAAAGAACCCAAAGGTTATGTGGTGAAGGGTGAAGAGCATCTAGTATGGAAGCTTAAGAAGTCCATTTATAAGCAAGCAAGCCTCACGATCCTGGAACTTACGCTTTGACGAGGTGGTAAAGTCCTATGGAATTACCCAGTTGCTAGCGAAAGTTGTGTGTATCGCTTAGATGTCAACGGTGATGTGGTATTTCTTGCACTTTATGTAGATGCGGTCTTCTAGTTGGCAACAATGTGAAGTTGTTATCGACGTAAAGAGTTGGTTATCCGATCGTTTCAAATGAAAGACTTAGGAGATGCAGCGTACATTCTTGGGATCAAGGTTACCGAGATCGCAAGAGGAAAATATTAAGCTTATCTCGGGCGCCTTACATTGATCCGTGATTACTCGTTTTAGTATGCGACCGCCAAGAAAGGATTGCTACCTTTCGGACATGGCGTTCCTTTATCTAAGGAGCGATCACCTATGACCGCAAAGGAGATAGAGAAATGAGACAAGTTCCTTACGCTTCGCCGTAGGAAGTCTCATGTACGCAATGCTATGTACGAGGCCCGATTTACGCTATGCGGTGGCATAATAGCAAGATATCGTCTAACCTCGACAAGCTTATTGAATTGCGCAAAAGCATATACTCAAGTACCGAAAAGGACTCGAGATTATAGGCGGTTTACCATGCGGATAGTCTAATGCCTTTGGGTTATCTGACTCGGATTTTCAAGCCGACCGTGATGAGAAAAAGTCTACCTCGGCTATGTGTTTACCTTGGGAGGTGGAGCCGTATCTGGCGAGTGCAAAGCGGCGATGCATTGCGGACTCTACAATGGAAGCTTGAATATGTAGCCGCCTTGAGGTCGCTAAGGAGGTCAGTATGGTTCAAGAACTACCTCATGGATCTAGGTGTGGTACTGGTTTGCCCAAGAGTATCATAGTTCATCGTGATAACTCATGTGCGATGGAAAACTCGAAGGAACCACGGACCCATAAGGCGACCAAATACATAGAGAAAGTACCATGTCATACCGTAAATCGTTAGACGAGGGGACGTGCTGATTGAAAAGATTGATACGACGGATAACCTAGCGGATCCATTCACAAAGAGCCTGCCGCAAAAAGTCTACGAAGTGCACGTTCGAGGACTTGGATTGCGCTTGATGGCACCCACTTAGAAAGGAAACTTTTGTATAAGTGAGAGAAGCAAAGTGATGGTTTTGTTTGTAATAGCTAGTAGAGAGACACATTGTATACTAAAAGTTTGCTTTAGTATAAGTGGGAGATTGTTGGATTTATCTTTGAAAGGCTTTTGGTTGAGCTTGTATACAATGTTTCGTTACCACTATTACAATCTCTATCTGAATTGATTACTTGATTGCATATATCGTGTCCCCTTATCTCATATATAAGTTAGATCATACGATGTGTAGAAGATCACGAAGTCCGTATGATTGGTCAGCTTAATAAGACATAAAAGAATCACACCGAGACAACTTGAGGACGAGTTGTCGGTATAGGCTGGTATAGATAAAAAGTGACTTGACTTGGTTGCTTGTCTATCTTGGCACGCCTCTAACGATTAAAGGATCACGGTGAGATGAGTTCTTCTATCCGAGTCGTGAAGAACCTAGATCTCGGTGACTTACGATGATCTAAACCTCGATAAGGTATTAGGTGAGTATGAGTTGCGACCATCACTTTGACTTGTTATGGGTGAGGTTATATGTTCTAACCCAATATTCTCCGCATCTTGGGTGGTGGCGGTGCTTGTATGTCATGCTAGTTATCTCAGACGAGTCACCGTATCCGTTTAGGATGATGGCGTCCCTTAAGGAGCTCAAAGGTTTATTGTACTAAACCCCGCAGTTGAGTTAGCACAAGTACAATAATAAGGTTGAGTGGTACTACTTAAGGAATTAAAGATATTAATTATTTTAAGCGATCGAATGCTCTAAATAATTAATGGACGTGCGATATCTTAAATACGGGATTCGTAATGTCTAAGTGCAAGCCCCGACTCAACTTCGGTAATAAAGGGTAAGTCAAGATTTATTCTCTAGTGGCATGAATGAATGTTTATAAATTAATTTATGTTCGAAATGAACATAAGATAATTAATTTATTTGAGGCCCATCTTTATTCCTTGCATTTGATCCCCTGGGTGGCCCATCCAGCCCATAGCATGCTGAAAATCGCGCCTCCTACCTCTACAGGATATGATTTGATTCTCTTTATCCATAGGATATTATTATATTTATGGATATGCATGGATCCTTTCCTAATGGGATTTTGGTAATGCATTATAAATATAAGGTAAGAGATAAGATCAAGGCTAATCCTCATTTATCCTATCATTATTCTCGAAAATTCCTAGTGTGTATTGGGAGAGATTTTCAAAAATTAATAGAGAGAAGGAGGTGATTTTCTGTAGCATTCTCCATAGATCGTCCTCACTCGACGTTGGAGATTGGGCAACCGGGATACAATCCAGAAGGTCAAAGCACGAGTCTCGATCCGTTCATCTCGTTCATCCCCGACAGATTCAAAGGTAAACACGAGAAAATCCTACGTGTTGCAATTAATTATATAGACGCATGCTAGGAATATAATCAATGTATGGTGAATTAAACATCCAAGATAGATCCCGGAGAGGACTAAACCTAGTTTTCCCTCGTGAAAAATGTCAACACATATGCTTGAAGTGGGAGACACGAGTAGTGGAAGAAGTTATGAAAAAGTCGGATATCACGAGTTTGGGCGAGAAATGGTTGGATAAAGAAAGGATTGAGTTGTTTTTAGCAAAGTATGCAAATGATGTAATGCAATTTGGATGATGATTTATTTTTGTAATATCGATGCTCCAAATTGTGAGGCATCATTTTTGTGAGGCACTAGAATCATATGCAAGGAGCGGGTTTAGAGCTTGCAGATCTCAAATTGTAAGTTAAAATGTCACGGATGTAATGAAAAGTTATGTGTGCAATTTTCATCATCTCAAGATATACCAACAACCTCCCACAAACAAATCTGACTAACTCCATCATAGGCCAACAAATCACACACATAACCACTCAATATTTCTGAATCACGAAATAGAGCAATTAACTCAAGCATAAGACAACAAACCACACATATAACCACTCAATATTCATGAATCACAGAAATAGAGTAGCTAATTCCAGCATAAGACAACAAACCACACATATAACCACTCAATATTACTGAATCACAAAAACAGAGCAGTTAACACCATCATAGGCCAACAAACAACACACATAACCACTCAATATTTCTGAATCACAGAAATAGAGCAGTTAACACCGTCGGATATATAGAAGCATTCAAATCGAGTTCAAGTGGGATAGTAGGAAAGGTCTCACCAGCTCGAAGTAACGCGGAAGAAGGATCTGCATCGTCTCATCTCCCACACCCGCGAATTCATCGTCTTCAACTGACGGGTCCGACTCTATCCCCAACGCCGTCTCACCTAATGCCACACCTCCTCAGATGGGACATAGTTGGGGTCGAAGAAACGTGGAAAAAGGAGCCGCATCATCTCATCTCCCACACCCGCGTCTTCATCGGCTTCAACTGGCGGCTCCGACTTCATCTCCAACGCCGTCTCACCGAACGCCATCGCCGCCTCCGAATCTTGAAACGTCTCCTGAGATTTCGGAAATAATTGGTCGGAATCGGGAAATACAAGCTCGCCATCGGGAAACTCGAGGTCAGAGTTGGGCCGTAGAGGCTCTGAATCGTACAAAAAACCCTAGATCTGAGTTAGGGTTTTCAGATATGGGGAAATGGGGGCAAGAACCTCTACGAACTCGAATCGGGGTCCATCGGCGAACCCAGAGCGAATTGGGGATAAAATCGTAGATTCAAACAGTTCGACTGGGATTTCGAGAGAGGAGTTTCGATGTCGAAAGCCCTAGCACCTTCTTGATTTTGTGCTTCGCTTATGCCACTCAATCGAATCAAGATCTGCATCTCTCATCAATTTCTTGAATTTGGCTTCGCGCTCAGAATCGTCGGCGAGAAAATATGCCATAGGGGGCGATGGAGGGAGTTGCAGATGGAGATCGAGGGGAGTTGCAGATGGAGATGGAGGGGAGTTGCAGTTCATTAGATGGAAGGGGAGTTGCAGATATGGAGATGGAGGATGAGAGAGATAGGTGGAGATAGAGAGAGCAGATCATGATTGAGAGAGAGATGGTTGAATCTGGAGGCGAGAATGAGAGAGAGGTGTCACTCGAACACTCTAGAAAATCCTAGGAGTAGGCATAGAGATTAAGATTTCTTTATTGTATAGAAATAGATTAAAGGGCTTAATTTTTGCTATTTTTGGCATGTGCCAATTGGGCTGGGACGGAGGGAGTATTATTTTTCTTTCTAGTCGAAATTAGATAAACTATGTTTATGGAATTGGATAATATGTCAATAACATTAAAAAAATTATACCTTATATTTGAGAAAATTTTGTATATGGATGGTCTATTTGTTAAGATATGTGTGCTACTTCTTCTATTCATATTCATGAAAGTAAAAATAAATTTATAACTAACATCTAAATGTAGTGATGATTGTAGAAATTCTAAATAATTATCATAGTGATATTGTATATTTAGATTATTATTATGATATTACTGTGAATTGTAGTTGATTAATGATTTATTTTAAAAGATAAAACATGTGGATCCAAATCTAGACATTGGATCCTATGGATTTTGTGTATCTAGGTCTAATTCTGAATTTTTTAGACCCAATAGATCTAGACTAAATCCAGATCCAAGTAAAAAAATTTGAATCTAAATCTAAACCAAATAAAATCTGATCAAAATCCAATCCATTGTGATCCTTAAAGCTAACACAACGAAACGATGTGTATATACATATATTTTCCACGCAAGTACTAGAAATGGTCAAGGGGACATATACAAAGTTTTTCTTTTGACGTGTCATCCGCTTTAAAGGAACTTTTTAAAAAAAATCTCGATCCTTTTCTTTTCCCTTCTCTTTTATCATGCTTTTTTCCCTTTTAATTCGTTTTTGAAGATGAAACCACAATATGAAAAAAGATTAACACAAAAGTAATTTGAACTTCATGGTTATAAATACTAAATATATTATTCTACCTCTTAAATTAATCTATGAATTTTGTAAGTAGGTTGAATTTTGACCAAATATTGAATTCTAAATCATTAACCAAATATTATATCTGAATTGAATTGTATATTTGCATTGATTGACAGGTGAACAATGGCAGAGACCTAACTTTCATTCACTTTATCACATGTCAATGTTTATACTACAAAACTGGTTCATGGATCTAAAGTTATTAATTACCAATGAGCTTTATTGCTACTATAAAAATAAATATGATATTTCTGCAGTATGAGTGATTTTCCTAATATACCCCTTAATTATAAACATATTACTTCAGATATTATTATATTTTTAACAAATTATTAGTTTGGTTTAGAAGTATGTTATTCGCTAAATAATTCAGTAATAATATACATATTAATCAATGAATAATTGTCGGTGGTCTTATTTACTATTCTTTTACTTTAGCTCACAGACAGATCCGAGATGCGAAAATACAAACAAGGGCGCAACGACCACTCCTGAATCCAACCGGACCAGATCGAATTCAAGAAAACCAAAACTTGATAATTTGAATTGATAAAAAAAAGATACAAAAAGAGAACTGGCTTTGATAACTGAACTGGGAAAAGAATTGCTTTTTTATATTATTATTTCCTCAATGTTACAAATGCATTACTTCCCAAATGTTGAATACCTATGTAAGTATGGGTTAGCAAATGTGCAAACCCAAAACAACCATCTATATACAAAACTAATATGTCTACAAATAAATCTAGCCTAACAACCTCTAAGAAAAAATATAATAATAGCAATCATTTACACGCCCAAAAATCTACCAATCAGCCAAATTGGAGGGGACACTGCCCAAAAAACTGCCTCTCAGATGATGAAGAAGCAAGAACTCAAGGAAGCAGATCATCTCCAAACAAGTACAGCATCCGCTCCACCGCCCAGCTCGGCTGCTCCGTCTGTGAAGCCACCTGCAGCGGCCTCACATCAATCAAGGAAGCCCGGCAGAGAGGGCAAGTCAACCGGTTGTCATAAGCCAGCCACCTCTCGAGGCAGTGCTTGTGGAAGACATGGCAGCAGTTGCTCAGCTCCCACACATGGCTGCTCTTCCTCAGCCTGTTCAAGCAGACGGCACACGACTCGTCGTGGCCCTCTGGCAGCCGCTGCTCCATCTCGCCATACGTGGTGAGGGAGAGGCTCCCCCTCAGCAGCCTCAGATTGGCTGCCATGGACGAGGAGCTGGAGCAGCAAGATGAAGGCTGAGCAGAAGAGTCCGACGACGGTGAGAGCACTCCTATAGACTTAGTTAGCAGATTGAGAGCCAAGGACAAGAGCCATCTTGTCACTGCAAATATCATAGCTGCTTTGCATAGTACAAATTGATCGTTCACAGCCATTGAAACTGATTCTTGAATGAAACTCTAGCAAGCAAATAGCTAGTGAAGAAATGGGAGAAGGGGAGGTATCAACAGCCAGAACAAGTATATATAGAGAGAGAGAGAGTGGTGGGTGACATGGGGGTGGGGTGGCGCTTACTTTGTGCTGGTTATGCTTTCCAACACCCAGTAAGAATAAAAGAGAGGTGGAGCTGACATGGACATGGCCACATTCTCACAACTAAAGATGACGACTTTACAACCAAATCTTTATCATATGCTAATGACATCCACAATACCAAATGCGTTAAAAAGATAGTATTTTTAAAAATCAGATAATGCTTTTTCAAAAGCCTTTCTGTTGCAAGCAAGTCGGCAAAATGTAAACCGTGCTTTTCCTACACAGCAAAATTAGGGGAAAACATAACCTTATCCAACAATTAAAAAAAAAAAGTAGCTTTAGACAGGCAGATTTTGGTTAAAGGAGAAAACAGAAAATTAGTGAAGAGGTAATCTCAAATTTTTATCAGGAACAACTTATCAGAATCTAAATCCAACATCATCTCTTCTTTTTGTAGGATATCATTGAGAATCCCAAACTTTTGGATACAATCTTATCACCCTGATAACACATTAGACAGTCGATCGTGTTTCGCTTGCATCCAAGAGAGTTATGATTATAAAGCAACAGACGAAGTTGCATGAATTGACCAAAACAACTTTGTTTCTAGTGTACGTGAGCAGTGACACAATATGACATGCAGTTATAGTAGGTATTGAGATAAGAATACACTCAATGCAGATCTAAAAGTAAGCTAGTTCGCCCAACATTGTTTAGGGCGAAAAAATGCAGAAGACATACCATGTTCCCTTAGTGAACTGAGTGCCACCTTATCCGCAGTAAAGGAACAAGCATGAACATGCACGGGCACGAAAAAGGTAATGGAAATTGCAAATAATATTACCAAACTGTATGTTGATGTTAAATCATTTAAAGTAATCTGCATAATTCCGAAAACTTTTATGCAAGATTCAGCCTGTAACTGGAACTGAAAAGGCACTGAATCTGGGATGGTAATTCTACAAGTTCCAAGCGTAGCTGTTTTTTACACGGAAGGAATAATAATGTACAGCAACCTTTCAAGCTTATTGCAATATCAAGAAAGGTGGGCTCTTGTAGAGCATGCTCTTCATCTCATTACCAAGTAGGCGAAGGCGAACCTCAATAAAGTGCATATTGCTCGAGAAAGGATAACAACATTTTACTTTCATGTACAGTGTTATTCGTGCATCAAGAGTAGGGTGTGGTCTTATTTGGCATCGTCTTTCATCTTCTGCTTCATTTTGTACTGCAATGTAGCCGGAGCACAATCTAGAGGTGTTTCGCCTGCATATATGACAACAAATGTGGTCAGTGGATCCAAGGTTTAAATATATGTTTTAAGCACCGAGGCATTTTCCAATAGCCTCACAAGGCGAAAGCCTCGAGGCGGTCCGAGGCGTAAATCACAAATTACATAAAAATTAAGTCTTTAAAATTTAAATAAAGTCTAAAATCAAAACATATATATATATATATAGGAGATGGTTCAGGTAGGAAATGATAATTTGATAGGAAACGGAAATAAATGGGCCTTTGATTTGTTGGATCAATTGTTGAGATTTAATTTCGAATGTACTACAGTTTTGTGTACTACGCGGATTACTGTGCAGCACTAGAACCCTTCTTATGCTATGCTGCAATGAAAGATGTGCTAAACTAATATATTTAACATATGTGCTACGAATGGATAAAATATGTGCTAAATTAATATGTGCAACATAATAATTCTGATTGTGCTATACAAATATAAAAGATGTTCTAGACTTGCATATCTTTCCTATTTCCTACACTAAGACCATCTCCAACCATTTTCTAAAAAAATACAGCAGTTTTATCTCTATTTTACAGTAAAAACAGTATTTCATTTCCAACCATCTACTCTATTTTACAACAGAAAAATAATATTTCAAAATATTCTTCTTTATTTATTCAATCTTAGAGCATCGCAATAATTTACATAAAATATAGTAGAAATAATATTTTATTTTCAACAATCTACTCTATTTTATATAATTTTAATTTTAATTTGTGTAACTTTAGTGTAATTTAAATTTTAATTAATCATCTACTTCTGGAAGAAATCCAAGAATTTATTGGGAATCCTACAAGATCGGTTGTACGTTTCAAACTTCCCCAATAAATACTTTTCGCTCTATAAATAAAATAAATATGCATCACATATCCACAAAATAATATAAATAAATATTCAACATTATAGCCAAAATATCAACAACAACAAAAAAAAGGAAAGATTGCACAGCTACTGCGTTATATATAATGCAGCATTGTAGCTGAAGCAATTTTACAGCAACTTTACAGCTCAGCGCTGGAAATACAACCAGTCATTTCAGCACCTAGCGCAATTTTGATGCTGCCGTTGGAGATGCCCTAATGAGCTTTCTCACCATAACTCACCCCTATATATATGAGGGATCAAATAGTATCCGACCCAGAGATAGTATGTAGTACTCAATCTCATTCATTCATTTCATAGATCCTATGGTTGAGATTTGTTTGGACTTTTTAAGCTTAATTGCTGATTTTTGCTATAGTAAGGGTAGAGTAGTAATTTGATTTGTTATGTTATTGCGGAAAAAAACTATGCATTTAGTTGAACTGAATAATGCATTCAAATGAACAAAAAAATGCATGTAGTTGAACACAATAATACTTGTGATTGAAGTCGCGCCAAAGATGCGCTTCGTGCTTCGTGCGTCGCGTCCGGCGTTCAGACGCGCTCGTTGGCCAACAATGCATTTTACGCTTTGTTAAATGCATTGACATGTTTTGATCAATGCATGGACGTGCTTTGTTGAATGCATGAACGCGCTTTGTTAACTTTGTTAAATGCATGTTTGTATTTCGCTAGGAAGCACCGTCAGGGCATTGTCCCCGTCCCGGGGACGTATTCAGTACGGGGATGTCAAAATACATCGAAAATACGTATTTTTACGTATTTTTAATTTTATTTTATTTTACAAGTGCGTTAAAATACGTCAAGAAATACACATACCGAGTGGTCAAATATGTTTTAGCAAAACTCACCCATCGAATACGCCCACCACGCCCCAAACCGAAGAGCCCACTCCTTTGCTACACCTCCCCGCCGCCATCCCGGCCGCGCCACGCTGCCCGCCATGCCTCTCGTCGCGACGTGTGCCTCCGTGCCCGTCGGATGTTAAAGGATAGTCAAGGCGATGCGCTTATACAATGGTAGTGACCCGGCGGCGATTCGATGGGCGGTGATTTTTTTTTAGTGAGATGGATTGCAGATCTTTGTTCCAATCTTAGGCGGCGTGACTCGCCTTCCCTTTCTTTAGGGTTTAGACCTTTGAAAGTCATATTAAAGAGAGAAAGAGTAGTTGGATTGGGCTCTTTTCCTATTGGGCTGACAAGTAAAAGAATTAGACCTATTATTAAGAATCTTAACTAGTCCTTCATTAAAAATTGTTAATTTGTATTTCTATGATTTCATAATATTACTATCAATAAAATATAAAATATATTATAAATAAATATAAACATATTTTGAACGTATTCGTATCTTGATTTTGAAAAATTGATGTATTTTCGTCCCCGTATCGTATCGTATTTCGTCTCCGTCCCCGTGCTTCTTAGGTGTTTCGTGGCAACATATGCATTGACATGTTTGATCAATGCATGAACGTGCTTTGTTCAATGCATGTTTGTGTTTCGTGGCAACATGCAGTTTTATGTTTTGTTCAATGCATTGTCATGTTTTGTTCAATACAGTTTCATGTTTTGTTCGATGCATTTTTATGGTTTTTTTACAGCAAATCTCTCATCCATCCTTCTCTGTCAATTCCGTCGTCTCTTTCCCTTATTACCGGCGAATTCGCCGTGAACCACCTCCATAGCCACCATATTTCTCGATTCTTTAATCATCTATCAAATTTATCTTCTATTTTTTCTCAAAATCCATCAATTTTGTTCTCAAATTGTTTTCTTCTTTTTCTTTCTTTCAAAATATGTTCTTTGTTGTTGTTTGTTTATATTGTCTTTGTTGTTCACGGTGTTGCTTGATCATCGCCTCCCGGCCGTCCGTTGCCACCAAGGAGGAGAAGAAGCAGACTAATTTGATTTCTTCCCATTTTGCCCCTTGTCGGGAAAAAAAAAACAGTTGTCACGTGTCACTTGTGTTGGGCCAGGTGTTCGAAATGTGCGGTCTAGATTGGGTACTACATACTATCTGAAGACCGAGTAACTAAGGGAACCCAACCCTATATATATATATGCACCAACAAAACAAATGTTGCAACCAACAATATTTAAAACTATATATACTATATATTGTATAATAAATTGCACATATATACATATATATATATATATATATGATATAATAAATTTTAGCTAGAAGAAATACAAGACAATCCAATAGAAGAAAGATGGCGATGCTGGGATATTCTTTGTCGACAGTGGCGCGGTTCTTGGGAGAGGAGAGGAAGCGAGGAGATGGAGTTCAGGTTCGTTGACTCAAAACCCGGTTCGTGTTCCAAGTGGGCGATTCTGAGAACTCGGTGAGAAGTTCAGGAAGGATTGCATGGATTAATTCAAGAAGTTTGGGCTCAAGAATTGACCAAAAGCCCATAGGAGATGACAAGCCCAATGACCCATGTTTCGTAATTTAATTATGTGTGATTGGGCTTTAGAATGAAGAGTATTATTTTGATTTAATTAGTATAGCCCACTTAAATCAAGACATTGTTATTTTCGGATTTATGGGCCTTTTTATTAGTTAGTTTTCCTTATCGATTAGGTTTAAATTTCAGCCTTATATAAAGGTCTTTGTGTCTTGGACGAAAGGTAGTTGATCAATAATAATTTTCGTGAGTTTTATGCCTCTCTTGAGAGTCTCGAATTCCTCTTGATTATTCCAAGACGAAATCTTTATCGACGAATCATTCAAGTTCATCAATCTCGTTTGTGTGTCATTCGGCGTTTCTGAGTTATTGCATCAACCATCTCTTTGGGGTTAGATTCAAAGGTTCAGAAATTTCATCCTTTTATTTTCGTTTCGATTGTGCGTCGTCGATCTAGCATTCAATTCAACAAATTGGAGCAATGATCATATCATTTGGTATCAGAGCCTGAGTTATCGCCCAGGGTATTCGTTCTTTTTCTCTTGATTTTCGTATATGAGTTTTGTTCGTTTTTGTTTGTCGTTAGTGTCTGATCGAGTCATATTGGTTGCTTTTGTTTCTTCAGATTAGTTTTCGAAAAAAAGTGGTCGGTTCGCTTTTTTTTTCCTTTAAGGTTCGTTTGGTGTTTCTGTGGGGATCCATTCACGTTGTAGTCTTATAAATCGTATCGGTTGATTGTTAGGGTTTCGAAAGCTGTGGGAATCCATATTCGTAACTTTCTAATCTACATATCGTTATCCATATCATACATTATCCCTATCTTCATGGTTTAAAAAGGCGAAGTTGAGGCGCGCCTCAGTGCGAGGCGCCGGCAAAGCGCCTTCGAGGTGGCGCCTCACATGGGAGTGCTTAGAAGTACGACGATGATGATGCCAGAAGTTTTCATCGAAGGGATTGGAGGAATAGAGAAGATAACAATCTGGGTAACATCAAGATGAACATTCATTCATTCAAAGGGAAGAACGATCCAGAGGCATATCTTGAGTGGGAAAGAAAGGTGGAGTTGATGTTTGACTGTCACAACTATTCTGAGCTAAAGAAGGTGAAGTTAGCAGCGATTGAGTTCTCTGATTATGCACTAGTTTGGTGGGATCAGTTGGTGACGAATAGGAAAAGGAATCGAGAACAGCCTATTCAGACTTGGGAAGAGATGAAGGCTATTATGAGGAAGCGATTTGTACCATCTCACTATTATAGAGAGTTATACAATAAGCTTCAAAATCTGAAGCAAGGGATTAGAAGTGTGTATGAGTACTTCAAGGAGATGGAGGTAGCTATGATTCGAGCCAATATTGTGGAGGATAGTGAGGCGACCATGGCAAGGTTCTTGGCTGGTTTGAACTGGGAGATCAGGAATGGTGTGGAGCTGCAACACTATGTTGAGCTGGAAGAAATGGTTCGCATGGCCATCAAGATAAAGAACTAGCTCAAGAGGAGGAGTATTTGCGGCAAGATCATACTAATTGAAGCGACCTCAAGTTACGGCTAATGGCTCCTCATCAAAAGTGAGATGGAAAGGAGAAGCGACCGAGGATGAGCGAAACCGTTTGTGAAGCCGAGAGTAGAATCATCCAGTTCAAAGAAATCAAGGAAAGCCAACATTTCGGATGCTCGTAATCGTGATCGAAAGTGCTACAAGTGTTAAGAATTTGGGCATATCATGAGTGAATGTCCAAACAGACGAGTTATGATCATGAGAGATGATGGAGAAGTTGTAACCGATGATGAGGCTGTAGATCCTGAGATGCCAGCCTTGGAGGATCCTGATGAAGAGGAGGTTGAGGAGATTACACCGCCTACCGATCTCATTTATATAACCAGGAGAGTTCTAAGTGTCCGAATCGAGCGATGAGACGGCAGCGGCGAGAGAACATCGTTCACACGAGATGCCATGTGAAAGACAAGGTGTGCGATATGATTGTTGATGGAGGAGTTGTACTAACGTTGCTAGTGCATCAATGGTGGAGATTAGGGCGCGCTTTGAGGAAGCATCCCAAGCCATACGGTTGCGGTGATGAACGACAAAGCGTCGTTAAGGTTACAAAGCAAGTGAATGTGTTATTTCGCATTGGGAAGTATGAGGATGAGGTGCTGTGCGATGTAGTCCCTATGCAAGCAAGCCATATTTTGTTGGGACGTCCGTGGCAGTTCGACCGACGTGTGACCCATGATGGTTTCACCAACAAATATTCCTTTGAGTACAAGCAGAAGAGAGTGTCGCTTGTTCCACTTACTCCTAAACAAGTGTATGAGTGGTGGTGAAGTCCAAGGAGCAGAATGGGGAGAATAAGGAGAAATGGGTGGTCCAGAAATCATGTCTTGCACGGGCTAGCGATCTGAAGTGGGCGGTGAAAGAGGAGAGGCCTTTGGTTGTACTTTTGTACAAAGAGAACTTGGTTTCCACTAATGATCTCATTTCTCTACCCCCTTCTATTTCCACTGTATTGCAGGAATTTGATGATGTCTGTCCCGAAGATACACCACCTGGTCTACCACCGATTCGAGGGATTGAACATCAAATAGATTTTGTGCCAGGAGCTACTCTTCCAAATAGGCCAACCTATCATACCAATCCAGAGGAGACAAAGGAATTGGAGAGGCAAATTAGAGAGTTGTTGGCGAAAGGGCACGTGAGGGAGAGTTTGAGTCCATGCGCAGTTCCAGTTCTACTTGTGCCGAAGAAGGACTCGACGATGAGGATGTGCTGTGATTGCAGAGCTATAAACAATATCACGGTAAAGTATCGTCATCCCATCCCTCGTTTAGATGATAAGCTTGATGAGTTGCATGGCTCTTGCGTGTTTTCTAAGATTGACTTGCGTAGTGGATACCATCAGATTAGGATTAAGGAGGGAGATGAGTGGAAGACTGCTTTTAAGACAAAACTTGGTTTATATGAATGGTTGATTATGCCTTTTGGCTTGACTAACGCCCCTAGTACGTTTATGCGTCTTATGAATCATGTTTTGCGATATCCTAGTGTATAGCAAGAGTTATGATGAACATGTTGAGCATTTGAGGGCTGTTTTAGATGTGCTTCGGAAAGAGAGGTTGTTTGATAACCTAAAGAAGTGTATCTTTTGCACGGACAAGCTTGTGTTTCTTGGTTTTGTTGTCAGTGCACAGGTTGTACAAGTTGATGAGGAGAAAATAAGAGCTATCCAGGAGTGGCCGAGTCCGAAGAGCATTGGCGAAGTTAGGAGTTTTCACGGACTTGCTAGCTTTTACAGGCGATTCGTGCCATATTTCAGTAGTGTTGCAGCACCATTGACGGAAGTAATCAAGAAACTTGTAGAATTCCATTGGGGAGAAGAGCAAGAGAAGGCATTTCAGCTTTTGAAGTACAAATTGACTCACGCCCCGGTATCATCTCTTCCTGACTTTTCTAAATCTTTTGAGGTAGAATGTGATGCTTCTAGTGTTGGAATTGGTGCAGTTTTGATGCAAGAAGGGCGACCGGTGGCGTACTTTAGCGAGAAGCTAAATGGAGCAACGTTGAGTTATCCCACGTATGATAAGGAGTTGTGTGCATTGGTTAGAGCCTTACAAACGTGGCAGCACTATTTGTGGGCCAAGGAGTTCGTCATTCACACCGATCATGAGTCGTTGAAGCACTTAAAGGGGCAACATAAGTTGAACAAGAGGTATGCAAGGTGGATGGAGTTCATTGAGACGTTTCCATACGTCATCAAGTACAAGCAAGGGAAAGAGAATGTGGTGGCTGATGCCTTTTCTCGGAGGTATGCCTTGATCTCTACTTTAGATGCTAAGTTGCTTGGGTTTGAGTGCATCAAGAGTTTATATGCGAGTGATGATAATTTTGGTGAGATATATCGAGCATGTGAGAAATCTGCTAGTGGAGAGTACTTTAGACATGATGATTACCTGTTTAGGAGGAATAAGTTGTGTGTTCCTAAATGCTCTCTAGGTGAATTGTTGTTGCTTGAGTCTCATGGTGGGGGATTGATGGGGCATTTGGCATTGCTAAGACTTTAGTCGCTTTTACATGAGTATTTCTTTTCGGCCGCATGAAAAGGGATGTTGAGAGAATTTGTGGTAGATGTGTAACATGTAAGCAGGCTAAGTCTAGAGTCAATTCTCATGGATTGTATACACCATTACTTATTCCTACAACACCTTGGATTGATATTTCTATGGATTTTGTGTTAGGATTGCCTAGGAGTAAGCGTGGTAGCGATTCCATTTTTGTGGTTGTGGATAGATTTTCTAAGATGACAAATTTTATTCCATGTCATAAATCTGATGATGCATCTCATATAGCTGATTTGTTCTTTAGAGATGTTAGATTGCATGGCATTCAAGGAC
The DNA here is from genome assembly GCA_036937905.1 of Salvia rosmarinus. Lineage (NCBI taxonomy): Eukaryota > Viridiplantae > Streptophyta > Magnoliopsida > Lamiales > Lamiaceae > Salvia > Salvia rosmarinus. The sequence continues at coordinate 24,523,981 of CM072823.1, forward strand.
TATTGTTTCGGATAGGGATTCGAAGTTCTTAAGCTACTTTTGGAAGACTTTGTGGTGTAAGTTAGGAACTAAACTTCTGTTTTCTACTACTTGTAATCCACAAACTGACGGTCAAACTGAGGTAGTAAATAGGACTTTGTCTACTTTGCTTAGAGCTATAATTAAGAAGAACATTAAGTCTTGGGAAGAGTGTTTGCCGCATGTTGAGTTTGCATACAATCGTTCTATTCATTCTGCTACTAAGTTTTCACCATTTGAGATTGTGTATGGATTTAATCCTTTGACTCCATTGGAGTTATCTCCGTTACCTGCGCATGAACATACTGACCTTGATGGCCAGAAGATGGCTGATTTTGTGAAACATATTCATGAGAAAACAAGGATGAATATTGAGAGGCGAACAGAGCAGTACGCCAAACAAGCAAACAAAGGACGTCGCAAAGTGGTGTTTGAACCCTGCGATTAGGTGTGGTTGCATATGCGCAAGGAGAGGTTTCCATTACAAAGGCGTACAAAGTTGCTACCTCGAGGCGATGGACCATTCCAAGTGTTGGCGCGCATTAATGACAACGCCTACAAATTGGACCTACCAGGTGAGTATAATGTTAGTGCTACATTTAATATTACTGATTTGAGTCCTTTTGATGTAGGTGATGCCTTGGATTTGAGGACAAATCCTCTTCAAGAGGAGGGGAATGATGGAGTCCAAGGTTCGTTGACTCAAAACCCGGTTCGTGTTCCAAGTGGGCCAATTACAAGAACTCGAGCTAAGAAGTTCAAGGAAGGATTCATGGATTAATTCAAGAAGTTTGGGCTCAAGAATTGACCAAGAAGCCCATAGGAGATGACAAGCCCGACAGCCCATATTTCGTCAATTTAATTATGTGTGATTGGCTTTAGAATGAAGAGTATTATTTTGATTTAATTAGTATAGCCCACGAAATCAAGACATTGTTATTTTCGGATTTATGGGCCTTTTTATTAGTTAGTTTTCCTTATCAGATTAGGTTTAGATTTCAGCCTTATATAAAGGTCTTTGTGTCTTGGACGAAAGGCAGTTGATCAATAATAATTTTCGTGAGTTTTATGCCTCTCTTGAGAGTCTCGAATTCCTCTTGATTATTCCAAGACGAATTCTTTATCGACGAATCATTCGAGTTCATCAATCTCGTTTGTGTGTCATTCAGCGTTTCTGAGTTCTTGCATCAACCATCTATTTGGGGTTAGATTCAAAGGTTCAAAAATTTCATCCTTTTATTTTCGTTTCCGTGTGCGTCGTCGATCCAGCGTTCAATTCAACAAATTGGAGCAAGGATCATATCAGAGAGACAGAATAGTAGAGTGCGAGAGAGTGAGGAGCGAGGGAGATAGAGCACGGCAGATTAGGGAGAGAAATATTAGGTTATTTTTTAAAATTGATCCAATTTCTGCTGTTTCTTTTAAAGCTCATATCCAATTCAACAAGAATTAAATAAGCCCATTACAAGAAGAAAAAAAAAACAAACAACACAGATTTGAATGAGATTGCGAGGCGTGCGCCTCGTCCGGATAAGGTGTATGTTACAGTGTCTACTGGTGAGGCTGTGCCTCGCACCGAGGCGCACCTCACGACTGCCTTTTTAAACCATGAGTGGATCACCCCTTTATCATTCAGTTACATTAAATTAAGTCATCCATGCGCACAAGAAAATCTATGGTTTATTGAAGTCTATCCAGTGATGCAGAATGTACTTTAACTAATGATTTTGACAGAAATCTCACACTTCAACACATAAAACTGTGGTTAGTTTCAGGTTGGATGGAAAAAATAGATCAATGGATCTGATTGCTGGGGACTTATGAGTTATGAGTTATGAACCACATCCATGACCTGGCACTGCAGATTACTAGTATAGACATCATTGTTGAAAACATTTACCTTGTGAATTCTTGCAGTCCAAACTTGCTTCATGGTCCATGAGAGCAAAAGCTATCTCAGTTTGATTGAAAACTGCTGCCTGCATTATTGAATCATTTAAGTGAGAGGCTATTTAGATGCACTTAACTTTCATTTTAACACAAAGAATGGGCAAGGAGGTAGAGAGGAGGGAGGTAGGTGCAGGAGAGTACCAAGTGTAATAAAGACGAGCCTTGCTTGTCCCTATAATTAGCACTCACTCCCTACAAATTTGATGATGTTTTCAGTTTTAGAATGATAGATAGAAAGGCTCAACATACCATTCAGAGTTAAAGGGAAAAGAAAAACAAGGTACCTGACTCAAAAGCTTCTTGGCAGCAGCTGTGTCGCCATTTTTTATTGCTTCTCTTAAGCCCTAAGCATTTAGCAAAAATTAGCTGCAATACATATCAGGAATAAAATGACCCTGTTTTTTTAATTTGTTATAGACAAGCATGCCAAGTAATGAATACCTCTCCGGTGACTTCATAGTCAGTGGATGATATATCCACAGAAGAGTTGGAAACTTGACCAGGATTGAAAACATTACTGCAACAGTTTCACTTGTTGATGCACAAATCAAAAAAAATATGAACAATATTTGAAATTAAACATGATAAAAGGTGATCTCATAATGAATACTAGGAAATTGGTAATATTTGCATACCTTTGCCTACTGTTTGATGTTGAAACTCTACTCTTAGGAACTGGCTCTGTCTTTTTTGGCTTGGGGAATGAGTGGACAGAGGGATTTGAGGGTGTACTAAATGGCTGAAATGAGATGTAATTTGTAAGCATTAGCCATTATGTATCTCACTAAGGACGAATAGACAACAAAATATTTGCCTGTGATGACGTGGAATCCTTTGAAGGAGCAGGTGTTTCGCAAATGCATAAAGGCATTCCACACTTGCATTCTGAAATGCTAGGAAAAGAAGATTTCTCGGAACTAACTTCAGGTTTCTTATCTGAAATATCACCTGTATCTAATCTAGAAATCGAATCAGTTACAGCATTAACTTCATTTTTGGCACCTGACACACCATCCTTCTTCAATCTACAGTAAATTTGAGCTATGTTAGATACTGGAGACGAAATAAACTAGTTATATTATTGAAGATTGACGGAAAAAACTAAGAGTTCACCATCCATGCCAAAAAAAATAGCAGCTCAAAGAACATCCACCAATTTATAAATCAAGTGACATACCAAGGCTAGACCATTTGGACACAAGAGAAACCATGAAAGCAAAGATGTGCATGGCTGCTTGTTCTAAACCAAATTTGGAGGCATTCAAAAGTCGTTTTTCATGGTGATGTCCAGACTTATCGTTAGTGCAAGTTGTGCTGTGCACTACTGGAGAATGGAAATAATGTATCCAAATGTTCCGTGATGACTCCGCCGCATCCACCGCTTCTGCCTCCTGTTTCGATAACAACTCAGCTGTATCTATCTCCTATTTCCGTGATGATGCGGTTTCTCTTATAGATGCAGTAATTGTGGTGGCTTCTAGCCCTCCAGATGCTATTGTTGCTGTTTCTCTCCCTACAAAGGTTTCCCCTCCTTCAGTGGTTGCTCCTCATCCTCTCACAAGTCACAACAAAGCCCATACGCCAACAAGGGTTGACACCAGCTTTCCTCATCGATATTGGAGGAACTGACTGAGGAGTTTTTCAACACCAGAAACTTGTGCAGAAAATATACAGCCGCTTCTAGGATCACCGTGCAGCAAGGGGAATATGGATTAACTGGTCCAAATAGCTTGAAGACATGGCAGATTTGGGATATCTTTTGAAGTTCTTATAGCCTTGAGGACAGGGCTGCTTGGCACGGAGGGGCAATTGATAGCAATGCACGATAGTTAGTTATTGATTAATTAGTTATTTAAGTATATTAGTTTTGGATTAGGTTCTGTTATTATTATTATTATTTGATATTTGATTTGATTAGGTTTCATAGTTGAGTCCTGATAGGTATAGGTTTCTCTTTCAGAATCCTGATAGGTTAAGGTTATCTCGTATATGATGTTTGTCTAGGATTAAGAGTCAGCAAGAATTCAGCCTATATATTTAGGTTCTCTCTAGAGTCAGTTTTGTCAAGTATTAATTACAGAGTTTTGAGCGGCGAGGGCCTCGTTTGAGGAGAGTTTATCTATTTATTATTTGTTAAATTCCTCTTTCACAATAAACCCCATCATAGTTGTCCCCTCGTATGTTGTCGTTAGCTAGACTGTTTTTATACTTTCAGTATATATTCTGGCAGAAGTAAGTTAAATACTTGTGCATTTGAGAGAGTTCACTGTATTGAGTGTGGACAGATACCATCTGCCGGTGGTTAAGAGCCCGACTGTAGAGTTGTAAACAGGTGAAAGGGTGACTTAACAGTTAACACCTATATGAGTAAGTTACCAAATAGCCTTGCTTCGAAATAGGGGATTGTTTTCTTGGAATGTTCCCCCCTAGAGGTAGGTGTGTCATCACCGAACTGGATTACCAACTTCTTGTGTTGTTCTTTTACTGCTTCCCTAAGTTATGTTCATGAATGTTCCCATACACAAGAACATATTGTAGTACATTAGCCGATACATGTGTGCATGATTACAAAAATCTCAATGTTAAAATTTGACACTGTTCATTATTTAGTTATAGATATCTTTTATTTCTTTAGTTTATTTGGTTATTTAGGGCTGAAATAAAGTAATGGATCAAGCTTTTGTGTGGGCTTCAAGCTATTTACTTGGCCTCAAGTTTATTTAGGTCTTTAAATAGTTATTAGTGAGTTAGGAACCTTAGGGTTAGTATTATCATTTGAGTATTATTCTGGGACAGCTTCTGCTGTAGGCCTTGCAAGAGAAGTTTGGTACGGCATCTCACTGTAGGGCCTAACGAGAGGAGGGTTTTTTCTTTGTTCATAATTCAGTTCAATCAAATTCTTTCTATTTTCTTGTTCTTGTTTATCTCAATATCTTCACTCTATCAAACTTACAGCCCAAAAGTAATGCTTCAGCATGCACACTAACCCGACAAAAAAAATATTAAGAAAACAAAAAATGTAATGCAAGCAAAAATTGAAAATTTAATATGCTAATTTCAAACTCAACTGCACTGGTGTTAAGATCTATATCCATGTAAAAACAAAATTACCTAGATCTGTCATTGAAACAATCAGCACAAACTCGCACATTCGTATGAATGCCAAACTGTGGCAAGGTCTGAAACAAGGGAGAGATATTCAAAAATTTTCCATTAATCCAGACATAACGAGATATGTGCTTTCTATAGAGTGCATACCATTTGGTCTGATGAATGTTCAGCACATAAAGTACGGCCACAACATCGGCAATGATGCTGCAAATACAAGACATGTGGCAAAAGAATTACATAATGTGGAAACATATCGTAATCTCGTCACTTCCTAAGGAAAACAAGTTTTGGTACAAAGTTGGCAAAAACCTTATGATACAATAAAATCTCCAATAATTTTGAATCTAACAAGCCTTTGGATGCGGAATTTTTTACAGGATTCTATAACAGGAAAGGGTATAACATCATAATATAACATATAATGGACCAAAAATTTCTCATATTAAAACATCAAAGAAAGGCACAGGTCCTGTGCCCCAAATTAGAAAGAGGGACACAATCTCCAACCCCTAGCCTTTGATGAGAATTAGGCCTATGAAATATAAATAAATTTCTCATGCATATTGTTTAGGCCAAACCATTGAAATTGTCAAGCTAACTACAAAACTTGGATAAGGCATTGGTGAACTAAATTGACATAAGGAACCACCAGTCTATTAGCATCAGGCTAGGTTGGTCGAGAAAGAAAAACAGATCCTATAAGAGACTACAGCCACTATTTCCCAGCATGCTATGCTTGACAGATTTCAAGTATACGGTTGCCAAACGTTTCAAGCATGAACAGATAATCAAGAGGAATGTTGGAAGAGGTGGAGAAAAGAAACCCTTCTCCATTGCTAGAGGCTCAAAATGCAACAGGGTGAGGAAAAGACCAGTTGTATACAAATTGGATAGTATCAAGAGGAGACAGCCTTGCCCTTTTCAGCCATTATCCTAGAACGTGATGCTACAGAACAAATGGAATATACAGGAATCTTCATTTTGTAAAAATGACGTGACCAGTTCACAGGATCATAATCTTCATTTTAATTTAATCTTCATTTTAAATTCGACAAACTTGAAATAGTTTTGATTTAATTCTGGTTGACTTCACCTTTATCAATGTTAATATGTTATCAATGGCGGATGGTGGGTTATGGCGGTTTGCCAAAAATCAGCCATAAAGGGCAGAAGTAGATTAAATACAATTGCTAAAGTAAGAAATATTGGTCTTGTGGAAGGATTCAGCTGATTGAAATCAAACTAAAACTGAGGTTGCGACGAAAATATATAGGTTCAAAGCCAACTAATGTATTAACAATAGGCAATGAAATCAAATTTTAGGATCTAAGCCTTGGTATTTTAATATCGGTCCAAGCATGTTTTGCTCCATTTAAATCAAATGACAATTACTCCTCACATCCAGTCCTTCAGAAGCTGACCTCATTTAACATACAGAAAAATACTTCATAAGTTCAATAAAACAATTTCAAATCTTAGCACGAGGCAGAACCCAGTCCGCAGTTAAGAAGCGCATTTAGGATATAAGCAATAAATATGTAGTGCAAGATGAGTTCTACCTTTACTCTATTACATATAAATGAGTAGTGGAGTCAAGTAACTCGTTGAGCTCATTTCCGAACTCTATTTTGCCTGTACCAACATTCCATTCAGTATAGACATTATCAATTTTAAGAGAGAGGTATAGACATTATTATTACCCATTAGACCTGCCCCCTGTCCTGTCCATTATTACATTGCCTACAACTATTCCATGTCCATTCCCTCAACCGCAAGATACGTCTTTCTGAAAATGGTGAGTTAATTTGCAGTAGTAGCGCAGTAGCGCTAATTTTCCATCCAACTCTTGACAGTTTACAAAACTTATATGTGAAGAAACTACTAATCTGTCTGCCCACCACTATTGAATCCTTCAAGTCTCAATAGTCGGACATGAGGTTCCTCCTTTCCTAATTCCAAATCGAGCAATGACAATGCATCTGCAGTTTTTCACAAACCAAAGGCAATTTATGTATAGAACCGTGGGAAACTTCATCTCAAAAGCCCTAATTTATCCATCCCCATTTATAATGCTAAAGACAGATTACCCAAAACCTAGACTACTCAAATAAAGTACGCTATTCTATAGGGCATCCGTCAACAACCGTATCTGAACTATCGGTGGATCTGATTACTAACCACAAACATTCCCGTTGAATTGGCGAAATTAACCAGATCAATCTACCTAAAATCAGATCAACTCAATCATCACGCCATGCAATCACCCTTATCTTCATCAAAACAATAACACAAGCCTACATCACTTCCACATTAACCGATCTTAACAACTAAAGGCATCGACTCTACAACGGGTCAATAAAATCAGAAGCGATTGAGAGAGGAGCATAATCGAAGTAACTCGGACTAATTGTGACATCGGAAGTGAGAATTACCCGCCGGCGGAAGGTGGAGAAGCTGCATTTGCAGACATCGCAGCGAGAGGCTTCCTGGAAGGGCGGTGGCTCCACAGACATGTTCACCACTTCAGCAACAATCTTCTCTTTCCACACTGGCCACTTCAATTTTGGTTTTATCAAATGGAATTTCACCCAACTCTTCGTTTGATTGGAGTACTTTCCGACGCAAAGGTATCCTGTGAATAAATTTTAGCAAACCTCCTGGGCCGTTGATCCCATTTTTACTATTCCCGATTTCTGCCGTCCACATGGTGATCTCGCATGATAATCGATCTCAAGCACTTTATTTACTTGTTCGGTTATTCTTTATTCTAAATTTATTAACTCTTACCAACTAAACTATATTTATAAAATAAAATAAAATAAAAATAAAACTCTTTCCTATTATTATGTTCGGTTTCAAAATAAATTTTATTCCCAAATAAGTGTCTAATTAAAAAATTAATAGTAAAATGTTACAAATTTTTTTATTTTACCTATATTATTATTATTTTACTTCTTAAAACTTTTAAATAATAATTAAAGTAATAAGAATAAATTTATTACTTCATTGGTATATGTAAAGTAAGGCCATCATACACTTATTGAAGGATAGGGGAGTATATAATTATCTCATGTACATTCAAATTTTAAACAAGTTTTTAGAGGTGGCAAAATTTAGGGGTCGGACGGGCCTGACCTATGGACTTTAATTACTATCCGGATCAGATCGAGGGGGCTGCCCATATAGTGCTTACGGGCTGCCAATTTCAAAGCTCAATCCTAATAGGATACTTGTATGCTTCCTATTTGAATATTATAGTATAATACTTGAAGGAATTCTTTTATAACATTTTCATACTTCCTATTAGATATTATTATATAATATTTAAATAATAATAAGATACTTTACATATGATATTAAGCACTGTAGTATGATACTCAAAGATAGAGGAAGAAATGAGTCAAACTATTCGTGAAATTATTCGGTTTCTACCGATAAAAGTTCGATTCGAGTTTGTTTAGTGAAGTTCGTTAGCTAAACAAACAAAGCTTGAGCATGGTAGATTCAAATTTCGTTAGCTCGTGAACAAGTTCGATAACCGATTTAGTTTAAAAATATATATAATTATTAACAGATACAATTATTTTCTTTCTATAATTAGTAATTATTGTGTTAAATCTCTTAAATATTTTTATTTGTTATAAGAAATTAATAAATATATTGTGTTATTATGGATAAAATAATTTATTTTTGAAATAAAATAATTAATATTCTAAACATATACCTAAATTTGGAAAGTTTGGTTGGATTCGACTAAACTCGAATAAGCTCGTGAGCTCGAAATATTTGATAAATAAAATTGAGACTTGTTCGACATTAAACAAACCAAGCTCGAAAGAATACAGATTTGGCTCATTTCGATTCGATTACACCCTATTAAAAGATAATAAAACACTTGTTTGCGTCTTATTCAGTATTATATTAACAAATACCAGGCAAACTTTTTATCCCAAAAATATCGAGCTTTTTCGGCCCAAGGCCCAGTGGACCCGACAGGCTATCTGAGCGGGTTTACTAAGCTTGATTTTTTTCGGACCTCTATTTTATCAGCCAGGCCCAACCCCAATTCTGGTACCCCGGGCGCAAGGCCAATTTCGTCGGTTCTACAAACTAGTACACCTATGCCAGAAGATTTGTGTCAGTAAGCTTTGCTTGAAAAACAGAAGTACAGAACATTGAAAGCCCAAGGAAAATCTGAAGAAGCTTTAAAAGCATTTAAAAGGGGGAAAGCTGCAGCCATTGGATTTAGTTAAAAAGCTTTGTCATCAAGCAACATAGATGATATTCAGCTATAGCTTCTGGTCCTAAAAACAAGTTCCCGTCTTTAAAGAGTAAAGAAAATGATGATGTTTCTGGTGAACTCAAGGAATTGGGATGGTGACGCAGAAAAACAGGTAGCAACCTGCCTTTGGAGGATGAACTTTTTTCGCTTCTCATGGAAGTCTAGTGTTATCGATCATAACAAAAGGGCTCTTGAACTAAAACAAGCTGGGAATATTGTTGAGGCCAAGGAAGAATTAAATGAGAGTGGAAATTCTTGGAAGAAAAATAGAGGAAGATGAGCTTCTGGGTGGATCTGATGATCAACATTCTTCACCAATACGCAGTGTATGGATGCTGATGAGTGTCCTAAATTTTCCGGAACATATAAATCTAATCTGAATTTGGATAACAATCAGTTGATTGAAATGTCTGATGATTATTTTGTTGATTGTAATTTTATCTTTATGTAATGCAGGGAGCGTCGTATTGACAAATTTCTTAATTATATTATATTTCTAAATTCATACGGAAATTTTTTTTTATATGTAATCATAAATTGGTAAAGTAAGTATTTCATATGTTTGCGATGCATATAATCAATTTTAAGAAAAGCTAAGTACATCTATATTTCAATTAAAATAAGTGTATAATCTCTTCAAAGTTTCATTAAAATGATCCATACAATAATATGGTGATCTTTCTTGAGAAGGATATACAATTAAATGTATATTTTATCGTAGAATAATATATTACTAATGTTTTAGATGGACAAAAGAGGGGATAATCAAAAATTATGATGGGGTGGTTTCTTGTGAATATATATTTACGTGAATTATAGTTCAATTTTTGACCTATAGTGATTTTTTAGTTCGATTATAATAATCACAAAGCAGAAAATTTTCTTAATATTAATTTCATTTAATTATTTTTAATTAAATAATAGCATAATTTTGATCTCATAGTGACTTTTTAGATCGAATTTACAAATATCACAAATATAGCTTGTACATATCTCTGTTGTTCACTTGATAGCTCGAGTCAAAATTTTGACCAACAAAAGTTTGACATGTATCACTGGAAGATGATTTCTAATGTTATGTTGTTCTTTTTTTTGTGATGCCAAATTAGTTTTCGACGATACACATCAGCTTTAGTTGGCTATAAATTTGACTCAGACTAGTAATTAAAAATCGATATGAGTAAATATTATATTTGTAAGTTCGAATTAAAAATTTCAAAGTTTGGACAATAATTTAAAAATAATATATATTCAATATGCAAATTTTACAATTTGGGTCCACTAATATGTATTTTCAAACAAGTTCTTGTATGAGACACTCCAGTTCAATCAAATTCTTAATTTATATCGTTGAGCCACTTTATGTACAAGCAATTATCATCATCCACTTACAGACAATCCGTAATACACATAGAAGCATAAGTGAATAATGGTACTTGAAAAAGGATTAAGTGTATCTGAAGGCATACACTTAGGTTAAATTGTAATGAAAATGTCATTTTTAAAAAATTAGTAGTACAAAATAAAATGTTTTAATTTATTGCAATTATGATCACCTTCAAATTTGATGACTCATCAAACTTTTGATTTCAAGCAAATTCTCATTATTTGAGCATGTGATCAAAAAATCAAAGACTAAGTTTTGATGCGTTTGAGAAAATAGACATTTTGAAATATGAAATGATGTCCAGTACTTGTTGGTCGTGATAAATTTCACAAAATATGCAAACATTGATTATCATTGTCGAATAAGTGTCATTTGGAGAAATTCATCATAATTAGTAAATATTGAATGTCAAGTCATATCATATTCGTCAAATCTAACCTTTGATTTCTTAAATTGAGGGCTCAGAACAATAAAAATTATAAAACTCATGCTTTCAATGTAATTACCTCTTAAAAAATAAAACCACATTTGTCATAAAGAAGTTGATATTCGCAATTTACACATAGAAATATGAATATTTCCCTTTAGTAATTTCACTTTTACCCATTAATTTATTACTTTTTTTTGGGTTGGGGGATTGGATTACCCATTAACTATTATAAATTCATAAATAAAATAATATCCCGTCAAATTTAAAGATTGAATTAACCAATTGGAAAAACTTGAAGACCTAATTCCTCGAGCTAACAAATTTCATAAACTCATACGAATCTCATTTGAAACATGTAGGCCATGTTTGATAGCCAAGATAAACTCTAGATAGCTAACATATCTGACTTTATATGTTTGTTTGATACACTAGATTCTTATCTTTCTGGCCCGAGTTTATTCGAAAGCCCGTTTATATTTTACTGTTCTTCTTATGTAAACACATCTGTCGTTCTGCCCAAGTTTAATATTCCTTTCTAAACGGTAATACAGATAACACATACTGAAAGACAACATGATTCGCATAGCAGCTTCCAGAGTCGCACCATTGGCCATCGTGGCTTCCGGTCGGAAGTCGAGATACCGCACCACCACCACCACGGCGTAGCCGTGCTCGCCGTCGTCAAGCAACCTCACGCAATTTGTTCTTGAGGGCATTTTCGTCAGAGCCCGCCAAGATTCCACCAAGCCCAAATCCGATGAGTCGCTCCTCCGAGTTATCAAGTCCGAGATTCGGTGTGCTCTCGAGACTCGCACGAAGAAGAGGTTTTAATTTTTCATTTTCCTTCCAATTCTAATTTATTCGCTTAAACTCTCGATTCTACATAACTCTCAGATTCTACATTTGCTTCCTAGGTTTATGAGGGAATTAAAAGGAAAATTTTGGTCTCTTATAAATTCAAAGATTCTACATTTTCTTGACTGCACATACTCAATGAACTATCGTTCATCAACCCAATTTCAGAGAGAGAAGACGTAGGAACCCAATTTCAAAGAGAGAAGACGCAGAGCCTCAAACCATCAACCTAATTTCAGAGAGAGAAATCAGAACCCAATTTGTTGGGATATAATTGTCATTTCAAATTTGTTTGTAAGGTTAAAATTGTAATTTTCTAATTTAATCTCAATTATAAACTGTTGTATCAAACAACTAGTTTATGTTATCTAGGTTTTCTATCTTATGTACAAAACAATAAGATATGATACAAATCTCACATATTATCATGTTTCTTATCTATCTTAATATATCTTATATTGGCTATCAAACAGGCCCCTAGTGTATATATATGTCGACAAGAATAAGGGTTGGAGTTGGGATAAAAGATTAGGGATTCGCATAGTAATGGAAGGTTACATACAGTGAAAAAGAAAAGACAACATAAGACGAGTCAAACAAAACACACGCTTTCAAGTTAGACTTTGAATATGTCAACCAACTCCATTTCCTTTGTCCCCACATCACACCTCCATCAATAATAGAATAAGGTTTTCTCTTTGATCACGAATTTAATTCAATTAATTAAAAATTAGTAAATTAATTTAATTCAATTAATTAAAAATTAGTAAATTTAGAATAAGGATTATAGATTGAATAATTACAACAGTAAGAGTTTTATTTATTTTATGATAATTTTTATGAGCACTAAGCAAAATTTTTATAATTTTTTAATCGATTTAATCCGTATAAAACTCATATGCAAAAGTTCATAAAAGACAATTTTCCATTTTGGAACAAGAATAATGCTCTCTCATTATTAAGAATTCAAGAGGGAGAGTGTGTTTAGCAGAAAAAATTTACATGGGACAACAGAAATTTCTATGAATCTTCTTGAAATACCAGCCTCAGACTAAACAACCATCCTTCCCTTTCACATGCTCTTTGCCGCGTACTGAAGACTTCACACATAGATATACCAGTCTTTTCTCATCCCTTTTGTCACACAAGAAATTAAAATTCTGTTCGAGAAAAATCACTCCCTTTTTTCTGTTGGCGTCTTTGATTGATCAAGAAAGGAAAAAAGAGAGGTGTTTGCATATGCGGTTTTGGTATGCCTCTCTTTTTTTATAATCAAGAGGTGTTAGTTATCTCAGTTTAGAGATGGAGAAGAAGCAGCGCCCTTCTCAAGGCTGCAGTGTTCTTGGCTTGATCAAGGTAGTTTTCGAAACTTTTCTGATAATCGGAGAATTATTTTGGTGGGAATATCCGTTTTATCGTTTTGGCAACTGAAGGCCCTCATCATAGTTTTGTGCAGCAAGTTCTCGATTATGTGCGTAATTAAGGATGATTAGGTTAAGTGCCAATTCGATAATTAACAGTGATGATTAGTATATATTTGGTAAGAAAATCTCATCCTAGTTTTGTGCAACGAGTTCTTGATTGTGTTTGTGTAATCAAGGAGGATTAGATGTGGTATAGGTTATTTTTAAGTGCTGATTGTTAGATAATTAACCGTGATGATTAGTTTATATATTGGGTTTTGATGTGTGGATGGTATAATTGATGATTTGATTGATGGTAGCTTGTTTTTGGAACTCTTTTTTATGTGGGATTTGCAGAAAATTGCTTGTTTAGAGGGATCTTCACCCAATACTGGAAAAGGGAAGAGCAAGACTTCAACGATCACGAATCAAGTGAGCCATGGGTTCCACTTGGTGAAAGGGCAATCAGGTCATGACATGGAGGACTACCATGTTGCTGAATACAGGAAGAAGAAGGATCATATTCTTGGTTTGTTTGCAATTTTCGACGGCCACCTAGGCGATCGTGTCCCGACCTATCTAAAGGATAATCTCTTCGACAATATACTACAAGAGGTGTGTGTTCAGTTTATCTATGTGCCCCTTCTTATTTCATCTCTGTTTGTGGATCATGGTGTTCTCGAGTTGAAATCTTTAGCCCTTGGATACTATTCAATAGGATTTTGTGTTTCGTGTGTTTTCACTGTAATCTAGAGGCAATGATGCAAATCGATACTTGTAGGAAGTTCGAAGGATTATCATGTCGTATGCATACATAATACTTAAAGTTGTTACAGAGGTAACTTATGCCGATATAGATGGTGTGAGCAGTCGTGCTTCATTAGGATATGTGGAGAATGGCTTAGCTGATGTATGCTAGGGCTAAGAAGGTTGTCGAAGAAGTATATAAATATATTAATCAACTCACCAACTTAGTGATCAATTTCACTTTCATATAAAAATGGCAACTATCATGCCCATTACTAGGCTTCCTTTTTCATAGGCATTTTATTGAACATTTAAGAAAAGGAAATAGCTTTCCAAGACCATGAAATTTTTTAGTTGTGGATTTGCGCCACAACCAATGTTCCACTTCGTGTTTATTGAATTTGAGCTTTACATAGTAAGCTAACATGGCTAAATAAGCAAAGATATTCAACATATATTCCATGGTTGCGATTGTCACTAGACAATTGCGAAAAGATGGAGAATCAATCCGTCGAAATTTCTTCCAGTATGGTTTAACCTCTTCTTTATCTGAAGGTATCTTTTTATTAACTTGTGCAGCCCAATTTTGGGAGGACCCCACGTCTGCTATAAAAATGCTTATCATTCAACCGATAAACTCATCCTAGAAATCCATGCAATTAGGACCGGTGGCTCGACTGCAGTTACTGCAATTGTCATCGATGGAAAACATCTGTGGGTGGCAAATATTGGAGATTCGAGGCGGTGATATGTAGGAATAAAACTGCCGAACAGCTCTCTGTTGACCACGAGCCGCACAGTGAGAAGAGGAGAATCGAGAAGCAGGGTGGTTTTGTGACGAGTCTTCCTGGTATTACTCTTTCTCTTTCAATAGCTCTATTAGGTATATTATAGATGGTTTGATAGTATTGAGTGTGTTTGGAATTTTGTGATTTGATGCCATGAAAATTAAGGCTCCTATTTCAGGTGACGTACCTCGTGTTAACGGCCAACTCGCCGTTGCACGTGCTTTTGGGGACGAAAACCTGAAGGCGCATTTGAGTTCGGAGCCCGATGTGCGTAGTATACACATTGACTCAAGCACACAGTTCGTCATATTGGCAAGTGATGGCTTGTGGAAGGTCAGTTTTTTTATATTCGGTAATGAATCCTAACACAATCTAGCTAAACTAATGATACTCGTTGACTTTAGCTAGTAGCTATATGCATATGGATTTTGTCGAGAATACTCTTGTTTGAAAAATGGATGGCATTAAAAGATCATGAATTTTTTTTGGTCAATTTAATACAGAAATTTAAAGGCCGCGTCACGGTGGACTCGAACCCGAGACCTTTGGCCTCGGGCATTAACCACTCTACCACTAGGCCAACACACACACACTAAAAGATCATGAATTATTGTCTAGATATGTAATTGAATGGTGTGGCATTTGCAATGGTGATACAGAGATTTTATTGTGTCTGATATTCTTCGAAATATGCAGGTAATGAGCAACCAAGAGGCGGTTGACATAGTGAAGAACATGAAGGACCCTCAAGCTGCTGCGAAGCGTCTAACCATGGAGGCTTTGACGAGAAAGAGCAAAGACGACATATCGTGCATTGTGATACGCTTTGGCTGATGCCGTGAGAAAAAATGAGGACGATAAACAAAGAACACAGCCGAGAAATGGCGCAATAGATGTATCTACCAAGTGTGCTGCTTTGCAGGTTGCCCGTGTATAAATAATTAGGTTTGTTTGGAAAAGAAGTTTGTTGCAGTGTTGCTTGGAACTGCTGGAAAGAATCGAAGTACATAGTTTGCTTCTCTCTCGCTCTGTGAAAAGCATTGTTTTGGTGTAGATGATTTACTTTATTCGTCTTTCTGAGATAGGGAAAATCTTTTTTTTTTTTTTTTGTTAATATATAATCGCACATTTCTCTGAACACTTTCCTATTTGTTGTATGCGTATATAGCCATGAGAAATAACTAAAACTGGGAACAACTTATTCAATGACGTTTGGAGTTGTTTATTTTTAGGGATGTGTATCTAATGTAATGATACGAATTGGCTAAGTTTATTTTAAAGAGACTATAAGTTTTAAGAGCTTATAAGATATTTCAAGAGCTTATAAGATATTTCAAGAGCTTATAATATATAATATTTAAAGAGTTTATAAGTTGTCAAAGTATTTGAAAAATTGAGCTTATAACCTAGAGAAAGAAATATAAGTTAGAGAGAGAAACTCATAGACAGAGAGAGAAAATTGACGAGCGATGAAATTGATAGTGTATGTATAGAAAATAACGAATTATAGTAAGATTATTTTTGTAAATTTATTGTTACTTATAAGTTTATGAAAATAAGTTAAGGTTTAACTACTTACTTTTAGAGAAGCTTATAAGCTATTGGAACTTATTTTCACAGCTTATAAATTATTTAGGAACTTATTTTATCAAATACTTTGGATAAACTTATAAGTTCCTAAATAATTTATAAGCTATTTTAAAGAGCGTATAAATGATGTTACACCTAAACTGAGTAGACAAGTATCTCGTTATAGAGCGTGATTTGTCGCAGTCGTACTGGCAAATTATGGGGAAAAAATATTATACTCTCTCCGTCCTATTTAAAGTGTCTCAATATTTCTTTTTGGTATGTGTATTTAGAATAAATGTATAAAGTAGTTAAATTATTAAAAGTGAATAGGGTTCACACTTTTTGAAATGATGATTATTTCCTCAAATGAAATGAGACATTTGTAATGTCATCTCCAATACTCAACACTAAAATTAACTCAATTTTGCGAATTGTCACATCAAACAAGAATTCATCTCCAATATATAAACTCAAATCCTAACTCAAGAATAATATATATATATATATATATATATATATATATATATATATATATATATATATATATATATATATTCCTTCTCATACCACTTTTATACTTTTACAAAATAAACCTTTATATTTATTGATATTACACATTAAATCCATTTTAAATTTTCAATACATAATTTAATACGAAATGAACTAGTACTAAATAAATTGGTTATAAATAAATAAAGATAACTAAATTACCTATTCAAATAAGAGAAAATTGCATAAATAGATTTAATGATTGTAATAAATCAATCTCTAATATTATTATTTATTATCTATGAATTAATAATTGTTATATAAATATAATTTATATTAAATAGCTTGGTTATAAATAAATAAAGATAACTAAATTACCTATTCAAATAAGAGAAAATTACATAACTTGATTTAATGATTGTAATAAATCAATATCTAATATTATTATTTATTATCTATGAATAAATTATTAAAGTTTAATATTTTTTCTACAAAGAAAAAAGAATAAGACACTAACAAATATAGAAAACAAACTAAACGACTTTTACAATTCCATTTAAGTGCAAAAAACTAATATGCAAAAGCCCATGGAAGCCACTTTTAACAAAGCCCAGATCAATTAATATAAGAATGCCCTAATTATTTTAATGGTTGTCTCCTTCTTCTTCACAGTTGCGTTTCTACAGAGCCACTCTTCACTCTTTTTCCTTTCTATGATATACCAAACACATATCAATGTTCAAAGTAGCAGGATTATTCTGCAATATCATCAAAATAAAAAGTGAGATGCGTCAAGCTACAGTACAAACGCATATTTGAGTTTGAAGGAAAGTGAAACTTCATCAAAACTTATTTTAAGTTTAGATTTGTAGTTACATTGAGAAAGAATATCAACTAGAAAGAATATCAACTGCAAAATGAGTTTTGCAGTTGAATTGAAGATGACCTAATGAAATAAAAAAAAAAATGGAACATTTTAAACGATACAAGCGAGTAAAACATAGCACCAGCGATGTTCCCCTAAAAGGGGGGGAGAGCTTTCAGTATTTTCCATTTCTTCGTCTTTTAGTATTATAAAGTTGTTCTTTTCTTTCTGGCCCCCACTTTTCTTTCAAACGCCACTTTTAAATATTTATTTTCCTTAATATACCTCTATTTAGTATTTTAGCTAAATTGTCGATCATATCTTTTTTATGTAACTTCACTTTTTCAAGTACATTTACTACATTTTCTTAATATGTACTGATAATTATTTTCAATTAATAATTTTAAATAAGGTTTAAGTATATATTTTAAAAATATTTCATTTTTAGCGGAAAAAAAGAACATAAAAGACAAATTGTCAAATGTTAGAATGCATATCTTTATTATATAATTACAAATCCTAAATCTGTAATATTGCTTTGTCAATTGTTTATAAATACAAGAGGAGATAGGGATGTCCCATATGAACAGTCTAATGGTTAAGATGAGTTCGTATGGTAGAGGTCATGATTTCAACCTACCAAACGTTTATGGATTTGAGTCACACACCTGGTTTTCAAATGTGATTTACTTGTCCTATGTGGTTTAAACTATGCGAGGCGTGAGGTTTCTGGGTGCGCATAACAAGAGAAGATAGGGAGCCAAGAGGTTAAATGTGATTTACATGTTTTGTATCATTTGTTAATTGGGATTTATACACAATCATAACGAAGTAAGAAACTGAACCAATTATGCTCGTTTCTCCTCCGACATTTCCAAGCAACTATTTTCAATAGTACATGTAATTATTATATCGCCAATAATTTGAAAACAAAATAATAAAGAAACAAACCCATAAAATGAATCTAAAAAGAAGAATAAGAAATAATTAAAGATAAACTATACTAACTCGTTGCAGTAACAGCTCATGATCAGAAGAGATAACAGCTCCATAAATGGTAGAAATTTGCCTTCATTTTGTTTATTTGTCACTTTTGAGGATTTTGACGGTGAAAAGATGAACGGAGATTAGTAATATGGAATGACGGGTGGCGGCGGAGATGCGAGAGACTCACATTATTGGTGGCAACGGTATGTGTTCGCGGAGGAGGTGGTGGCGATGAGTAAACATATGGTGGTGGGGAGGCGGTGGCGGAAGAGGTGGGGATGAATAAAGGTATGGTGGAAGTGTAGGTGATGAGTGTTGGTGAGATGGAGGTGGTGGGGATGAATACTTGTATGGTGGATGTGTTGGTGATGAATGTTTGTGGGATGGGGGTAGTGGGGATGAGTACTTGTATTTGTAGGGTGGAGGCGGTGGGGACGCCACGAGGGTGGTGGTGATCTGCATTCGGGGTGGGTGGGGGTGGGGTGGGGTGATGTATATACATGGGGTGAATGTGAAGGGGAGGAGGTGATGAAAATACATAAGGTGGAGGCGGAGGCGGTGAGGGAGGGAGGTGATGAATAAATGTATGGTGGCGGAGGAGAGGGTGAAGGTGGCGGTGGTGGTGGAGATGAGTAGACGTATGGTGGAGGTGGGGATGGTGAAGGTGGTGGTGGTGGTGGAGGAGGAGATTAGTAGACGTATGGTGGAGGTGGAGGTGGTGGTGGAGGAGATGAGTAGACATATGGTGGAGGCGGTGACCGTGAAGGCGGTGGTGGAGGAGGTGAAGAGTAGACGTATGGTGGAGGTGGGGACGGGGAAGGTGATGGGGGACGTGATGAGTAGTCGTAAGGTGGCGGCGGAGGGTGGAGGTGGAGGTGGAGGTGATCTATAGTGAGTATTGGGCGAGGACTTATGCGATGGTGGTGGTGGAGAGTAGTGATGGTCCATGGGTGGCGGCGGAGAACGGACATGACTCCCCGGAGACATGTTGTGGTAGGCGGCGGCGGTGGGAGGTGATCGTAGGTGGTGCTGGAGGTGGCGGAGGCGTGACCCAATATTCGGCGAAGACTTGGAGGTGAGGCGGAGGCGGTGGAGAAGGATGACGAGATGGCCTCGGAGCTTGGTGGCTTAGGCGTCGGCGTCGGCGTCGGCGCTTCTCAAGCGCCGCCATGACATGAAGCATTTGGACTTTCTACGATCGTGCGGCTTAGCCGCAAGATCGGAGGCGCATTCCTTAGCGAGACCTCGGTTACTCTTACTCGAATGCAATTTTCCTTGCCATCAAACACGGCGGCGCCGCTTGAATCACTGACCATGGCGACTCGCCGGTGAAGTAATCAGGAGTAGGTGAAGTTCTCGTAGCGGTGGCGGGGCGGTGGCGGCACCACGCCGATAAGGCGGTTGTGAGCCACGTTCGGTGCTCCAGCTCGTGATGGTGATCTCTGCCCGCGCCCCGCAGGTGTTGAAGCTCATATCGAACACCGTCGCTCCTTGAGCATCCCAATCTGCGGCGAGCACCCGTCATATTGTCATTCATCGAATGAGCTCGTTCAACGTCTTCCCATCTTCCCAATCTTGGCGAATGCGGCCGCCGAGATTGTTATTCGCCAAAGACCAAGACCGAAACCGCGAGTTGCTAGATTCTCCGGAATGCCGAACCGAAGCGGTTATCATTAATGAACAACGCGCCCAAATCCTTATCAAAACTCGCATCGGAACGCCGCCAAGTCGTTGAACCGAGGTCGAGAAACTTCGGCGATGGCGCCAAAGCACCACCTTCGAAATCCGCCCGACAGGCGGTTGTTGCTCAAATCCACTCGACGGTGATCGATCTTAATTTAGTTAGGGAAATAAATGCGAGATGAACACCAGGATTTCGTGGTTCGATCTATGAATAAGATCTCGTCCACGGGAGAGAGAGAGTTCGTGTATTGAATGTGTAAGAAGTGATTACAAAGAGTGTGAATGAATCTATGTCATCTAATCTAGCCTCTATTTTATAATAATGTATTGACCTAGATCTCGAATCAAAGTCTTCTCTAACTAGGATTCGAGATCCTATCCTTCTTGAATTAGGATTCTTTTAGATATGGTCGAGCTTTCTGCGTTCCCACCGACTTTAGGAGTCTTCATGGGCGAACTTGTCCAGCCGAGCTTGATGTCGGGGTTACTTGTATTGGGCACGATGCTTGGGCACAGTAGTTGGGCGTATCTATCACACCCCCCAAAAGACGCAGAAACGAGGTCATCTTGGATTGGGGTTGTTGTGACGAAGCGGGTTTGGACGATCTTTGACATTCTTTTCATTGTCCGACTTTGTGTGTCGATGCTTGGACGTCAGATATCAGTATGCGTGCTTTCGCAGAGGCGTCTGCCGAGGTCTTTTGTTGTTTGTATCTCGGCGAGGTGTCACGGCTTCGCAACGAGGCGTTATGCCGAGGTCTTCTGACTGGCTTCACCTGACGAGGCGTTAAGCCGAGGTCTTCGACCGCTTCACCCGACAGGCGCGGCGAAGTCTTGGTGATCGAACCCGTCGGCGTTAAGTTGATGTCTTTGGGCTGGCTTGACCTGTCGAGGCGTTAAGCCGAGGTCTTGTGAATGGCTTCACCTGTCGAGGCGTTATGCCGAGGTCTTCTGACTGGCCTCACCTGACGAGGCGTTATGCCGAGGTCTTCGATCGCTTCACCGACGAGGCGTTAAGTCGGAAGTCTTTGCCGGTTTAACGACGAGGCGTTAAGCGAGGTCTTCGACCGCTTCACCGACGGCGCGGCGGGGTCAAGACGGATTTTCCGCCGTTCTTGAGTCTTGGACGCGGGATACGCATTTAATGCGCATTAAATTGGCAGCGGTTGGATTCCCGATAAAGTGCATATTAGGGGAATGTCTTCCTTGATACGCAATATCTCTTATCACTTTGCCTTCTGCATTTCTCTGGTTTTCAAAAAACTCCTTGCCTTCTGCGAGAAACAGTTATTCTGCGCCATTGACGACTTGAAGCTTCTTGTCTTCTTCATCGATAAACAAAAGTAAGTAATGGCTACTTCTTCTCATAACGAGTCGCCTGAGCGTCAAATCGTGTCTGTTTCCCCGTCTAATTCGTTAGTGTCTCTGCCTGTTTTTACCCGTATTCACATGCCTCTCTCTGAGTGTAGTCTGCGATTCCCCTCAGTGGGGGATTGCGGTAAAGTGTCTTCTTTTTCTTCAATCTTAGGTATTTCTGATATTAGGGACATCTCGCTCAATATAGTATTCCTTCTAATATTGAGTTCGTTGCCCCGTCCAGGAGGATAGGGCTTGTGCCCCTCGGATGGTTTTATTCTTGTGTATGAGGGCGACCTCAAGGCTGGTCTTGTCTTCCTTACCCTTATGTATCGTTGAGTTCAAGAGATGTTTGGCCTATCTCGCCCAACTCTCGCCGAACTCATTCCGCATACGAGCGCCTAGGTGTCATGCTATAGGCATAATTTTCCTTTGACCTTGGGGCTTGTCCTTCGCAGAATCGAAGCGAAGGGCGGCTCGGGGTGGTATTATCTATCACCCCGTAGGAAATTCAAAGCCAAGATTAAATCGAAGATCTCCAACCCGCGAAGAAGTTCTTCTTACCGGTTTCGAGACATATGGAGTTCCATGGCGATCCGATAAGATCGCCGATGTGTTTGTCGACAAGGGCTTGGTGACTGGAGGAGGGCTGGACAAAATTGGCCTTGTTGACGAGGTCTTCTCGAGGCCGAGCTTGCGTGGCGGGCTTAGTCCTTATGATCCTACCTCCAGGGGTGGAGTCGGTAAGGGTGAGGCCCTTTTTTTTTTTTTTTTTTATGATTATACGTGTTGATGCTGACCTATGTATTTCCTGGTAGTGAACCTTCTAAGGGAAAAAAAGAAGAAAAGGAAGGAGCCGATCTCTGTGGCCGAGCCGATCTTTGCGACCGAGCCGCCGTCTCTGACCTTGAAGGATATCGAGGACATGCCCGAAATGGGTGTGGAGCCTTCGAGGTCCCTTCACCGCAGACCACTCAAGCGCTTGAAGGCGGAAGCATGTAATCCCCGAGTCCTCGGTTCTTTGCCGAGGTGAGTCTGAGATCATTGGTTCCAAGTCGCCTGCCTCTCTTCTCAGGGTTTTGTACCGTCCTTATACTTTGTGTTGTAGTATAAAAATTGTGTTCTTCGACACGATGTATATATTGTATAGGAGTCGGGGCGTGGCGGCCGAGGTGTCAAAAATGTCGATCTTATATCGGATTACTTGAAGGCGCCGTTCTGTGATTTGACTGGGTGGCCGGTATGCTCGGGAGGTGGAGGCGGAGAATACCTCCCACTCAAGAAATATCCGAGGCCGAGGCTAAGGTCCGGACCTCGTCAAAGAAAGCGGCTGATGCGATGGCCATTGAGGCGGCAAGGGCGGTCGGCGGAGGCGGTGTGGCGGAGGCGGCAAGGGCGGGGTGGCGAGGCGAGGTTGCCTTGATGAAGGCCGAGGTGGAACAGTTCGCCGTCGGGAGGCGGACATGGCGAGCTCTCGGGAGAGAACGCCGCGCTTTGCGGAGAGGCTGTTCATGTCGGCGAAGCCTCGGGATGGTTCGGACGGGCCGAGGTGCTTAACAAGCGCCGTCTCGGATCAATCGAAGAGTTCGCCGAGGACTACCTGGACTGGACAAAGCCAAGTATGGGTGCGAGGAGACCGAGGATGATGTCTGAGACGGCCTATTTTGATGTGCTCGCCCGCGGCTGAAGGAGCTTCCGTCTTTGCGAGAACCTCGCCTCCTCGGTTCTTTTGTCCGGAGTCTGCTCGCGCTGTCCCGTGGATCGGGATCCCGACCAAGCTTTATTGTCGATCATGCAAAGGGGTCGGGAGGCGGTGATCTTGCGGCGTCGAGACTCGGTGGTTCCAAGAGGCCGGCCGAAGCGGGCCGAAGTAGGCGGAAGAGGCCGAGGCTATCCAGTTTTGGAGGCGGCGGATGTGGGCGAGGCGAAGCTTCGGAGGGTCGATTGATCCCATCCTTTTTTTTTTTTTTTTTTTTGAATGTAAATGTGTCTTGATTTTTGCCTATGGGCATGTTAATAAAATCACAAGTTCATGTTAAGAAACTTATCTTTTTATTGGTTGTCTCTCGAAATGCTTGATCTTCTCCTCGTTGAACCGAATCGAAGACCTATCGCGGGCTCTTGAGTTGAAAGAGATCGAACTCCTCCATATAAAGGGACAGCTTGGTCATGTACGGTGAGTCGATGTCACATAGAGCCGCCGGGAGAGCCGTGACGAGCTCCGTGCTCGCTTTTGAATGGATGAGGCGTTCGAGGTCGCGAGGAGAAGGCAAGGTGATAGCTAAGGAGCATGCCGAGTACGAGGAGGTTATCCACCGAAATGGTGGGATGACGATCCGGAAGTTGAAGCGAGGTTGTCGAGGCCGCCGCGTTGTCAGCGGGTACCGCGCGAATATGGTCGGACCTCCGGCACCACGGAGCGAAAGTTGAATTAAAAAGTGCTCGGCTCATATACAAAGCTCACATCGCCGACAACCACAACTCGACCAAATACTTGACGGGATCAGAGGCCTCTTCTTCTGGGAGCTTCTCGGTCCAGAATAAATGAACCAAATTATGACGATCCGGAGTGGCGGCGTACAGAGAGGCGTGCTATTGCCCTTGAACGCCGTGGACCCTCCAGCGCCGAGACCAAGGCGTCATCAAGTGGCCGAGGCCGAGCTCGCAGAGCTGCGTCGTCAGTGACCGAGGTCGTGTTGGTCGGGCCCGTAATATAGACCGAGGGACGAGGTAGAGGTAGGATTAGTATAGATGAGGCTGAATTCCGATTTTTCTAGGGATTGGCTCGACTTTTCCGATCCGCCTCGTCCTCGTAAAATGTAACCGTACATCTTTTATTTAATAAGAACGGTTTCTTGTTGACTTTGTATTTGAACAAGAGTAATATCGAAAGTAGTTAGATCCTCGTAGAGAATTCCGCTTCGAAAGAAATCGTTCTCGTACGAAGGTAGGGGTTCCTGTTTTTTTGCCGAGGTCGTCGGGAGGGGTGGTCCCCTTCATCTACATAGAGAGAACGGCTTCGAAATAAACGAAGGTAGTCTGATCTCGTATGTAGGAATGGTTCCTGTTTTTTGCCGAGGTCGTCGGGAGGGGTGGTCCCCTTCATCTACATAGAGAGCGGCTTGAAATAAGCGAAGGTAGTCGATCTCGTATGTAGGAATGGTTCTGTTTTTGCGAGGTCATCGGGAGGGTGGTCCCTTCATCTACATAGAGAGCGGCTTGAAATAAGCGAAGGTAGTCGATCTCGTATGTAGGCATGCGGCGTTTAAATTTACATTCGTATAAACAGATGTAATCGACCTCCGTCGAGGAATTTGTCCTCGTAGAGGGTAAATAATGTGAAGATTAATTATGCATTAGTGACAAGTAGAACTCGTAAAATAATATTTTATAGATAAAAGATGGCGCGACCACCAAATAAGACTCGGACTCTAAACAGGACTTTAAAATATAACCGAACAAGACCCGACCCTTGACACTTATGCATAATATTTCTTGGATGGATGATGTGCCATGCGTTGGGTAATTGCTCACCGGACAATTGAGCGAGCTTATAGGCCCTTGCCGAGGACTTCGTCGACAGGTAAGGTCCTTCCCATGGCTTCCAACTTGCCGAGGCTTGTGGCTTGTCGACTTCATTATTTGGTCTGAGGTCGCCCACTTGGAATTGTCGGGTTTTAACGCTGGTTGTAATACCGAGCAACTTGTTGCTTGTCTGAAACTTCCTTGATGTGGCGAGGTCTCTCTTTCTTCGAGCAGGTCTAGATCAGCTCGTAGATTTTCCCCATTTGCTTGCGAGAAGTCGATGGCACGAGGACTCGGTACTCCGATCTCTGCGAGGATCATTGCTTGGTTCCATACACCAAGCGTATGGTGTTTCTCCGTTCGAGTCAGGGGTGTTGTTGATGCGACCATAAGACACTGTGGTAAATTTTCCACCCAGGCCTTTAGCTCGGTCGAGGCGAGTTTTAGACCACTTTACGATGGTCATTGGTAACCGGCCCGACCATTTGCTTGAGGATGGGCCACCGAGGTGAACTTTCTTGGATCCAAGCTCTTGACACCAATCTTTGAATGTCTTATCCGTGAATTGTGTTCCGTTATCCGAAAGGAGGATATGGGGATGCCGGCGACACACTATGTTCTTCCATACGTACAGTTGAGGCGTTCTTGCTTGTGATTTTCGCGAGGGCTCGGCTTCCACCCACTTTGTGAAGTAGTCGATCGCAACAATTAAAATTGGGCGTCACGGTGCTTTACAA
Organism: Salvia rosmarinus; assembly: GCA_036937905.1. Taxonomy (NCBI): domain Eukaryota; kingdom Viridiplantae; phylum Streptophyta; class Magnoliopsida; order Lamiales; family Lamiaceae; genus Salvia; species Salvia rosmarinus. The sequence goes on from CM072823.1 coordinate 24,550,166, forward strand.
AGGGGCCCACAATGTCGATCCCCATTGCATAAGCGCCGAGGGCTGCATGCGGAGGTGAGGTCGGTGCAGGGTAGCCTTGGTACGTTCCCATGGATTTGACACTTCGGACACTTTTTTACGAGGTCCATTGAGTCTTGGAACATTGTTGGCCAATAGTATCCCCATCGCATGACTTTCTTTGACAAGGCTCGGGGTCCGATGTGGCTTCATACGAACCCGTGTATTTCTCGTAGAACGTAATTAGCTCGGTTCGGACCCAAGCACCTTAAGAGAGGTTGGAGATATGACTTTCTGTATAGGACTCCCTGCTCAATTGTATATCGCAGAGATTTGTTCAGGATCCTCCTAGCCTCCAGCTTGCCGTGGGGCAGTTCGCCCTTCTCCAGGTACTCTCGAATGGGAGTCATCCAATTGGGTTCTTCATCCGAGACTATGTTGACCTCGGCTCCGTCTTCGGCATCGTTTATGCTCCTGCTTTGGACTTCCTCTACTGGCGGGCTCGTTGATGACGAGGCCAATTTATAAGATATCATTCGGCTATTTTGCTCCCTTGGGATGCGAACTATCTGGAAGTGTGAGAAAGTCCGTTGCAAGCTTTTTGCTTTTTCAAGATACTTCTTCATTAGCCGCTTTTTGCCTCGTATTTTCCCAACATTTGGCTTCTGACGACTTGAGAGTCATTTGTGAACTTCGCGGCTCGTATCTCGAGACTTTGAGCGGCGATGAAGTCCTGCGATCGGTCTTCATACTCCACGTTGTTCGTATTTTTGAATGTGAACCCGAAGTGGTAAGCGATCTCTTGGTCGTCCGGCCTAGGAGTAAGATACTGCTCCGCTTCCTTTTTTCCGGCCCCGTCAGCGTGGGTTGCAGCACTCCCTCGGTGTTTCAACCATGGGTTCGGCTTGGCATCGTCGTCTGGACTCGGTGGGCTTCGGTTTTTGGCGACGGTTAGCCTCGCAAGAAATCCGCTAGGGCTTGACCTTTGATGGCCTGGCGGGGCGTAGGATATATCGTGCTCGCCTGGTTCGATTGCCCATTTCGCGATTCTCCACGATGCTTGAACCTTCAATACTTGCAAAGTGGGTAGTCGATGAGGACTTGTATGGGATGTGCATGGAAGTATGGGCGTAGTCTCCTCGTGGCGTTTATTAATGCTAAGGCAAGCTTCTCCAAGGGGCGATACCTCGTTTCCGGACCTTTAGTGCTCGGCTAATGAAATACACAGGGGCGACGTCCTTCTTCTCGCACAGGATCGCACTTATGGATTCGTCCGAGGCGGCGAGGTAGAGAAAAGGACCTCTCCTCTTTCGGGACGGATAGAGTGGGAGCTTGGCGAGGTAGCTCTTGAGGTCTTGACGGACTGCACCTCATCCCATGAGAATTTCGGGCCTTTTGAGTATCTTGAAGAAGGGTAGTCGCTTATCCGCCGCTTTTGAAGAAAGCGGCTTAGTGCGACTATGCGACTGTCACTTGTGTACGTCATGGATGGTCTTGGCATCTTCATTTCCAAAATGGTTTGGACCTTGGACGGGTTTGCTTTAGCCCTTCTTGTGAAACCCAACACCTAAGAACTTTCGGACCGGATAGCGTGCGTGCAGGGGATTTAGTTTTAGGTTGATTTTCGAAGAAGGCCGAGGACGATCCGGTCGGCTCAAACACGTCGCGACTTCTTCCTTGCTTTTGTGACGATGTCGTCTCACGATATCTCCACATTCCGACCTATGTAGGGCTGAAATATTTTGTCCACCATCCTTTGATAGGTAGCCCTACATTTTAAGGCCGAATGGCATCTTTTATATGTAAAGACCGAAGTCGGTAATGAAGGCTGTCTTGGCCGCGTCTTAAATCGTCCATCGGGACTTGGTGATACCTTTGTATAAGTCCAAGAAGCGAAGACTTCAGATCCGACCAACGCGTCGACCTTCTTGTCAATGTTGGGAAGGGATAGCAATCCTTTGGGCAATGCTTGTTGAGGTCGGTGTAGTCGATACACATTCGCCATCCCTCCTCCTTTCTTCACCATCACGGGTTGGCTATCCGGTCGGATATTTGACCAACAAGATGTCGTGCTTTTAACAATTGGTTCACCTCGTCATGAATGACTTGATTCCGTTCGGTGCAAAAATTCTTTGTACATCGAGGCGGCTTTATGTTCGGGTCGATGTTGAGCGGTGGTGATGATATCGGCGAGACTCCGGTCATGTCGAGGGAGACCAAGCAAACACGTCCGAAATTCCCTTAGGAGTTGGATGATCGATCCTTCACTTGGTGCCGTGGTGAAACCAACTGGGCGACCTTCAATGGCTCATCTTTGTACAATGCGACCTCTTCCATCGACCGCTGGGTGGCGATGTACTTCCCGACTCCAACTCTTCGGGTTTCCTTAATTGCTATGCCTGTGGGTCTTGGGCGAGGTCCCGCACCTCGTAAGGCAACCTCGCATACATTCCTTGGCTGCTTGATCACCTCGGATCACGGCTTCCCCTCGTGGTGGGTATTTTATCGTCGGGTGGTGCGTTGAGCATACCGCCCGCCTGATTCACCAATCTCGCCCTAGTATGATGTTATCACGGTGAGTGGGCCTTCACTACTGAACCGCACCACCTGGTCGAGGTGGTTGGTGCTTTCCACCGTGACGGGTAGCTCGATTATTCATACGGGCGCTCTTCCCGGACGAAGCTTGGAGTGGCGGTGCTGCTGCGCGGTGTGCTTCTTCTACTCTAGCTTGTCAAAGCATTCTTGAAGAGGATGCTCACCGACGCCTTGTTGTCAATGTAAACGCGTTTACCAATTTATTTGGCGACTACTACGGATCACCAGCGCATCCCGGTGGGGTCTTGTCGCGGTGCACGGGTCGCCCTCGGAGAAGGTGATCGCCTCGTCCTTCGAACCTCTTATTGGTAGGTTCGCGGTTCTAGACTTCGGCATCGGCCTGAGGGGAGACTTCGTGACTCCACGGGAGCCCGTAATAGTGGAGACCACCCCGTCATATTGGGGCTCGTCATCCTTCCTCGTCGGTCTTTGCGCTTTGTTTTTTGTAGGGGCACAATTTCCCTCTTCCTCTTTTTCTTCTTTTGACTTTGGTCGGCTTGGCGACTACGTCATAGTATTTCTTCGTGATCCGTCCGAACTAGCATCTCTATTTCACCCATGAGCTCTTTGCACTCTTCGATGTCGTGCCGTAATCATCATGGAATGAGCGGATTTATCCATAGGTCGGCACCTCTTTCCTCCTCGCCATCTGGTCGAGGCTTCTCGAGCAGGTTCATATGGAGTGCGTAGATTACGCTCTCGGCCGTCAACGGGGTGTATTGAGGTCGTTCAGGCGTCGCGCGGACCGAGCACGGACTTTATCGGCGATGTAATCATCGAGCGCGTCACGCCTTGGTTCGATCTTCCTTCCCGTCTCTTCTTCCTTTTCGAGGGTCCGCTTATGCGCTTGGCGCTTTCTCTTGTCGGCCTCGTCCGCTTTGGCGAACCGGTTGGCTATGCGCGCGCACCTCTGTTGCGATCGGGTTCGATTGACGATTTCTGGTATAAGGCCCCGGCAAGATGCCGTTTTGGAAGGCCGAGATGACTAACAGTCGTTCACGTCTTCGACCTTCAAACACTCCTTGTTAAACCTTGTCGTGAAGTCGCCGATGGACTCATTACGGCTTTGCCTTATGGTGAGGAGGTGTCTGGACGACGTTTTGATTCCGCCTTTTGGAAGAACCCGGTGGAAGGCAACCATCGTGTCGCGATAGGGCCGATGCTTCCGTAGGTAGACCGTCGAACCACTGCGGGCGTTGTCGACGAGTAACTCGGGAAGAGTTTACATATGAACGGTGAGGCGTTGGTTGATCATGTTGTATTGGGCTGCGAGAGGAAGTTACGTGGATCCATCACCGTCATAGGGGCGATGCTTGGTACCCGTATTTATCAGGAGAGAAGTGTTGAGTATTCTATTTGAGAACGGGTGACTATCTTCCGTATCCATCGGAAGCCGTCCTCGAGATCGGGACGGAGTTCACGATCGAACTCATTTAGGTGACTCGGACCGACTTCGCGCGGCCCCGATGCCTTTTCTGCGCGCTCGTCCCCGGAGATCGGGCGGAGTTGTTGGATGGATTTATTCGGCGATCGAGGCGGCTTCGCGGCGATCACGACGCCCTCTCCCGCGTTGCTCGTTTCCTGCGCGGTCGGTTTGGGCCCCGACCTCGTTGTGATGCCTCGTATCTAGATGAGGCTTGATGTTCCGTTCTTCGGACGTGGCCGACCCGTGCTTCGCCGAGGTACCGGAGAAAGCTCTCCTTATTTTCTCGAGAATCCCTCGACGACGCCGTCAAGGTTTACTTATGAGCGGATGTTCCCACGGATTATTGCTACGATTGCCCGCTATGGTAACTTTGCCTCCTGCGGGGTGGGGTGTCCGTGCTCGTCGAGACTTTGGATATGCCCCTCGGGGTTTCTTCTCCGATTGGGCTCTTCCCGAGTGAGCTCGGCGTTCCTTCGCCGCCGCTGTTGTTGCCGTGACGGTCACGGATGCACGGCTTCGGTGTACGGTCATGATTATTTCCACATAACGGTGGTTGATCGAAAACACAAAATTTCGTTTCCCACGACGGTTGCCGGTGATCGATCTTAATTTCGTTAGGGAAATAAATGCGAGATGAACACCAAGGATTTACGTGGTTCGATCTATGAATAAGATCTACGTCCACGGGGAGAGAGAGAGAGTTCGTGTATTGAATGTGTAAGAAGTGATTACAAAGAGTGTGAATGAATCTATGTCATCTAATCTAGCCTCTATTTATACACAATGTATTGACCTAGATCTCGAATCCGAAGTCTTCTCTAACTAGGATTCGAGATCCTATCCCTTCTTGAATTAGGATTCTTTTAGATATGGTCGAGCTTCTGCTCCCACCGACTTTAGGAGTCTTCATGGGCGAACTTGTCGGGCCGAGCTTGATGTCGTGGTTACTTGTATTGGGCACGATCTTGGGCACGGTAGTTGGGCCGTATCCTATCAACGAGCATCTTCAATTTTTAAAGGTATCGGGAAGCAGCGCGAGTAATCTGTTGGAGTTGATGTGGAAGGCGCCCGGATCGGTGAGCAACCCTAGTTCGTCCGGCAAGTAGCGGCGATGTCACCGTGGTTGAGATCTACCCGCAACCACCCTCGCGGGCGTTCGGCGAGGGGCGCAGAAGACCGCCGTAGGAAGCGGACGTCCGCACCGGTCAGTTCTTGGTAAAGTTGAGCGGATCGGAGAAATGGCTTGCTTCCACGCTTAGAACGCCGGGTAGGCGCGGCGGAGGCTAGGGTTCTCGAAGGTCGAGTTTCGGCGTCATGACGATCTCTTTTAAGTCGATGTCGTTCACCCCGCCGCCACATGGGGATCTGCGGCGAGGATGGCTATAGTGAAGGCTGTGAATAGCAATAACGTAGGGGGCCGCCATGAGGTGGTGGCCGAGGGATTCGTGAGAGGAGAGGAGATCTGATGAGGCAAGAGATGGATTGTTAGCGCACATTACAAGGAAACAGAGAGCAGTGGTTTGGTGACAAAAATAATAATGTTTTGAATGAATAAGCTACCACCGCCGCCTCAATTTATTCTCTCCTCATTTTAATTTTTACCATTATAAATTTATTTTGTAAATTTCATTTCTCACTAACTATAAATATATTAATTTCGCCATTATTTTAACGAGATGCCATTTCTAATTTTAGGCAAGTCAAAATTGTGTAATGGGAGACCATTAAGTTGATGGGTGACAATCAAATTTGAACAGAGTATTTGTATTTGGATGCTCCATTAAAATATTCAGTAAACTGAAGATTGAGAAAAAACTAAAATGTAGCACGATTCATTTCTTTTAATATGTTTATTTATAAAAAATATATAAAATAATTAAAAAGATAAAAAATAGTTAGAATAAAAAGATAATTATTTTTTAAAAATGAAATAAATCAAATTAAATTGAATAATCTGAAAAAATAGGAGTCAAGTATGGTGGAACGAATGGAATAATTATTGACAGTTGGGGTTATCCAATTTTATAATAAAAGATCGATTCTTTTCAATATGTGTCTCAAACTGCAATGATAATCAATTATGCCAAATACATCGTTTATATAAATATTCTTGAGAAAAAAAAACATTTGAATTTGGTTTCTGATAAATCGTGTAAGTAGATTTATGAAAGCGATAAAGAACACGAGAGACTTTTACGTGGTTCGATCAAGAATATGATCTCGTCCACGGAGGTGATTATCAATACTTTCATTATGTCGGATTACTGATGAATGTATTGAAAAGCTCTAGTATTCAAATAGTTGTCAACCCTTCTACCTTCAACCTAGCATTTATTTATACATGTAGTGGATCTCTAAAGATTGTCTTGGATCCTCGCCTTGTGGGATCCGATCTCCTTCTATATCTTGATCCTTGAATATCTCCTTCAATATCTCTTCTTCGATTTGGTCTTGAATAGGGTTTAGATGTTGGGCTTCAGGCTTAACCGCGTAGGGCTGTCCATTAGGTCAGGGCCAGTTCATGGGCCCGCCATGGGCCATATCCCATCATAGCCCCCAATTAGTCGAGCAACAACTGTGCCGAGGTGGGGTGAAGAGCTCATTTTACCGAGGTTGGTTGTTGCTCGGCTGAGGTTGTTGTCGAAGGTTCTCAATCTTTTTGATGTCAGGGTTGGATTGATTTGCTCGATGCGAATCGAGCTAGGCGTTTGCCGTTCGACCGATTGGACTGCTTTGCCACGTTCGAACCGAAGTCGCTCGAGTTGGATGCTAATATCGCCCGGAGGATGCCGAGGTCCGAACTGAATCATCCCATTTGGATGGCGACGTCCGTCAGGGGTATGCCGAGGTCCGAACTGAGTCGTACCAGTTGGACGGTGATATCCGTCTGGAGGGCACCGAGGTCCGAACTGAATCGTCCCTGTCGGATGGTGATGTCCGTCTGGAGGGCGCCGAGGTCCGATCTGAATCATCCGAACTGAATCGTCCCTGTTGGATGGCGATGTCGATCACTGGAGGCGCCGAGGTTCGATCGAATCATCCGGATGAGGTCGGTGTGATGAGTGCGATTAGACCGGCGCACGCTTGTCCTAGAATCGTCATATCGTCCAGGCGGTTGGTGGGCGCCAAACACTGTAGCGTCTACTTCACGTCAAATCGTGGTTAGCCACGCGTGGGAAGTTGAAACGGCAGTTTTGGGCGCCTTTATACTTTAAATAGGCGGGGAGAGAAACTGCTCATTTTCTTCTTCCTCATTTGTTCGCAGAGAAAATTTCGAGCTTTTTCCAAAATTCTTCGAACTTCATCGGAGAAGCAAAATCCTCATTTGAAAAAGTAAGTATGTCTTCTTCATCTTCTTCTTCGTCTATATGCGGGTCTGCCCGGTCATCTTCTTCCCGATAGTGAGGTTGAGATTAGGGATTATATGTGCCATAACTTGATGGGTAAATCTAGGGGCATTAGCGTTAAGGTTCCGACGATATCTCATACAGGATGAGTACAAGATCGAGGACGCTAGTTCGTCTCATTGTCGGTGACATGTGTAGAATAGCGAAGGAGTTCCATATTCGGTGGAGGCATGGTGGTGCTGCCGCAACCTAGAGATAGAGCTATGGCCCCCTATGAGGGGTTTATCACAGTATCGTGAGACGCCTTGAAGGCGGTCTTAGGTTCCCTTGCCCCCATCTTTTTGAGCATCCGTGAATATTTTCAAATTCGATATGCGATTGACCCCGAACTCCATTAGGTCGGTGGTTGGGCTAGGTTTTGCTTGTTCTGACTTTAGTGAAACTTTCTTTCGAAATCTTGATGCGTTTTTAGCGTCGAGTGCATAGGGAGGCGTATACTACCTCTCACCTCGCTATTCATTCGGGGTGACCGCCTCGGTTACCCGTTGCCAAAGAAAGTATTTCTTTTGCGAGTTGATGGGCACCGAGTTATAAGTGGGGTTTGGGCGAGATGAGGATGTGAAGGTGAAGCCCTTGGGTGCCATAGAGATTTAGTTGAATGCATTGGTGAAATATCTTGCGATTTCACCGAGGACGATCTGAATGATGCCGGTGAGCATATATAGATTGGAGGCTTGGGATCGGGGTCGGACAGGGTGAGGGCACCCCTTTTTCCTTATTTCTCATATGTCCGATGTGGTTGCTAATGGACTTCTTCTTATTGTGCGGTGAAGCTCGATCCACGCAAGAAAGCAAAGTGCCGGCTACTTGCCACCTCCACGACATCGCCGAGTCGTGAGCCACCGGCAAAGAAGGCGAGGACCGGCAGGAGCAAGGCACCCGTGGTGGTGGCCGACCTCGGCCAGGTTGGTGGCGGCACCTCGGTAGAGGCCGATCGACCTCGGCGGATACCGCACGAGGATTACATATGAGGTGCGGTTCCAAGCTCCCTATATCCTTCCCGGTATGGGTTTATAAAGCGTTTTCCGTTATTTCCTTACGCCATGTGTTTCTTATTGTGTGATTTTCGGGGACGCGACCACGGCGATGGAGGACTGCACCGCACCGTCGGGATATGCACCGGATTGTCGGTCTCATCGAGGGTCTCTCGGTATGAGGGGTGGAGAGAGGCGGGTCCGCCGAGACCACGAGGTCGCCATTGCCGGTGCGCTAGGCTAGCCGCGGAGGCTGCGAGGCGGATGCGAGCCGCAGGGCAGCTGGCCGAGGCTGCCCCAAAGAAGAAGACTCGGGCATTGCGGGTGGCTCGTGCCGAAGTGGAGGGTCTTGAAAGGCCGAGGCGGAGAAGAAGCTCGAAGAGAAGAGTGCCTTCTTTGGCGGGCGAGGGCCGATCTTGAGGGCCTTCGCCGCCAGAGCTCATCGAATCGAGACCTTCTCCGCTTCATTTCGACCGCCGCCATGCTCGGGACGCAGTGGTGTCCAGACCATCGGAAAAAGTTGGTGGTGAGATGCCCGACTTGACAAGGTCGGGGCATGGGTGGGTCGAGTCGCTCCCGCAGCTGCAGGAAGGACTACGCTCGGCGTGATTGCCGAGTGAGTTCCTTTCCCACGGAGACTTTGGCGGCCTCCACTTTCTCCGACGGCCGAGGTCGTTACTCCAAGACAAGGAGGATGAAGATCGAGCTTGGGAACTCCTCGCCGAGGTGCGGGTTAAAGCTGGGGAGGTGGGGCCGACCTCGAGTGTCCCCTCTGAAGGGGGTCAGCAGGAAGGCGTTAGTGAGCCCCATCCTGAGGCTCAGGTCAGTGGACCACTGTAATAGGTTTGATCGCCGGGGTCATTAGGATCCCGAGCTTTGTAAATTCCACTTTGTGAATAATAAATACACCTTTTTGAAATGAATGTGTTGTCTCTTGTTTTAGCACTCGTCTTCTCAATACATCGGGCTAGATCATAATCTTTTGACCAAATTGAAAGATGTCCGAGGTGCATTAGCCGAGAAGGAAGAGGAGGTGGTGTTCTGGAGGAGCCGATCTACCGAGCTGACCCAGATCTTGTGCAGCATGGATAGCCAAGTCGCTGGGGTTGGTAGCTCGACATCGTTGGTCGGGCTGAAAAAGCAGCTGCAAGGGGCTAAGCGCGGTGGCCCTTACAGCGCAGCGAAGCCTTGAAGCTAAGAATCATTTATCTGGAAGTCCAGCAGGCGGATGTCTCTGCCGGCGTCATTCAGGTCGCTCGATCTTTGTGTGAAGAACATTTCGGTGGCGCAAGAGAAATTGGCACGGATCTCGGAGGAGCATGCTGAATATGAAGCGGTGATCCACCGATCTGGTGGTATTACTATATCGAGGTCGATGATCGAGCTCGACCTTCTCTTGAGGCATGGTCTTTGAGGGCGAGGAGGGCCTAACAACAAAATTTTAAAGCGCCTCAATGCTCTGGTCAAATGCCTTGACTACGAGCTCGTCCGCAAATGGTGTATGCAGGCCCCCAGCCAGACTCGGCCGACCACCGCCGACGTGCGAGTTGAAGAAGTCGAGGCGGGTGGCGGTTATATGGACCACGCCGAGGTGCTTGGTGATAGGAGCGAATATGTCGGAGATGTCGTCTCGTGGTGGGCCCCATCATCGTGAGCTGGACGGACGAGGGCCTCGGTCGGCGAGGAAGGATGCCGGTCGGGGTCAGTCGTACCCACGGTGGGGTCTCGAGATTAGAGGCGGGAGTTCGACCTCGGCCCGTGGGCGTCCGCTTGGTCGGGCGCCTGCGCACCGATTAAAGCGCTGGAGTAGGTCGTGGTGGCCGACCTCGTCGTCGTGGATGGAAGGCACCGAGTTCATCCGGGTGTTCATCGCCGACTCGGGGACTTTGTTTGAAGCTGGTGTAGCCAGTGAGTCTTGGCGAAGTGGAGCTCGGGAAGCCAGTGATCTGTATATAGCAGGACTTGGTTTATAGTCATAAATGTATTTAGACTTTGTACCAAAGTGTATATTTTCCCCCTAAAGAGGTACAAATATAGCTTAGGACTTGGTTTTAGTCGTAAATATATTTAGGCATTTACAAGTGTATATCTTTCCAATAAATGGGTATAAATTGTACGAGATCCGATCTGGACGTCGTTTGCATGTAGATGTTCAAATTAATGAGTAATCTGTATGCCTCGCACGTAGATGTTCAAATCAATGAGTTATCTGTGTGCTTGCACGGAGATGTTTCAAATTAATTAGTAATCTCTATGTGCTGGGGTGATCCAGCGGCGCTTAGTTGTCATCTTCGCAAGGGCGTCCCCTTTTGAAGGTTAATTATGTTTTATCCGAATGGATGTTCACATAAATATAAGATGAGACGAAGTAATCCACTCATTAGAAAAACAGATGTTTTATTGATAAGTAAATGACATCGCGCCGGAAAAGCAAAAGGGCTAACATGATGCGGATCGAAATCAAAGCTATGTAAAATACCTCCCCGGATGAGTGATATGCCGGGTTAGGAAATAAGTGCACGGATAGGTGAGGAAGCTTATAGGCCCTTTGTCGAAGTCCTCGTGGACGCTGGTATGGGTCTTCCATGTGGGTTCTAATTTATTAAGGCGCTCGGCTTTTCTTGACCTCGTTGTTTCAGGACGAGGTCGCCTACTTGGAGTGTGGAGGCTTTCACCCTCTTGTTGTAGTACCTTGCGACCTGGCATTTGTACTTGGCTTCATTGATGAAGGCGAGCTCACGTTTTTCTTCTAGAGCATCAAGGTTGACCCGTAGGTTCTCCTCGTTGTCGTGCTGGTTGAAGTGAAGAATGCGTGGGCTCGATGCGCCGATCTCGGTGGTATGACAGCCTCGGTGCCGTAGACTGTGAAGGGTGTTTCTTCGTGCGAAGTCCGAGATGTCGCTTACATGCGACCGAGAGGACTTGAGGAGATTTTCAACCCAATCTCCTTTAGCTCGATCTAACCTCTTTTCAATCCTTGAGCGATCGTGCGGTTTGTCACTTGGTGCGACCATTCGCTGTGGGTGTGCAACCGAAGTGAGCTGTTGTTTGATCTGGAGCTCTTCACACCACTATTTGAAGTTTCGTCGACGAGGCCGGGTGCCGTTGTCCGAGATCAAGACATGTGGTATGCGCGAGCGGCAAACTATGTTTTCAAGCGATATACGAATCATACGCTTGTGAGGTTTGAAAGAGGCTCTGTTCGACCCATTTGTGAAGTAGTCTATGGCTACGACCAAATATCGGAGTTGGCACTGGTGCTCGATCGAAGGACCAGCGATGTCGATTCCCCACCGCATGAAAGGCGAGGACTCGCTACCGAGGTCGATCTGTGGTAGCTTCTTGGCGTGGCGTGGTGGCACTTTAGACACTTTTGACGAGCTCGACCGAATCTTGGATGAGGGTGGGCAATAATACCCGACCCGGCGTCTTCTTTGAGAGAGCTCGTGATCCGATGTGGCTTCCACAAGATCCCATGTGAATCTCGTTGATACGTGTCTGCCTCTTACGGCCCGAGGCGTCTCGGGAGGGGTTGAAGATAGGATTTCTGTAGAGGTGCCTTCATCGTGAGGTACTTTTGGGATTTGACCATCATCTTTTGGCTTCGAGCCGATCACAGTAATACACCTTCTTCCAGATATGCCTTTATAGGAGACATCCAGTTCGGTTCTATCTCAGTGATGATGCCGATGTGGGGCTCCGCGATGCTTCTGGAATGAACTTCCTCCACTGGTGGATTTGTTGATGACGAAGCTAATTTACTGAGGATGTCAGCTCGGTTGTTCTCCCCTCGCGGGATACGATGAATTATGGAATACCTGAATGAGGTCAGCATCTCTTTAGCCTTCTCAAGGTATTGCTTCATTCGATCCTCTTTGGCCTCGTATTTTCCTAAGACCTGGTTTACCACGACCTGGGAATCTCCAAAGATTTGGATCTTTTCCACTTTCAATTCCTTTGCGAGACGGAGTCCTGAGATCAGTGCTTCATACTCCACCTCGTTATTTGTGGTGGGAAGGAAAATCGAAGTGCATAGGTCACTTGTTTTTCGGGCCGAGGAGCAAGATGCTGCCCGCCACTGCTTTTTGCACGAAGCCCCATCCACATACATTTGCCAACACCGTGGTGGGTCGAGGGTAGGTTCCTCCGTTGTGAGGCGGAGGTCGGAGTGACCTACGGTGGGGTGACCTCGGTAAATTTGGCCTCCACTTGAGAAATCGGCTAGAGCTTGCCCCTTTATGGCGGTGCAGGGGAGTATAAGATGTCATGCTCATGAGCTCCGGTGCCCACTGGCTATATCGTCACGATGATTCGGTTTGACAAGACTTGTCTCGAGGGGTAAGTCGGTCGATGCCGGATGAAATGGGCTTGAAAATAAGGTCGGAGGCGTCGCTAGCGTTCACGATGCCATATTATTTTTGAAGTGGTGTACCTAGTCTCGGTCCTTTGAGAGCTCGGTGATGAAGTAGATAGGGAGTTATCGTCCGATCTCATCTCGCACCGAGACAAGATCGATTGCCTCGTCCGAGGCGGCGGATATAAAGAAAGGAGCTCGTCTTCTTCGGGCGGACAATGTGGGCGGTCGACGGGTCTTTCTTTCAGCTGGATGAAGGCGACATGGTGTTCTTCCTCTCGAGGTGAAGTCGGGGCTCTTCTCAAGATCTTGAAGAAAGGAAGTTGTTTCGGCAGCCGAGATAGGAATCTGTTGAGGCGGCAAGCATCCGGTGAGTTTGTGGATCTCGCGGATTGTTTTAGTACTGCATGTCAGTATCGTCTTCACCTGGTGGGATTGGCCTTCAAGCCTTCTTGAAACCCAACACCCGGGGAATTTCTCCGTTTTCACCATGAGCGTGCATTTTTGGGGGTTGAGCTTAAGGTTGACCGACCTGAGGAGTTGGAGGATAGTTCTGAGGTCATCGGCGCAACTTTCTATTTTTTGGCTTTTGACCACGATGTCGTCGACGTAGACCTCGGCGATCTTCCCTATATGATCTTTGAATATTGCATCCATCATCCTTTGGTAGGTAGCTCCGGCGTTTTTCAGGCCGAAAGGTATTTTTCGACGCTGTGAAGACACGAAGTCGATGATGAGCGCCGTTTTGGAGCATTGTTCGACCAAAGTATACTCTTAATTGACTCGCAATCGCACGAGGTGTTATAGTAGGAAAGTTAACCTAGTCATCTCTCAAGGAAAACTTTGAGGCTTATTGTTCGTATCAAACACAGAAAGCGGTAAATACTAGACACTCTAATACCAACATGGGTTTTTGAAACATACGGGAATTGAAATACCAACCTAAGCTAGGGTTTGTCAATCCCGAGCAAAACTAATAAAGCAAAGAATCTAAACTAGAGGTTGTCAATCCCTAGATGATAAACTACTACACGGAAGCAGAAACAAATCAGCGGTTAAACTAGATCTCCAAACAAGAAACGATGAAATTCAACAAAGAACGATTGACACGAAGTTAAAGTCCAACACCACTTGCATAGAATTCAGATTATTAAAGCCGGGAAGCAAGAACTGATCAAGAAGCCAACAATTCCACAATAATATAGAATTAACACGTAAACGAATCGAACACGATCAATGGAACAAATAACTGATAAATTGCTTTCAAACAAAATCCAAAATACCACACTGTTATTGTAAGAATTCGTAAATCAAATAAGTGATGTTGCTAGAATTCATAAATCAAATAACTGATGTTGCTAGAATTCGTAAAGAAATTGAGTACCGATTACAGAACGTTAACTAATCTCTGAATTGAAGAAAAGATGAACAGCAGCTCCATCGGCGCGATCGTGAGAGAATCAGAAAATCGAAACCACCCGAAATAACCTAAAATAACGTTTATATAATAAGGAACCGGCGTCGGTGAAAGCGAGCTCGCTGGAGGCGGCGTGCGGCGGCGAAGCGAGGCGGCGCGCTGGGCGAGGCGGCGGCGCGGCGCGCGGTGGCGAGCTCGCTCCGAACGCGCGAGGAAAATGAAACGCACGCTCGGAGTGGCCGGCTGGGCGTCGCGGGCGGGCGTGCGAGGGAGAGCGTCGTCTGTGAGCGGTGGCTAGGCGCTAAGCGCTGGCAGCGGAGCGAACGCTCACTCTGAGCGCCGAGAAATGCGCCAGCGCTCGGAGTTAGCCGGGCGCGCAGGCGTCTTGTGGGCGTGCGGATGCTCGGCTATCGACGGGGCGTGCACGACTTCAACAATCGTCTCGTTCTCCTCGTCCGAACTCGAATTAGGATCCGTTCTAGCCTCTGGACTCCTATTGAGAAAGCTCTTAATTAAACTTAATCCTTGGAATACCCATTTTATCGATTTGATACGTTTTCCTACAAAACATCGAGACAAACCCGATAAGTCGAAGCGAAGAATTATAATAAAAACAACGGTATAAGACAGATTTAAACAACGAGAATGACATATAAAAGAGTGCGAGAATAAGCACAAAATGAAACCAAACAACTCCCCACGCGATCCATTTGCTTGTCCTCAAGCAAAGTCTATACTAATAAGAGTAGAAAAATAACTCATGCAACTTCACTCTTAGTCCGATCAATCAAACCTCTTTTGAAATTCCCCAAACATGATGAATCGTAATCAAAGTTAATCTGAAACAAATCTCGGTTGTGAGAAAGTCGAATAAACAAGAAGATTATTTTGCTCGAGACCCAACTCTCCGTTAGGGGTGAATTAACTAAAATGGTTACCTTTAGCAACAAGTTTCTTTTGAGAACACAAAGAAAGTATAAACAAATTTTGGAACAATGTTAGAAGGTGAAGTCTCGACGAACTCGGGTCTCCTATCGTGGTTTCCATGCTCATTTCTCAATTTACGAGAAGAGGCGAGAATCACATCCTCCATTTATCTGATCTCAACAATAAACATAGAAAGTCTTATGATTTTGGAACAATGTTGAAGGTGAATTCTCGATGAACTCGAGTCTCTATCGTGGTTTCCATGCCCATTTCTCAATTTACGAAAGAGGACATAATCCATCCTCCATTTCAACAATCTCACATAAAACATAGATTTTTTTAATGAAACAAGTATAGGTAACCACTTTATTAACACTCCACAACATTAGTCGGACAAATCCATCAATAACCGCGATTTAAGATCAATTCTCACAACCCGTCAATTCACATTGCACTTCAATAGCGTAACAACAAGATAGCGAGAATACATCAAAATTTGACCAATACCACGAGTTGGTTGCATAAATCAAAATTCTAACACTCGCATAGACAAAGCTTAAGTCGAAACAATCAAAATAAGCACGAGGGCACATATATGAAACACACACAAAGCGGTAAACATCCCCCACGCCGTCGAAACGCATCCCGATGCTCAAAACGATAAAAGCTCAAAATGACTAAAGGATGCTACTTTACGATAATTGGCCAGATGTGCGTAGAGTTGGGCATCACGGCTTCGTCTCATTTGTTGACAACTTTCAAATCTGAGCAAAACAAACTTCAGCGACAACACGTAGATCGAAGAAAAGCAGGAAAATAAACAAAAAGAAAGAAAGGAAAGAGCAGGAAAATCCGTGGGTAAACTCCCGTAGTACTCGATTTAACGTCGTGAGCACGGCGTAAACCGGAACAATGATCGAGCTAAAAACACTCAAACTACTCATGATAAATGCGGTAATCGTGGCGTGATAAGTTAACACGAGTAGTCTCTCAGGAAAACTTAACGGCTATTATTGTGGGTATGGGTACCTGAAGCGATTAAATCTAAACACACTAATATCGGCGGGGGTTGAACATGCAAGAATTGAAATCGGAAAATTAAGCGACATCCTAAGCTGGGGTTGTCAATCCCGAGCTAAACTAATAAGCGATAAATCTAAACCGGGGTTGTCGATCCCTAGTTGAACTACTGAGCGATAAATCAGCGGTAAATAAGCATATGCAATTCTATTATTCATAGGGTTTGTCGATCCTAATCTAAATCTAATTGCACATAAACTATAACTATCAATCATCCAACAAGAACTTGAAATAATCGAAAGCAAGAAATCATAGCAATATAAATCAGCGAACGAGAAAACAATCCGCTGTCACTATGGAATTGAATTGACATAAACCATCAAACAATAAACTATGAAATTGATTCCACAAGGCGATAATCCAAGCTTAAATTAATAAACTAAATCATTCGATAAAAACTGGAAACATGAATTAAAGCTAAGAATTATCTGTTTGTGTCGATCTGTTGAAGAAATCCACAAGAAAATCGAAGAGAACGACCATGCTGCGCTGGAAAAGAGCGGGAGCCGCCCTTTAAATTGAGACCTAGCGCTATATATATATTAAATGAAGCGAGCAGGTTCACAGTGTTGTGAGCTTAAACGTTCGACTTGAAATAGAACGCGGGTGAAAAGAACGACGGTTGGGAAGGCAACACGCACGTGGAGGGTGCGGTGTTGGGAGAAGAGGCAGGCCCGGCGCCAGACAACTCAGCGTCGGCTGAGGAAACTATTGCCGCATGCGGGTGTGGAGATCGGCCAGGCGCGAGGAGGTGCAGCGCCGGATAGAAGCGGCGGCATCGCGGAGGATCTTGTGAGCTGGCAGTGTCGAAGCGGCGATGGCGATGGTTGTGGTGAGATATCGGCCGGGCGGCTGAAGTGCAGCAGCGGGCGCGGCATGGCGAGTGTGCGGACGCGGATGAAGCGCCGATGCAAAACGAGCAGCGCTCGAAATAGGGCTGAGCAGCGTGCTCGTTTCAGCGCGGGTGCGCTGCGTGCGGGCGGCGACACTCGGCGTGCGGCGGGTCTTGAGCGTCTGTTGGGAAGCGGCCTCGCGGGCGGCGTTAGGCGACACGGTGTGAGTGAGTGCGAGGCGCTGGGCTCCGGCCGGACGGAAGCGATCTTGGGCGGGTGGGTGGGCGCGGCGTGCGGTCTGTGCTGGGCGGCGAGGCTGGCGTTAGGCGCGCGGCTCGGGTGCTCGTGGCGCGACTTGACGTTTGCTCCGTTCTCGCGTTCGAACTCAATTACGATCCGCTTTAAGCCTATGAACTCCTGTCGAGATGCTCTTCAATAAGATTGATCTTTGGCTGATCAATTCATCCTATTTTATGCCCTTTTCTACAAAACATCGAAACAAGCGAAATGAGTCGAATCGATAAATATAAATCAAACCAGCGGCATAAATGGGACAAACTACTGAATATGACATGTGAAACAATACCAAGAATCATCACAAATCATACCAAGCAGACAACAACGGACTATCCATAATCTTTTACTGCGGGAATACCATCTCGGCCAGAGCATCGGTAGTAACCATATAAGAGCAGGGACGATAAAGAAAACAAGTAATGCACAATTTAAGCTCAAGTCGAACATCTATTCTCCAAATAAAACAAATAATTTCAATTCCCAAAGTCGATGCTTTGGTGAATTAGAGATGTTGACAAATAATTGATGTTACCTCAACCTTTCTCCTCGATTTGTCTCCTGCGGGATCCGTACTCAATTGTTGAGGCGATGCAATCACTTCCGAGTGGGCTTTGGCATGCTTGCAACTTCACATGCCCACTCTTCCTCGTCGGCCGACCTTGTAACCACTTCCTCGTGGCTCGATCCGCTACTCATCCTCGCATTCCCATTCTTGCTCATTTCCACCTTCTGCTGCGACAACTCGTCGGATGTCTCTCCCCATTCTCAACAAATGGGTCACTTTCGAAACGATGACCGCTGGACCTGACGGATTGGTTTGGAAGTTCCCTCGCTGCCGTTGTTGATACTCGACCCACTTCACGACAATCGGTCCACTTGTTCCTCTAAGCGCTCGAGAGTTGCGTCTCATCATCGATGGCGAACTCGATGGTCGGTGGTTGCACGAGCCTCGTAGGGTGAGCTTGGAGCTCCCTATGCATCTTGTTGCGACAACTCGTCAGCTTCTCGGTCATCATTTCTAATTTTGCTTGCAAGCGCCGATTTTGGTGTCGTCGGCATCGACTTTTGTGAACTTTTCATCCCAAGTTGGCATTTGAGGTGGAGGTGGCTGCTGCGGGCATGAATCTTGAGATGGAGGTGGTTGTTGTGAGTCACGAATCTTTGCGGAGGTGGTTGATCGGTATGGATTGTGGGATTGATACTCATAGTGCGACGGAGGTGGTTGATCTAGTAATAATTGTGAAGCGATCCTCGTCTTGCGGTGGAGATGGTTGGTCCCGATGGGGATCATAGGCTTGTTGCTCGGGGTAGGGATCGTGGGTTTGATACTCGTGGTTTGGCGGGTATCCCTCGAGAATAATTGAATTGGATTCCTTCTTCGTAAGAAGAATTTGCCCAATCGACGAACTTTCCTCCCCACTGTTTGACCACGTCCGTCTTCTTTGGTAACCACCGCATTATGAGACACCAACAACAAAAACAAGATCCACGCACGGAAAATAACCAAGCAGAAGAAAAGAAACACATAAAACAAACAACACAAACAATCGCTTAAAGTTTTCCCGACAGCGGCGCCAAAATTGATCGAGCTAAAACACACTCAAATTCACTCATGATCATACGAGGTAATTGTGGCGTGATAAGTTAACACGAGTCATCTCGAGGAAAACTTAACGGGGCCATTGTTAGGTGTCGCCTGAAAGCAATTAAATCTAAACATTCTAACACCAGCGAGGGTTTGAAACATACGGAAATTTAAATACGAGAAAATAAGCAACATCTAAGCTAGGGGTTGTCAATCGAGCTAAACTAATAAAGCAATAAATCTAAACCAGGGGTTGTCAATCCCTAGTTGAACTACGAAAGCGATAAACAAAAGCAATAGCAAACCTATTCTTAGGGTTTGTCGAGCCCTAATCTAAGTCTACTTGTAAATGAACAATAAACATCAATCATCCAACAAAACATGAATTAATCGAAAGCATGATAAATCAAAGCAATATAAATCAGCGAACATGAAAATCGATCCGCTGTCACTATGAATTGAATCGATAAAAGCAGAAATCCCAAAGCATAAATTGCTAAACTAAACATTGATGATGAAAAGAGAACATGAATTAAAATAAGGATTGTATCTGTTATGTTGAGTGAGGAATCGTCGGAAGAAATCTGAAGAACACGGTATTGGAGAGAAAAAGCGGCGAGGCGCGTGACTGCGTGCGAAAGAAAAATCGAACCACCCTCAACCTAGCCCGTATATTTATATTAAATGAATGTGGCGCGGATGTGGATGAGCGAGTTGAAAATGTTCGACTTAAATTTGAACGCCGGTAGGTGCGAACGCCGGTTGGGAAAGTGCATGAATCACAAGCCAACGTCGGGTGAAATATGGTAGCGAGGAAAATGGTTGAGCAGCGAGTAATGGCCTTGATCGGCCGCTGAAAGCGGCGTAGTGGTGGCGTGTGTTGAAGGAATGGCGGCGGTATTTGGGTTGGTATTGTGACTCAGCCGGGACGGGCTTTCGGGAGATTGGCGGGCGCGCGCGCGCGCAAGATGGGCAGCAGCGCTGGCTCTCGGCGGGGCTACAGGCGTGCGGGGCTAGCCTGGGCGTGGGCGCGCGGACGTGCAGGCGGCGCGTGAGCAGGGGCCATCTGACAGGGTGCCATCGCGACTTTGACATTTCACCTCGTTCTCGCATCCGAACTCCGATTCATACGGTTTTCGTCTCGAACTCTGTCAAGATGCTCTTCATCATAATTGACCCTTGGCAGATTCATTTCATCCTATTTAATGCTGATTTTCTGCAAAACATTGAAACGAACCAAGTAAGTCCGAATCAATAAATAATAATCGAACCAACGGCATAAATAGGACAAAACACTAAAACAGATATGTAAAACAGAACCAAGAATCAGCACAAAATCAAACCAAACAAGCATCCTCCTTACTCATCAAAACTCGGTGGTACCCCTTGTACATATCCGGAAATTGAAGATTTAAGTGGCCACGATCTCCACCTTCTTGTCGATATCGGGAGGGTAACAATCCTTTAGGCGATTTGTTGAGAGTCGGTATAGTCGACACACATGCGCCACCCCCTCCGACTTCCGAACCATGGTGGATTAGCCATCTAGGTCGGGTGCTTGACCTCGAGCAGGATTTTGGCCTCTTGGGTTGGGTGCCTCGTCTCTTATGACACAGGCTGCTTTCTGTCATGCAAACCCTCTTTTCTTACGCCGAACCGGTTTGGTGGCCGGGTCGATGTTGAGTCGGTGAGTGATGAGCTCGGGTGACACTCCGATCATGTCGAGTGGGGACCATGCGAACACGTCCTGTATTCCTCGGAAGGCATGCGATGTCTGCCGGATATCACGGGACCACAGGTGCCGACCTTGGCGATTTTGGAGGGTGGGTCGTCATATAATTGGAGGTCGTCGGTCGGATCATCCGGGCGGAAGCTTCGAGGTTACGTAATTGCTAGGCACGAGGTAAGGCCACATCTTGGGTTGAGACTCGTAGGCATTCTTTAGCTACCGTTTGGTCGCTTTGGATGCTAGCACTTGCAGGGGTGGGTATTTTGATGGTGAGGTGGTAGGCCGAGCGAGGCGGCCTGGTGGCGTGAGGCAGTCTCTCCCAAGGATGATATTGTATGGAGGGAGCTCGGACCGGGAAGAAGCGAATGGCCTTGGTGACCGACTTGGGAGCACGTCCAGCGGTGGCTGGAAGGGTGATAACGCATATACGGTTGGACCGCCTCTGAGTGAAGCTCAAGTAGTTTGGACGGTGCGGGATGTATTTGGATCCCTCAACCTCGAGTTTGTCTAGGCGACTTTGGAAAATGATCTTGTGAGGCACCGATGTCGATGTAGACCCTATGGACGTTCTTGTTGTCCACCACGGCTTGTATAGTAATAGCGTCTTGGTGGGGCATGATTTTGGGCACCGGGTCGTCATTGGAGAACACGATGCTCTCACCGTCCCGGAGTCGTTTGTTTTTTGGCTTCTCGGGGATCGGTCTCCGAGCTTCAGTTTTCAACGATGACCTCGTCGTACCTATGGGCAGTCCGATGATGGCGTAGACTTGCTCCATTGCGTTGGGACCATCGTACTCGTCATCTTCAGGTTGTGTCATCGTCGAGGTCGGCCCGCAGTTGTTGCCACCTCCATTCTTTCCTTTTGCGCTTTATTCCGAACTCAAGTCGGCGAGGTGCTTCTTAGCGCCCTCGCTAACGAGCTCGTCGATCTGCGAGCTCAGGTTTGTAATCCTCGGTATTGTGACCATACCCTTGGTGGTAATCACAATACTTGTCTGTCGACCTCTTCTTGGATCCTCCTTTTATGGGAGGGGGTTTCGGGAAGAGCTCAGCATGGAGCTCAAATATTTCCGCCCTCGATTTGAGCAGATGAGGCGCGTTGCCGCCAGGGTTTGGCCGAGGTCCCAGCCTGGATTCGATCGGGCCTTTCTTGATCCTATCGAAGGCACTTCGGCGATCAGTGCCTCTTCCTCGATCATCTGGCTTCTTCCTCTCGACCTTCTGCTCGTCCCAGGTCTCTCTCTTCTTGCGATCCGACTCGTCCCCTTTGACGTAGTTGTCGACCGAGGTCGAGGCTACCGCCGTCTTGACTTTTCCTGGTGATCTCTTTGTTCGATCGCGGGTCGGATCCGTTTTGAGCATTGATGATGTAGAGATCGTTACTTTCATCAATTTGAGGACTCTTGATAAACCGCGAGGCGAAATTTGACATCGTCTCGTCTCGTCCTGGCGGATGGTGGCGGGTCGGACGATGGTTCTTGAGGTGGCATCTTACGGTAAGCACCATTTAAAGCGATCCATGAGATCCTTGAAGTGTATATTTGTTACGGCGGAGTGAGGTGAACAGCGTCGGGCGTTGGAGACCCGACAGTCGGGAAGATTTTGCACATGTGAAAATCTTCCATTCCTTGATCGCCATGTTGGCGGTGTAGGCAAAAAGGAAGTCGGAGGGATCCCCGAGGCCATCGTAAGCAGCGATGTTGGGTGCCCGATATCGTTGGGGCAAAGGCGTATCCAGGATTTCGCTTGAGAAAGGAGAGATAATCCGTTCGTGTCGGTCGAACCCGGTAGCTCGTTGCCATCTCTTTCCGGAGGGTGGGAGACCGTAGCGCGCATATCGTCTCTTTGATGAGAGATCTACTCCGCCTCTCTCTTACATCCCGTTCGGCTCCGTGGGCGGTGTGCGAGGTGGCGACCGGTATTTGTGTCGGGTGACCGACTCCACGGGTGGCGTCGGGCGAATGATTGCGGTTGTCCCGAGGTGATCGACTTGGACGACGTGCGGTGGCGTTCTCGGCTATCTCGCCGAGGTGGCGTTGATTATTCGGAGGACGAGCGACCTCTGGCGCCCGTGACTACCGGTCCGGGCGTTCTTGAGTGCCGCTCCGTTTGCCCTACGGTTGAGGAAATTCTTGAATTGGCCGATGTTGGCGTTGAGGAATTCGGACACGGCTCGACCGAGGACCTCGTGAGATGGGTGAAGTGTTTGTTCACCAGCGTTGAGATCGGCATCTTCCTCTTCGATAGGGCGGCGATCCTGAGGGTGTATAGGAAGGTTTTCTATGTAACCCTCAGGTGTATTGTTCTTGTCGGCCTCGCGATCCCTTCCCCGCTGCGTGACCACTTGATCGGGGTCTTGGCGGTTGTTGCAAAGACCACCGGCGGTGCTAGCATTGCACGAGTTCTTGCCATTGATTTGTGTAGAAAAACAAAGCTTTTTGTTCAAATGTTTCCCACAGACGGCGCGATGATAAATCTTGTGTGCGAGATTTATAAGCGGTAAGAACACGAGAGGCTTTTACGTGGTTCGATCGAGAATAAGATCGGCGTCCACGGAGGAGTGATTCTCAATACTTTCACTATGTCGGATTACAATGAATATATTGAAAAACTCTAGTATTCAAATAGTTGTCAACCCTTCTACCTTCAACCTAACCTCTATTTATAAATGTAGTGGATCTTTAAAGATTGTACTGGATCCCTTGCCTTGTGGGATCCGATCTCCTTCTATATCTTGATCCTTGAATATCTCCTTCAATATCTCTTCTTCGATTTGGTCTTGAATAGGGTTTAGATGTTGGGCTTCAGGCTTAACCGCGTAGGGCCGTCCATGAGGTCAGGCCCAGTTCACTTGGGCCTGCCATTGGGCCTGAGCGGTTGGGCCATATCCCATCAGTTTCTAATCATATGAAATTGTTTTAGTCAGACATCAATTTATTGGGTGGAATTTCATTAAGCAAAAAGATATGTGAATTAACAAAATCGAAGTGTGACGATCACGAAATAACTGTCTGATTATTCAAACGCGTTTTCATAGTTTATCGAATATAATGTTATATTGATAAGTGTTACATATAATTCTGATCATATTATATTAGAAATTTTATTATAATAGAGAGAGTGAATGTTGTCCACCATGATGAGTTCATTCAAGTTGTGTTTGGAAAAGG
This sequence comes from Salvia rosmarinus, assembly GCA_036937905.1. Lineage (NCBI taxonomy): Eukaryota > Viridiplantae > Streptophyta > Magnoliopsida > Lamiales > Lamiaceae > Salvia > Salvia rosmarinus. The sequence goes on from CM072823.1 coordinate 24,573,957, forward strand.
AAGAAATGTAAAAAGAGAAAAAGAAAGGGAAGAGGAGAGTAGAGAATCATGTTGGGCAGCACGTCGCTGATATTTTAGAAGATAGAGATGATAGATAGACAGGTGAAAGTGAAGATATTTTTGTGTATTTTTTTAGGTGTAGACAGAATAGTGTTCAATAAATCTTTGAGGTGTACTCACGTCATAAAGTTTTTATGTATGGATATTAGTATTTTTTATCAGATATTTTTATTTAATATAAATAATATTTTCTAATTATATAATAAAAATAATTAATAATTTTTTATAATGTAATTCACATTTTTTTTTAAATAATTAACACTTTTAAATGTCTCCATGTTGGAACATCCACTTTTGCATAAATTTTTTGTTGGAATTGGACTTGCTTACCTAATTATTATTACTATCATTGAGTTCTGTTGAAGGATGGCAATAGCACGAGCATGGGGAGGGTACTACCATAGACTATAGTACCATGTGACACTCATCTCCATACTTAGCACTGTAGAAAAACATTGATACTTACTTTCATATATGCTTGGAAAGTAATTTTATGTTGTTTTTAATACCATTACGATCTGAATAAACATTTCATTATGTACAATAACATGTAAAAATCATATATAAGAGTTAAATTGTATTTAGAAATTCAAATGCAACAAGTTTATCTCTATAAACTTGTTGGTGAGATACAAATTTAAAACCTTTATTGTCACGACCCGACTAATTAGTCACTTAATTAACTAAACAATCAAGCAGTGATGGGATTACTTAAGGATAATCTTTCGATAAAAGAGTGGTTTAGAGAATAAGTTTTCAAAACAAGCGGACAATATAACGTTTGTAAATAGAGTAAGCCAACTGCATCGTAAGATAACCAACAACATGACAATATTCTGGCGAGAACATAACCTCGGAAATACATATATAGAAACTTTTGAAATATTTACAAGGTTTATCAAAATGCGGTTTCACATTTTCAAGGCTAATGGAAGACTAATGAATGTCATGTATGAAGACATGACACTCGACCTAAAAGTTCGCATGATGAAAACAAAATAACTTTTCGGCTCGGTTCAGCCACGCCTCTTCCATACTCAACTGTGACATAAAACACTTATTGGGCGTGAGTACCGTAAGTACTCGGTGAGTAAATGCTATCATAATATTCAAAACTTATAATCTTGTTCAAGTAAACTTTTCTTTCAAATAACTTTTAGAAATCGAAGTTTGATTGTTCATAAGAAACATTTATCTAATAACATATCACCACAATTTATTTTTTAAACATACCTGGCATCACATACAGAGTTGGTCCCGAATGATCACAACTATGGTCATACCTATCTCGTCATTCGATGAGGAAGTAGGCCTCTCCCGATTACCATGGCCAGACTACATGGGCAAGCTCATGACCGTCTACACATGCAGATAGTACATAACAATTTCCTACCGTAGATGGGTAAATTGCCGTCATACCACAATGTGGTAAAACATTCATTTTCAACATACTCATCATGTGGTGATTAAAATACTTTCATGATAAAACAAGCCCATAAAATATCATAAGTTTTGCTTCAAAATAAATTTGTAACGCATTACCAACCTCGTGACGTCTAATCGATATGTTTGTTTCCTAGTTCTTTACCTCCGGTTTCCTCTGCTTGATCCTTGTAACATAAAATTATTATTGACTTTAGTAATCTTTCTTACTTATTTATACTATTAGTAATCAATTAAAATCTAAAACATCTTATTAATATCAAATTCTACGAAATTT